>JAGFNQ010005297.1:174731-281867 GCA_024364735.1 Boesenbergia rotunda
ACTCCATATGAGACGTGGAATAGTAAGAAACCTCATTTATCTCACCTAAAGATATGGGGTTGTCCTGCTTATGTAAAGCGGACTGTATCAGACAAATTGGATGCTAAGTCTGATAAATGTCTATTTATTGGATACCCTAAGGAAACGAAAGGTTACCAATTCTATCATCCCTTGGAACAAAAGGTGTTTGTTTCAAGGCATGCTGTATTTCTAGAAAAAGAATTTCTTTTACAAGAAAACAGTGAGAGTAGCATTGAACTTGAAAAAGTTCAAGAAACTCCAATAGACATTACAGAGACACCTAGTCTAGACCCACAACCAATAACTCATAATGATGAGCTATCAGTTGAACCTAAAACAACACCACTTCTTCGTAGGTCTGATAGGACACGCAATATTCCAGAGAGATACGGATTTCTCATAAGTGAATCGAACGACGTGTTACTCATTAACGATGATGAACCTATCAGTTATGAAGATGTTCTAAAAAATTCAGAAAGGGATAAATGGCTTGAAGCCATGAAGTCGGAAATGGATTCCATGTACAAAAATCAAGTATGGGACTTGGTTAACCCACCTAAAGGGATTAAGCCCATAGGGTGCAAGTGGGTTTTCAAGAAGAAAACCGACATGAAAGGTAATGTTATTACCTTTAAGGCTAGATTAGTGGCAAAAGGATATCGTCAGAACCAAGGAATTGATTATGACGAAACCTATTCGCCAGTAGCTATGCTTAAATCCATTCGGATGCTCCTGGCCATAGCAGCTCATTATGATTATGAGATATGGCAAATGGATGTGAAAATAGCTTTTCTTAATGGAAACCTGCTTGAGGATGTATACATGATACAACCTGAAGGTTTCACATCGGTTAATAAAACCAAAGTATGCAAGCTTCGACGATCCATATATGGACTAAAGTAAGCATCCAGGAGCTGGAACATCCGTTTTGATGAGATAATCAAAGAGTTTGATTTCTCACAAAATCCTGACGAACCTTGTGTGTACAAGAAGGTTAGTGGGAGTGCAGTCGTATTCTTAGTGTTATATGTCGATGACATATTACTTATAGGAAACGATATATCAGTCTTACAGTCAATTAAAATTTGGTTGTCCAAAACTTTCTCCATGAAAGACCTGGGAGAAGCAACCTATATCCTTGGGATTAGAATATATAGAGATAGATCAAAATGATTGCTTGGTCTTTAGCAGTCTACATATATAGACCGAGTGCTAGAAAGGTTTAGCATGTTGGAATCCAAGAAAGGTTACCTTCCCATCAGGAATGGGATCAACCTTTCGAAGTCTATGTGTCCGCGCACAGAAGACGAGAGGATTTGCATGAATAAGATTCCTTATGCATCCGCGACAGGATCTATCATGTATGCTATATTATGTACTAGGCCCGATGTATCGTATGCTCTGAGCGTCACAAGTAGATACCAGTCTGATCCAGGAATGGATCATTGGGCGGCTGTCAAGACAATCCTTAAGTACTTAAGAAGAACTAAGGATGTGTTCCTAATATATGGAGAAGGTGATATGGTAATACGTGGGTATACAGATGCCAGTTTCCAGACAGATAAGGATGACTCCAAATCTCTGTCTGGATACGTATTTATTTTGAATGGAGGCACAATAAGTTGGAAGAGTTCCAAGCAAGACACCGTAGCGGATTCTATCACGGAAGCGGAATATATTGCAGCTTCGGAAGCAGCAAAGGAAGCAGTCTGGATCAAGAAGATTGTCTCAGAACTTGGTTCCAACCATTGATGAAGCAATACTGGTTTACTGCGACAACAATGGAGCTATTGCACAAGCAAAGGAATCAAGGTCTCATCAGCGATCCAAACATGTGCTTCGCCACTATCATCTGATCAGAGAGATTATAAGTAGGAATAATATACAAATTGAGAAAATTCCCACTGAAAGGAATTTAGCGGATCCTTTAACTAAGGCCTTGCCTCAAAGCAAGTTTGAGGGTCATGTTAGAGCCTGTGGTATTGGGTACCGTAGCGATTGTCATTTGGACAAGTGGGAGTTTGTTAGTATGAGAAAAGTGTCCTAAGGCAATCGCCTTATGATAAATGAATATTCACTATTTGAGTATACATGTTTGTGTATTTGATTGAGATCTTAAACACATTTACTGAATGCCCGCAATACAATTCACAGCATGAGAGAATTTGTGATGAATTCACAACTAGTGATTATCCCTACATGTGCAATTGTGAAGTATTGAAATTGTCCCTAGTCGATGAATTGATAAATACGGACACTATCAATTCTGTTGAGACTAGCATGAGTTATTCTCTAATCAGCTGATTCTCACTGGCTGGTGACATTGAGATGTCCGGAGATAAACATGAATGTTAGTTAAGGGAATTAGTTCATTGGAGTGACTGGCTGTAAAACTTCATATGGTAGTCTACATATAGATATGTCAGTGAAGTTCTTACTGCAGCTTAAGTGCGATGTTCCTTTGACTTGCGGTGTTCAAGTCATCTTGGTCATGGAGACTTATACTTTGACATCTTAAGCAAGCATCTCCAAGGAGGTGTGGACCCAGGATGATTGGGTATAAGCCGAAGTGCCCGAAGATGTTTGGACAGCCTACAAATGATTCACCACTCCTTGCGAGGAGATGTATACCCGAGACCTATCATCGGATTGTTACTCGAAGCCTCTAGCCAGAGCATGACATGTTCAGAGTATAAATCTCTTAAATACATGAGAGTAATTAGAATCCGTAGGACGAGAAAACGTTACTTGGGCAAGGTGTGACGTAGTCAGCCTAGTGGGGACTGACACACATAGACCATGTCCTAAACCAAGTGGGTATAAGATGGTGAAGGGAATGGGGCACGATTCATTATAGCTGCTGAAGGGTTTCAGAATTGTTTCTGAGGTCAACCGTTGATCTTTCGATTAATTGGGGATCATGATGTACTACTAGGTGGCACTCATGATCGTTCTATAATTGATTAATTATACACGGCCAACATAAATCGAAAGCCTATTTAGTCACATGCACTACGAGTAATCCAAGGGATTTAAAACGAGTTGAAAATTGGATTTCCCAATCAAGAGAGATTAAGTTTGGTTGAGCCAAACGATAAGTCGAATCTGAATTTTTCAGAGACTCATCGGAAGCGTAAAATGGCTAAGTCTTTTGAAGACTTAATAGATGAATTAAATAAGTTTAATTCATTGGGGCTTGGTTTGGATGGGCCGGCCAAAGAGGGCCTCCATCCTCTTTGCTTGGCCGGCCACAACAAAGGGAGAGAACCAAGTTTTTGGTTCAATTTATAAAATAAACCAAGTGTGGTTTGTTTTATAAAATAATGGATGATATAAATTTTTATATAATAAACCAAGGTTTGGTTTATTTTTCATGGAAATTAAAATGAACCATGGATTAGTTTATTTTATAAAATCAATCATGGATTGATTTACCATGATAAAGAAATTTATTCCATAAAAGAAAAGAGACTTGATTGATATTTATCATGAATTAAAATATGATTTTAACCATGATATAAAATCAAACTTGGTATGATGGAATATGTTATTCCATATTTGAGAGGCTTGATGGTTGAGAGGCCACTATATAAAGGACCCAAGGCAAGGCTTGGGAAATAATCGAAGTGATGAAGTATTAGGCTCTCTCCCTCTCTTTCTCTCCTTCTCTTCTCCCCTTCTTGCCGTGCGACAACCAGGCACCAGCTGGCCATCCTTTTATGGTTAGTCTTCCGACTTCTCTCTTGGTTTTTCTCGTCGCGTTCTCGTAGAATCTAGTAGTTCTCGAGAACACGAAACTCGTGGCTTTGCGAAGTCATCCCGAAGATACTCGGCGTGGACGCGAATAGAGGCGGAGCTTCCAAGGGACGCTTACGGTTGGATCTCGTCCCTTCCTTCGAGTTACACGAGGTAATACGTAAATTAGTTTACGTTTCTACAAAATTTCAAATATATGATCATGTCTACACAAGATAAAATTGCATGCTTAGATGTGTGGTTAAATAATTTAGAGAAATTATTTATGCTAAACCTTCCGCTGCACGTAATTAATTTTGAAATTACGAACCCGCATCCATGCTAACATGCACCCGGTCCCTACAATTTTATTATTTCTTTGATTGTTATTCGAACTGTAAGACGGGTTTCTCCACCTCCGGAAAGTCCGAAAAGGAGACCATTAGTGGACTCACGATTGAGTGCTTAGGCCTTGGATGTACTAACCCTGGGGGGTTGGTAACCAAGTAAAATCCGCGTGTCTCTTTGTGTTTCGTCTTACTTTTATTTAATTATTTCCGCTGCGTAATAACCCTGATAGAAAGATGGTTTTCGATGAAATTCCGATAAGTTTTTACGAGTCGATATTCACCCCCCTCTATCGACCGGCAACGATCCTACTACTTTGACATATTTATTGTTATTTAGTTGGAGGTTTCAGTTGGGTAGAATTTATTTAGTTTCATAATTGAAGGTAATTAATTGAAATTTAGTTCGTGGATTTTGTTGAATTAAGGATTGAATTGTTAATTAATTAAAACTTAAGAATTAATTAAGGTTTAAGTAATTAATCATTAATTAAGTAAGATTTAAATTATTTAGAATTAATTAAGGTTAAAATTATTAAACATTAATTAAGCTTTAATTATTGAAGAATTAATTAAGTTTAAATTATTTAGGAATTAATTAAGGTTAAATTATTAAAAATTAATTATGATTTAAATTATTAAGAATTAATTAACGGTTAAAATTATTAAGAATTAATTAGAGTTTAAATTTTTAAGAATTAATTTAGTTTAAATTATTAAGAATTAATTAGAGTTTAAATTATTAAGAATTTATTAGAGTTTAAATTATTAAAGATTAATTAAGGTTTAATTATTTAAGTTTAAAATTATTAAAAACTAAAGTTTAAATTATTAAGAATTAAATAAAGTTGAAATTATTAATTAAAGTTGAAATTGTTAATTAAAGTTTAAATTGTTAACAATTTTGGGTCTAGTTGTATCATTTCCATTAATTCAAAAATATTTGAATCATCTACTATTTCTTTATCTTTTAATTTTTCATGTTTATTTAATACTTTTGCTTTATTTGAATTTTTGTAAACCTTATTAAATATAACTTTAATTCTAATAAATTCATCCTCATCCTTATCCTCATCTTGAGAGTTATATTCAGAAATTGTATCATTATCATCATAATAGGTAGAATAATTTTCAGGATTATTAATTAAAGTTGTAGCATTATATTCAAAATTGGTAGAATTAACTAAGAGTTAACTATTATCCTAACCACTATCTTCAGAAATAGGTTGAGTATTATTATTAGTAGTATATTGAGTATTAACTTCAACATTATCTAGAGGATTATCTTTAACATTATCTAGAGTGTTAACTTCAACATTATATTCAAATTACGAACCCGCATGTTGACATGGATGCGGGTTCATAATTTTAAAAATTAATTACGTGCAGCGGAAGGTTTAGCATAAATAATTTCTCAAATTATTTAACCACACATCTAAGCATGCAATTTTATCTTGTGTAGACATGATCATATATTTAAAATTTTACAGAAACGTAAACTAATTTACGTATTACCTCGCGTAACTCAAAGGAAGGGACGACATCCAACGGTAAGCGTCCCTTGGAAGCTCCGCCTATATTCGCGTCCACGCCGAGTATCTTCGGGATGACTTCGTAAAGCCACGAGTTTCGTGTTCCCGAAAACTACTAGATTCTCCGAGAACGGGACGAGAAAAACCAAGAGAGAAGTCGAAAGACTAACCACAAAAGGATGGCCGGAATCAAAATTCTGGCGCAGTAAAAGAAGAGGCTTGCGGCAAAAAGATCCTTGTGGCAAACTCTAATTCCGGCAGCACCTTCTTCTGGCCAAGAGATGGCCAGAGCTTCCTTCTCCGGCAGCGGGTGGTGGTCGGCAGGGAAAGGGCAGGGTCGGCAGGCTGGTGCTCCTTCTTGGGGCTGGTTGGCGCACGGCAAGAAGGGGAGAAGAGAAGGAGAGAAAGAGAGGGAGAGAGCCTATGCCTTCATCTCTTCGATTATTTGTCAAGCCTTGCCTTGGGTCCTTTATATAGTAGCCTCTCAACCATCAAGCCTCTCAAATATGGAATAACTTATTCCATCATGCCAAGTTTGATTTTATATCATGGTTAAAATCATATTTTAAATCATGATAAAAATCAATCAATTCTCTTCTCTCCTATGGAATAAATTTCCTTATCATGGTAAATCAATCCATGATTGATTTTATAAACTAAATCAATCCATGGTTCATTTTAATTTTCATTAAGAAATAAACCAAACCGAGTTGCCGGATTCGTTCTGGGTATATGCTCTGGAAACGTAGCGTACATACTTGATACCATCTAGGTCAATGCCTCCTGCTCCCATAGAAGTGTGGACTGGGCGAAAGCCAAGTCTAAAACATCTTCAGACATTGGATAGCTCAGCATATGTGCTGAGAGGGGATACTGATAAGATTGGAATCTCGTGCACTTGTTCGTAAGCTATCCTAGAGAAACGAAAGATGGTTCTATAGTTCTAAGGATCAGAGGGTAATCGTTGGGACGAATACCAGATTTTTAGAAGAAGACTATGTGATGAACCATAAACCCATGAGTAGACTAGTTCTTGAAGAATTAAGAGAGGATGTTCCGACCTTAGTACCAACTGTACAAGAGGAAATATCACAAGTCACTGCATCACGTGTCACAGAAGATACACAGGTGGTACCTCGTCATAGTAGGAGAGTTGTTAGTCAACCTACAGAATTCATGTTCTTGGGAGAGTCTTTGGACTTGATCCCTGGCGACCATGAATCATGATCCCTAGACCTATGACAAGGAACGTCCGCATTGAAGAGATAAATCCGGTCATATGGATTTGTTCAAAGGACGGATGAGAGTTGTGTATGTAAGAAATGTGACGGAAACGTAGTGGTATTCTTGTACTATACGTAGATAATATTTTGTCAATTGGCAACAATGACAAATTTTATCAGGCGTAAGGGTATGGTTGTCCAAACAGATGATATGAAGGACTTAGGAGAAGCAGGACATATCCTTGGCGATCAAAGTTCTAAGAGATCACCAGAGAAGGATGTTGTGCTTATCCCAAGCTTCATATAGTGACAGTGTCTTAACTTGTTTTAGAATGGAAAC
This sequence comes from Boesenbergia rotunda, assembly GCA_024364735.1. NCBI lineage: Eukaryota > Viridiplantae > Streptophyta > Magnoliopsida > Zingiberales > Zingiberaceae > Boesenbergia > Boesenbergia rotunda. The sequence continues at coordinate 181,930 of JAGFNQ010005297.1, forward strand.
CTCCAAGAAATGTTTTGTACTTTTCAGTTGTGGAGCCACTCTATCTAAGGAGATATGTTTAGATTATCAAAGGAGATAGAGCAGGTAATGGCGGTTCCTATAGCACCGACTAAAGGAAGCCTCATGTATGCTAAAAACAAGATCGGATATCTATTTTGTCGTGGGCATGATTAGCATATATCAGTGTAACCCAGGTCAAGGAAATTGGATTGCGGTAAAAGCTTATATTGGTGCCTGAGAAGGACTAAGGATTATAAGTTGGTTTACCGGGCAGACCAATTCCCTATGAGTTATACGGATACAGATTTCCAGTTGGATAGGGGCAAACGTAAGTATTCCTCGGGGTTTTGTGTTTACTTTTAGGAGGTAGAACCGTAGTTGGAGGAGTGTCACGCAGCGACTGCGTGATGGACTCCACCATGGAAGCTAAGGATATGACAGTCTTTGTGATAGCCAAAAGGAAACTATATGGTTCAGGAACCTCAAGATGGACTTCGATGTGATTCCTAATTTGCTCAAAGCTATCATATTCTGTTGTGATAAACAAATGGTGCAGTTGCTAACTCGAAGGAATCACGAGCCCATGAGGCGAGTAAACACATAGAGCGCAAGTACCTCCCAGGAGAGGAAAAGCTATAGTTGCCTAGATTACATCAGAAGACAGCCTAGGAGATCTTTTCACTGAGGCCTTGATAACGAGAGCTTTAGGCATGTGAAGGATCAGGGAGTCAGATGTATGGCATTTTGAGGGCAGCAAAGTCTTTAAGTGTAAGTGGGAGATTGTTAGGTGTGTATACTGAAAGACATGCATCTTTTATATATATGAACATTTTTATTTTGAAAAGAGAATCACAACCTCACTAGGTGCCTGTTTATATTAGTACATGCATGAAGTCCAATTACTTTGCATTGTAGATAACATGGTGTGTGGTGTCACACGGAAGATCATGTTATCAGTTCCTTGCTTAGTATAAATAGAGGCCCACAACCGAGATGGAATTGGACAACCCATCGGAATGGTTGTAGTGTAATTAGGTGTGGTTGGTCTTGACCATAGGATTACACTAGTGTGCTTTGAGTACATTGAGCAGGACCAAAACATGAGATTATCCAATTTGTACTGACTCGATAATTGGATAGGACCTCAGACTTTATTATGAAGTACGATCCCTTAATCCCGATATAATAACGGGCATATATTATTAACTATTATTTCTTTAATTTACCAATGGGCGAGATCTATTCTGTTAGATCGATAGGCCCGGTAAGTTGGGAGATAATATTAAAAATATGATGTGCCGTTGATTATTGACGGAATCCGTGTCCTGGTGAGTCAGGTTGATGATGGCCCCTTGATGAGCTCGAAAGGTTGATCATGCTAAACCCTGCAGGTGAATTTGATCCGGCATGATGATAAGGTCGAGTGGTACTAGTCAAGGATCCAGAAGCTAATTAATTTAAATTATCAATAATTTAATTAATTAACGGGCATTCGAAATCTTAAACACGGGGGGATTGACGACTTGTAATAAGTGGAGCCCATATGTAAATATGGGGGTTGGTGAGGTAATTCAATGAGGGCCCTTTAGTGGAATGGATTCTCATTAATGGACCGGGTCCATTAGCGGGCCAAGATCCAACTCCTCCTCATGGTCTCTACCGTAACCCTATAAATACCCCATAGTGGTATGGAACCAAGTTGATGGTTAATCCAATAGATCACAAGAAACCCTAGCCTCAACTCTTCTCTCCTCTCTCTCTCCCGTCGTTTCACTCGGCGGCGTCGAACAGAAGAGAAAAGTTCTCTTCTCCTAATTAATTGCAATGCATGTAATTAATTTTGTTGTTCTCCAATGAATTGCAAGCGTTGCTTCTCCACGATGCAATTCCAATTAATTGCTTCTTCTCCAATGCATGCAACATGCAATTCCATTGAATTGCAACGCATGCAATTCCAATTAATTGCAACGCATGCAATTAAGTGCGTTTCTTCTCCAATTAATTGCATGCGCGTGATTAATTGCATTCAAGCAACTAAAATTGCTCACTCCGATTAATTGCATTTGCATGCAATTAAGTTCCCTCACGGCAATTTCTTATAAATTGCGTCGAAGCAATGGAAGAAAAAAAAAGTTTTTCTGAGAAAATTGATGCGATTCATGGTGGAGAAAAAAAGTTGCTCACGGCAACTTTAGAAGCTGCGCCGACTTTTGTCGAGAGAGAAAGATGCTCACGACATCTTGTTCATCACCGCTGGCTGTGAGCTATGGAGAGTCCAAGGTTGCTCATGTCTCTCTTCTCCAAGGTTTTCTCCGAGCTAGCGATTTGGATTAAAGTGACAATGTTGTCTAAGGAAGCAAATTCGTGCTCACGGTGGAGAAAACGGAGCTTGGTGTTGAGAACGCAAGTTGGAGTTGTGGAGTTGCTCAGAATACAAGTTGCTCTCGCGACTTGGAGTTGCTCAGAACATAGGAACTCCAAGATACTTGTTGATTGAGCGCCGACGGTGGAGGAAAGGAATAGTAGGTTTTGTGTTTGGATTATCTTCTTTCTTGGAGCGGTCGGCGGCATCCCTTTGGTAAGGGATTGGTTGGCGCAAGGAGATGGGATCAACTTGGTGACCACAGGTCTTGGTAGATCATCGCCCACACGACGTCCAAGAGGGGAGGGTCATACGGTAGAAGATCGTAAGGTAACAGAAGGTATATTCTTCCCTGGCTCCTTATGTTCTTATTTTGTGTCTTACTTATTTGCCTCGTCATTTTATGTTTGTTATTTAATTATTTTGATTGCGAATCATAGTTAATAATTATTTAACTGGACCCCAACCATAAACACAAAAGTCGACGATCTACTCGTCGCCTTTTCCGCGGTCGAACGGTCAAGCAAATTGCAAGACCAATTTTGATAAATGGCTAAGTTGCAATTTGAATTGTTTGATACGGCACGAGACGGTCGATGGGAGACGGCTCTCTATTCAGATTAAATTTTTAATCCGTAGGCATAGAGAGGTCTCTCGGATCGACCAGGTATCCGCTTAAGAAACCCACCATGCCATACCCAACAAGGAGGAGTCCTACAGCCCATACAGATTCCAGAGTGGAAATGTGAAGACATAGTCATGGACTTCATTGTTGGTCTACCAAAGACAACAAATGACTATGATGCTATCTGGTTAATTGTAGATAGATTAACCAAGTCTGCTTATTTCTTGGCAATCAAAGTGTCTTACTCAATAGAAAGACTAGCCCAGTTATATGTTCAGGAAGTGATCCGACTGCATGGAGTTCCGAAGACCATTATCTCCGATAGAGATGGTCGTTTCACTTCGCACTTTTGGGAGTGTGTACAGATAACACTTGGCACCAAACTGAAGTTTAGTACAGCTTTCCATCCTCAGACTGATGGGCAGACAGAAAGAGTAAATCAAGTTTTAGAAGATATGCTCAGATCTTGTGCATTAGATTTCAAGGGCAGTTGGTGCTAGTACTTATGTTTAGCTGAGTTCTTCTACAATAATAGTTACCAAGCTACTATTGGTATGACGCCTTATGAAACTCTTTATGGTAGGAGGTGCAGATCTCCTATCTGTTAGTATGAAGGTAGTGAGAAGAAAGAAATGGGGTTTCAGACTGATCTTATTGAGAAAGAAATGGGATTTACCCGAAAGTAAGTATTGGGATTTTGGCATGCAAGGTGTTCGATGGAATATACGGGGTGATAACCGAGGTCTTGATTGCCCTAAAGCATGTGTTTGGGATCATGGCATGCAGGTGCTTTGAGGAGTACAAGACCGAGGCTTTAAGAAGTCCCAAAAGCAAGCTTTGGGAACCCTACTTCCTACGTGCAAGATATGTGCTAAGTTAAGCAAGTTAAGTATAAGCATGAGTACAAGTTAAGTATATTACTTTCTAAGTGGCATGTACCGAGCACAAGGCCCAGGGCACGAGGCCCTTAAAACTAGGCAAGCTAGTCTGGGCACAAGGCCCAGGGCATAAGGCCCTTAAAACTAAGCAAGCTAGTAGACACTCTATTAGGGTTTGGTGGCTAACTACCCAGAAACCTATTAGGGATGTACGCATTGGTACTTTGTCGGGCCCAAAGAAGAATGCTTATTATTTTGAATTATATGAAGTATAAGATAAGTTGCAAGTTTTCCAGAACAAGTATTCATTTCAAGCAAGTTAAGTATTTTCAGTTCAAGCAAAGTTTTCTAATGCAAGCAATTGTTACAAATGTATTCATGAGCATTTTATTCATGTTAAAGAATAGCATTTTCAGTTACCAGCATGTTTTAAAGTAAGCATATGCATGTTTATATCGAATCCATGTTTTGTGAGTTAGGTATCTACTTACTAAGCAAATTTGCTTATAGTTTGCATCCTTTTATTGCAGATAAAGGTAAAGAAAGGGTAAAAGACAAGGAGGCTCAAGGATGGATGATTCATATCAGTGGCGGCGGAACCGTGGAGTGAGATCCTTCGGGATGAGTTTTGTTTAGTGTTTTAAACTCTAACCAATAAAACGTTATGAGTATTTTGAGTTTATGTTAGTAGTTTACTTCTGCAAAGACTTTAAGTTTGAGTAGCTAATTTGGAGTTTGAAATGCATGCAAATGGAGTATGATTATGATTATTATGTTTGTGAGTCTATAATCTTGTTGTGTAGTTGAAGTAGAATGTATATATATACTTGATCGGTGTTTCTAAAACCTGAAAAATACAGTTCTAGGCGAATCAGTCGACTGATGCAGTTATCAGTTGACTACCCTTAAGAACAGAAACATTGGTCGAGTGATTCCCAGGTGTACTCGACTGCATCAGTCAAATGATAAGGTCATCAGTCGACTGGTGCCAATGTAAAAAAAAAGAGTTGTTGCCTGATGGTTAGTGGTTGGGTCTTGCAATTAAGAGGTTCGGGGATCAAATCTTGCCAGATCCAGTAAGAATTAATTTTTTTAATTTGGGTTGGCCCAGCAGTAAAGTCACCGTGACAGCCCTTTAAGGTCAAAGTTAGTAAGAGAGGGTTGTTACATCTTAGGCGCCTGATTCAAGTCAGGCGCCCAGGAAGCTATTTCCCAGGTCGCGTTTTTCCTGCGTTTGCTCTCCTATCTTGCCTCCAACTCCAGGTACCTGCAAGACAACTAACACAAGACAAAAACACACATAACCTTAGCCTTAATGATTGATTCTGACATTGGATTTCACCTGAAATCGTAGGTCGAACCGACACCTAATGTTCCCTTTCCCGGGGAACGCGTCCTCACATACTCCTCTCAGGAGAAGTTACCTTTGCCAATCGGAACCTCCGGTTGGACTTTCGCTCAGCCTCTGAGAACCAGAATCTCGAGATGTCCGACCTCGACCCATCTCTACTTCTATTCGCGATTCCCGCTCGACTAAAGCTTTTGCCAACCGGGACCTCTGGCTGGATTTTTGCTCGGCCTCGAGGAACTCGGATCTCAAGACGTCCGCCCTCGACCCGTCTCTACTTTTGTTCGCAATCCTCGCACAGCTAAGACTCCGTTGCCCGATCCCCGACCAAGACTTATGCTCAGTCCCCCGGATCATGACTTCATGCCCAGCTTCACTCACCAGGACTTAGTCCACCTAGCTTCGCTCACTAGGACCCAGCTTCACTCACCAGGATTTAGTCCACCTAGCATCCCTTGCTAGGAGCCAGCTTCACTCACCAGGGTTTCTTTCACCTAGCTTCACTCACTAGGATTTCTTCCACCAAAATCACTTCTTTGCTAGTCATCAGGATCCTGACTAGACTTCTTCCAACCTTTAGGTAAATATAATCCCAAACCTCAAGTTCGGTTTGGTTTAATCCCTTGGTCAATCTGACCAACCCTTGGTTTTATTCATTCTGCCAAACATTAGATCCTGTTTGGCTTAACCCATTGTCAAACTAATCAAACCTGGGATTACCCTACCAAACATAAGGTCTTATTTGGTTTAACCCTTGATCACTTTGACTACACCTTATATTGTCGAACATATATATTGTCACTAACTTTAGTATATTGTCAAACATCGAAACACTAGAGGATGAGTGTTCATCACTGATGTATTTTACACCAACAGTTTCGTTGTCCGATTCTTAATGACTTGCCATAAGTGTAAGTCCGACGTAGGCCTCGATCTTAGACTCTAATGATGATTCATCCCATGTAGCTTTTTGGTTTTTGAGCTTTGATCATCTTGGTCCTTTATCTCATTCTTTGTTAGTCAATTTTGAGAAGTTATCAATTATATGCCCCCCTAAACCTAGGGTTTCTAGCAAAGGTGTGTTTGGTTTCCCACTTAAACCAAACACTTGCCCCCCTTTGTCTAACATCAAAAAGACCACAATAATATCCCAATTATTGGTTCCTTTAATCCCTAATGATCCTAAACAACATGTACTAAACCCCCATACACTTGTTTCCTATCATTTGGACACCAAACCAGCTGCTGATACATAAATCAGCCCTGGGCAGTCGACTGGCCCAAATGGCTCTGATACCAATTGTAGGATCGATTCCGTTGTGTACATGATACAACCTGAAGGTTTCACATCGGTTGATAAAACCAAAGTATGCAAGCTTTGACGATCCATATATGGACTAAAGAAAGCATCTAGGAGCTGGAACATCCGTTTTGATGAGACAATCAAAGAGTTTGATTTCTCACAAAATCCTGACGAACCTTGTGTGTACAAAAAGGTTAGTGGGAGTGCAGTCGTATTCCTAGTGTTGTATGTCGATGGCATATTACTTATAGGAAACGATATATCAGTCTTACAGTCAGTCAAAATTTGGTTGTCTAAAACATTCTCCATGAAAGACCTGGGAGAAGCAACCTATATCCTTGGGATTAGAATCTATAGAGATAGATCAAAACGGTTGCTTGGTCTTTCGCAGTCTACATATATAAACCGAGTGCTAAAAAGGTTTAGCATGTCGGAATCCAAGAAAGGTTACCTTCCCATCAGGCATGGGATCAACCTTTCGAAGTCTATGTGTCCGCGCACAGAAGACGAGAGGATTTGCATGAATAAGATTCCTTATACATCCGCGATAGGATCTATCATGTATGCTATGTTATGTACTAGGGCCGATGTATCGTATGCTCTGAGCGTCACAAGCAGATACCAGTCTAATCCAGGAATGCATCAATGAGCGGCTGTCAAGACAATCCTCAAGTACTTAAGAAAACTAAGGATGTGTTCCTAATATATGGAGAAGGTGATATGGTAATACGTGGGTATACAGATGCCAGTTTCCAGACAGATAAGGATGACTCCAAATATCAGTCCGGATACATATTTATTTTGAATGGAGGCGCAATAAGTTGGAAAAGTTCCAAGCAAGACACTGTAGCAGATTCTACCACGGAAGAGGAATATATTGCAGCTTCGGAAGTAGCAAAGGAAGCAGTCTGGATCAAGAAGTTTGTCTCAGAACTTGGTGTGGTTCCAACCATTGATGAAGCAATACCGGTTTATTGCGACAACAATGGAGCTATTGCACAAGCGAAGGAACCAAGGTCTCATCAGCGTTCCAAATATGTGCTTCGCCGCTATCATCTGATCAGAGAGATTATAAGTAGAATGATATACAAATTGAGAAAATTCCCACTGAAAGGAATTTAACGGATCCTTTAACTAAGGCCTTGCCTCAAAGCAAGTTTGAGGGTCATGTTAGAGCCTGTCGTATTGGGTACCGTAGCGATTGGCATTAGGCCAAGTGGGAGTTTGTTAGTGATATGAGAGAAGTGTCCTATGAAATTCGCATTATGATTGTAATCATTTATTTTAATAAATGAATATTCACTATTTGAGTATACATATTTGTGTATTTGATTGAGATCTTAAACTCATTTACTGAATGTCCGCAATACAATTCACAGCATGAGAGAATTTGTGATGAATTCACAACTAGTGATTATCTCTACATGTGCAATTGTGAAGTATTGAAATTGTCCCTAGTCGATGAATTGATAAATACGGACACTATCAATTCTGTTGAGACTAGCATGGGTTATTCTCTAATCAGCTGATTCTCACTAGCTGGTGACATTGAGATATCCGGAGATAAACATGAATTCTAGTTAAGGGAACTAGTTCATTGGAGTGACTAGATGTAAAACTTCATATGGTAGTCTATATATAGACATGTCAGTGAAGTTCTTACTGCAGCTTAAGTGCGATGTTCCTTTGACTTGCGGTGTTCAAGTCATCTTGGTCATGGAGACTTATACTTTGACATCTTAAGCAAGCATCTCTAAGGAGGTGTGGACCCAGGATGATTGGGTATAAGCCGAAGTGCCCGAAAATGTTTGAACAGCCTACAAAGGATTTACCACTCCTTGCGAGGAGATGTATACCCGAGGCCTATCGTCGGATTATTACTCGGAGCCTCTGGCCAGAGCATGACATGTTCAGAGTATGAATCTCTTAAATACATGAGAGTAATTAGAATCCGTAAGACAAGAAAACGTTACTTGGGCTAAATGTGACGTAGTCAGCCTAGTGGGGACTGACACATATAGACCATGTCCTGAACCAAGTGGGTATAAGATGGTGAAGGGAATGGGGCACGATTCATTAAAGCTGCTGAAGGGTTTCAGAATTGTTTCTGAGGTCAACCGTTGATCTTTCGATTAATTTGGGATCATGATGTACTACTAGGTGTCACTCATGATCGTTCTATAATTGGTTAATTATAGACGGCCAACATAAATCGAAAGCCTATTTAGTCACACGCACTACAAGTAATCCGAGGGATTTAAAACGAGTTGAAAATTGGATTTTCCAATCAAGAGAGATTAGGTTTGGTTGAGCCAAACGATAAGTCGAATCTGAATTTTTCAGAGACGCATCAGAAGCGTAAAATGGCTAAGTCTTTTGAAGACTTAATAGATGAATTAAATGAGTTTAATTCATTGGGGCGTGGCTTGGATGGGCCGGCCAAAGAGGGTCTCCACCATCTTTGCTTGGCCGGCCACAACAAAGGGAGAGAACCAAATTGTTTGGTTCAATTTATAAAATAAACCAAGTGTGGTTTGTTTTATAAAATTATGGATGATATAAATTTTTTATATAATAAACCGAGATTTGGTTTATTTTTCATGGAAATTAAAATGAACCATGGATTGGTTTATTTTATTTTATAAAATCAATCATGGATTGATTTACCATGATAAAGAAATTTATATATAAAGAAATTTATTTTTCATGGAAATTAAAATGAACCATGGATTGGTTTATTTTATTTTATAAAATCAATCATGGATTGATTTTCCATGATAAGAAAATTTATATGATAAATTTCTTATGAAAATTTATTTCATAAGAAAAAAGGAGACTTGGCGGTTGAGAGGCCATTATATAAAGGACCCAAGGCAAGGCTTGGAAATCAATCCAAGAGATCAAGGCATAAGCTCTCTCCCTCTCCTTCTCTCCGCCCCTCTCCCTTCTCTTGTGCCGCCGGCCAAAAGAAGGGTCCCTGCTGCCGTGAGCTACTGCTACCATCGGCCTCCTTCTCCGGCGTCCAAGCTCCGGCGACCAACCACCTCCGGCCACCAAGCTGCTGCCGCAAGGAGAAGAAGTGGGCGCAACTCCTTCCTTCTTTCCGGAATCTTGATTCCGTTCTTTGCTTGGTGGTTAGTCTTCCAACTTCTCTCTTAATATTCTTGTTGTGTCTTTCGAGGATCTAGTAGTTCTCGTCGACACGAGACTCGTGGCTTTGCGAAGTCATCCCGAAGAAAACTCGGCGTGGACGCGAATAGAGGCGGAGCTTCCAAGGGACGCTTACGGTTGGATCTCATCCCTTCCTTCAAGTTACGCGAGGTAATACATAAATTAGTTTACGTTTCTGTAAAATTTTAAATATATGATCATGTCTACACAAGATAAGGTTGCATGCTTAGATGTGTGGTTAAATAATTTGAGAAATTATTTATGCTAAACCTTCCGCTGCACGTAATTAATTTTAAAATTACGAACCCGCATCCATGTCAACATGCACCCGGTCCCAACAAACACATGATTACTCTGGACCATAGATTGCTCCAACACCTGCAAGACAACAGAACATACAACAAGCAGACAAAGAATCCTAGGTTCTGACTTTGGATTTCAAATGAAATCCTAGGTCGAACCGACGCCTACTATTCCCTTTTCCGGGGAACGCGTCCTCACCTACTCCACTCTGGAGAAGTTACCTTTTGCCAACCGGGACCTCCGGTTGGACTTTTGCTCAACCTCCGAGAATCCGGATCTTGAGATGTCCGACATTAACCCGTCTCTACTTCTGTCCGCGATCCCCGCTCGGCTAACTCTTTTGCTTGGTCCCCCGGACCAAGACTTCGTGCTCGGCCTCTAAGACTCCTGGATCTTGAGACGTCCGATCCTCGACCTATCTCTACTTCTGTCCGTAGTCCTCGCTTGGCAAAAACTTCATTGTCTGATCCTCGACTAAGACTTCGTGCTCAACCCTGTAGGTCAAGACTTCTTGCCCAGCTTCACTCACCAGGATTTCTTCCACCTAGACCAGGATTTCTTCCACCTAGTTTCACTTACAAGGATTTCGTTCCTTCATAATGACTTCTTTGCTAGTCATCTTAATTCTGACTAGACTTCTCTCTGCCAAACATTAAGTCATGTTTGGTTTATCCCTTGGTCAAACTAACCAACCCTAGGTTCTATTCACTCTGCCAAACATCAGATCCTGTTTGGCTTAACCCTTTGTCAAACTGATCAAACCTGAGTTTACCCTACCAAACATCAAGTCTTGTTTAACTTAACCCTTGATCACTTTCACTAGACCTTAGTATATTGTCAAATATCGAAACACTAGAGGTTGACTGTTCGTGACTAATGCTCTTTGCACCAACATACTTTCCGACACCCTACTAACATTCTTTGAAGTTGTTTTCTCAAGTCATTCTCCCTGCTCAGTGTATCCGTCGCATCACTGACAATTGCCATATTTCCTGTTAGCTTCCTGAGCAATTATAAATAGATAATGTTGGGCATTGACAAGAGGGTGGGGAAACTATTAGGTATTTATGAGTGAATCTATAACGTTCTACTTATATTTCTTTGTTATTTTTGAAAAAATAAAGGTTGAGAGTTTTTCTATACATTGTGTGTTGTTTGCTTGTGACTTTTGTTGGTTATATTTTAGAAAGGCATTCTCTCGTGCCTTAGTGGTGCATTTGTGGGCTAAATCAAGTGCGGGAACAAATTTAAGGCAGAAATTGATCCTGTGATAGCATCCCACATGGAGAATCCCTTACACGGTTGTCCCCGAATTACCCCCAACAGAAAATATTTTGTGGACACATGTTACCTACGTGGAAATTCTGAGAAGCATGGCTTAACGATTGTCACCCCTAATCGTCTCCGAAGGATAGCTATGTAGAGATTCTTTTCTGATGACTATATTAGCCTGCATGTGATGATAAGTTAAGGTATGATTTTCTTCTCGTGTGCGGAGACAACTCTTTTCTACAAAACTCTCTTTTTAATCCTTTGCATTCTCTCTTTTTCCCTCTCTCTCATTTTTTTTTTCAGATTTGATTTTGACTTGAACGTCGGAGTTATCGTATCGATAATACCAACCAATCACTGACGTACTTTGCTCTGCAGGGCATCGGATCGTGGCTAGAAGTCCACCACAACCTTTGCTCAAAAGGAGTTTGGGAGAGAAGAAGCCAAAGCAAGCGGAAAGGCCACTATCACTATCCATGGCCAAAACAAAAAAATTAAATAAAAAGTCATTCCAGTGCAAAGACAACATGAGCTCCGAGAACCCACGCGATTGGACCAAGGGCGCAAGCCGGCCCCATCAACCCGTCATCCATGTATCTTATCCCATCCAATGATACGATTCATGAATCTAATGGGACCAAATCCAATCAATAGATCGCACGCCAAATCAGTCGTAGGATCCCAGTCTCTGCAAAAAGAATCTTTGCTCCCGCACCCAAACTAACAATTCGGCCACGTGCCGCCCAGCAGCCTCGTGACACAAGGGACCAATCATTTCGTCGTTCCGCGGTCCAACATTAATTGCCTCGTCAGAAATCGTCATTAGCACGTTAATGAAGGTTATTTAATTAAAGTAACGTGCCTTTACACCAACTATTTTATTAATACCCTGAAGAAGAGGGGAGCGCTCCACGTGCCTCCAGGGCCCAGGACGGCGCGGCCGCCAGCGCTAGATTGCGATCTGACACCACGTTCTCAGTATCCAACTCCAACTGGCCAAACTGTCGTTATTTATCGAAGGGCGTAAATTTATCTAAAATAATCGCTAGTTTTAACTAAGTCTTAACACGTCGAAATGCAGTGGCGGTGCCGACGTGGCGACGACTAATTCACTATTCGTCCCCGGACGCACGCCACAGGTTAATCGTTTTGACGTACAGCAGGTGGATAATAGTTCCAGCTCAGCTGGGCCCGCAGAGACGGTGTTTAATATATTTTAATAAAAAATGGGTAATCCGCATAAAAAAAATATTGACTAAGAACTAGGCAAATGCCAGGAAAGGGAGGTTGACTTTTTCACCCTATTATTTTTAATATATCTTTTTAAATTATTCATTTATCGAGAATACGTGTTTTGATGGCAATGTCTGGGATAGAAGTAAGTACGGTTAATCATGCAAATCCACATCCAGCCTGTCCACGACAAGATGATTATTAGATTTCATTTTCACAGTTTGGATCTTTTCATAGCTAGCGTGGTCAATCTATACAACACTTTTTCTTTGTGCCATATGGAAAACAATATATACATTTGACTCTGGAGGAATTAAATTGTTATCTGTTTTCACCGGCTATAGAAATCTAAAAAATAATCGAAAAAAAGGAGAAAGGATATGTGAACAAATGGCACCAAAGAGTTGTAAAACACCTTAAATTGCTTGTGTTTGGTTCATCTGCAGGCAGTGCTTAATGCCTGGATGAATACAACGTATTGCATATATATTTGCATTGATCATTAATTTTCTCAAAACTTGAAATAGCAGTGGGACATATGAGCATTAGACCAGGACAAACATATCTTAATTATATATTAAATTAAGAAGAAGAAAAAAGAGAGAATATTAATATTACGGGCAATGAAACCAGTAACAAGAGCATTAAAGTAATGGCATGGACCTATTCCCAACTCGGAGACGTTCCTTACACTGCACGCAATGGGTATGTCCACATTAGGTTAGCAGGGAGTCGTCTTCTATATATCAACCCCACTCCTCCTCTTTCCTAATTTTCCCCCCTTCTTCTTCTCTCTTCATTGACAGTTTTTCAATTGGTTTATGATCATGGGAGAGAGCATAAATTTGCCTCCTGGTTTCAGGTTCCACCCCAAAGACGAGGAGATCATCCTTCACTACCTCATGCCCAAGATCATCAACCTCAGCTTCACCTCGACGGCCATAGGAGATGTGGACTTGAACAAGTGCGAACCATGGCAACTTCGAAGTAATTAAACATCCTTTATCACTGGACTCGATCTTATTTTTTCTGATGAACATAATGATTTGTTATTGATAATTAAAGGCAAGGCGAAGATGCAAGGGGAGAAGGAGATGTACTTCTTCTTCCAAAAGGACAGGAAGTACCCGACAGGGATGAGGACCAACCGGGCCACCGAGTCTGGCTACTGGAAAGCCACCGGGAAAGACAAGGAAATCTTTAAGGCCAAAACTACCGCCCTCATCGGCATGAAGAAAACCCTTGTGTTCTACAAGGGAAGAGCTCCCCGTGGTGAAAAGACCAATTGGGTGATGCATGAATTCAGGCTCGAAGGCCACCATCTCCTCCCCAATCTCCCAAGATCTTCCAAGGTATACATGCGCGATCGATCTCGCAATTAATATTTTCTACTACTTTTTCACCGAGTTCTATATTATTCACTTACACTATCTATATCAGGATGAATGGGTAGTATGTAGGGTTATGCACAAGAACATAGGGCTGAAGAGACTGATCAATAATAGTCCACGAGCAGGAGATGATCTCGTTGATAGCACCTTGCCTCCACTGATCGAATCAAACCTAAATTATGATCATCAACACCAGAGCAACGTCGCCATGAATCCATTTTGGGGTTCGCAATCAGCTCCTCCTCTGCAAACCCTAAACTACAGCACTAGCATCTATAGCTCAGTGGGGACGGCGAACTTGGGAGCTTACCTCCTCCAAGATGGGACATTGCTGGGATCATCTGCGAGCATGATGGAGTGCAAGTTAGAGAATCCGTCGCTCGAGAAAGGATTGAGCACCGATCGTAACTTCGACATCTCTTCTGTAATGCCAATGAAGCACTATGACGACAACTTTGATGAGGCATGGACAAGTACTTACGGATTTTGATTAGTACACAATTACTTACAGGGGAAGGATTTGGAAACGATTAATTATTTGTGTTAATTAATTAATTAGCAGCGTTATTAATTGTTTAATTAGGATATATAGTAATGTATATAGACCTCTTGTGCCTTGTTTAGTAGAGAGAAGGCCCTTTGAAATGGCCATTGCACTAGCTGTTGCTTGCTTGTTTATATCCACACTTTGAACTCTTCTGGAGAGGGTGTGAGAGTTAATATGTTCTGGAAGTTGTTTCTTTTATTGAATTATTTTCTAGTTTCAATATATTATATATGTATATGGTGACAAAAAACCTGGAGATGAGAAAAGTGACTGTTAGGCAAAATGATGCAAGAATGAAAGAGTAATTTTTGTATATTTTTAGTTTGCTGAGTTGGATTTTTAAGGGTATTTTAGTATTTTGAATATTTAGGATTTGTGTCCATATAAGTATACTGTTTAGTTATTTTGGAAAGTTTTTGATTAATAAGAATATACGGTTGTATCGTTTCTTCTCAAATATCAAGTTTGATTTCCTAATTCCTTGAATTTTGTGGAATCAACGGGGTTAGATGATGACTTCCGGTATTAAAATGCCAAGTAGAAGATGCCAATATTAAAATGCTTTATTAACAAATTGATCTATTTTTTATTTATTGATTTCTAAGCTTGGTACATAATAAGGGGGTGCTTGGTATATAATCAATAATGGGAATGGTAATGATTTTTGATTGAGAAGTTTATGAGTTTAGTGATAACTAGTGGAGGTTGGGTTATAAAATCAACGGTATTATATCCATATTTTGATTCTGATTCCCTATACCAAGCATCATAAATGAGAATGAAATAGATTTTATTCTCATTCTCACCTTTTAAATCCGTTTACCAAGCACCCCCTAAATCTATTTTTGTCAAACCACAAAATGATTATTCATAAAAAAAATCATCACAAATAATAATAATTTTCATCACAAGCTTTAAATTATGATGAAAAGAGTAATCACAATACTAATAGAATTTTATTAATAGATTTAGGATATTTAACAAAGTAATAAATAGATAAATATCGAAGTAGTTGCGTACATGAAGTAAAAAGTTTTTTTATTACTTTGCTTTGAAATTGAAGTCATGTCCAATAAAAAAAAATTGAAGTCTTTGGTTGGTTTAAGAATATTGCGTAACCTATTTAAAATTAGACAAATTCCAAAGTAAAAAATATGCTTTTTTACTTATCAATTCCATAAAAGTATCAAAATATTTGATCATATATGACTTCACATGTTACATTGAATGACGAAATAAGTTATTTATATGACTTAATAGTTTTTGTATTGTGGTGTAGTAAATATTTGCTTTTACTTCTGCATAATTTGGACAAATATTTTTTACTTCACCAAAATTGAATAAATATACCACAAATATTTACAAAATTGAAAATGAAATCCAACTTACATTGACCTAAATAAATAGTTAAAACCAACAAATTAAATAAAATTCACAACTTCAAACTTGAGATATGTTTAACTAACTTGAGACATATTTGACCAACTTCACCCAAAAGTGTATTAACAAATATCTAAATACATCCCAAAAATTTAGATTACAACATACACGACACATAGGAGTAAACAAATTTGCTACATTCATTTCTTACTTCATCATATTGAGATTGATTGTAATATTGGTTCTTGATTAATGTTGTATACTGAAATATAAAAAAATACAATGTTAATAACTTGGATTGAGATTTTGTTTTAATCAAACAATAATAAACAAACTAGGATGTATTTAGATTTTTGACCTTAGAAATAGAAGTTCTAGAAGCATTAACAAAAGTTTGAAGCTCAATTCAAATGACTCAATATTTCATAAAGAAGAAATTCATCTTCTTTCTCTTTCATGTACCGCATTACACAATATCTACATTCAACATCATCACTTTGTTTTAGATTATCCTAATGAAATTAAAAAGGTAATGTAATTAATTACAATCCAAATAAAAAAAATTATCAACTGGAGCATAAATAAATAATCACAATACATTCCGTCAATTATTTAAAACTTGGTCCTTTTGAAATATCCCTCGAGGTATTGTTCATCCTAACCACACTACATTGTAAAAAAAATAAAAAGTTATTTTTTTCATATTTGTAATTTTTTTTTATTTACAAGGGGTATCCAGACTTGCGCCCGACTAATCCACTTGGCTGGCCGACCCTGCCCCACAACCTTCAACAAGAGTCCCCACCGGTCAACGAGGGTAAATCGCGAGACGGAGACACATGGTGACTTTACCACTGATGATATCGATACCCGATGGCCCAACCACGCAACAGCCTGTGACGATTTCTTCCGTCAGAATACTCCGCACTCTACTAAGGAGGAATCGAACCCGGGAAGTGAGGGATCACTCAAGTGAGTCATTACCAAGTGAGTCATTTATAATTGAATGCATTCACAATCAACATAATCTACTATCTCATTATGCACACTAGTTTTCCAAGCATCATATCGATTTTTGTCATAGAGTCCAATAAATATATCATATTCTTTTTTCATTTATGATAGTCAGGATCTAATGATACTTGCACAAATGACAATATAGAATTGATTAGTATATAGTAGGAATTGATAAATAATTAAAATCTTATCCATTGTTGTATGAGATAAAGCAGATGTTATCTGTTCAATGCTTCCAACTGAGCAGCAAAATGTTGTAACAATTTATTGCCATCATTACCACACCAAATGTAAGTATGTAGTCGGGTCCACAAATGACACTTACTCAATCTTATTTTCTTCTTCCAAGTATATGTAGAGGTAATTGCACTCAAATAATAAATAACTCGATTAGAAATGTTTCACAACATTGATTTCAAGTGCGGAAAGAAACTAAAAGTTCATGTATATTACTTGCTAATATACACCAATATTTGTAACAATTTCTCTCTAATTACATTGATGATATTTTTTTGTGTGTGTGTATACCAGTATTTATCAAAAAAAATAAATAACGGAGTGCCACTACTTTAAATAAGATCAACATCTGACTCAAATGCACAATTGGTGAATCCTAAAGACATTAGTCGTAAATGTTTCTTTAAATAAGATCAACATCCACTACAAGAAAAATGATCTTTAACAACTCCACAAAGACAACGATTTTTGGCTAAACCTTTATTAATTTTGCAAAAGACAATTATTTTTGACAAAATCATTGTCTATGAGCAAACACATAGTACTAAAGACAACGATTTTTCACTATCTATTGTTGTTAACACAATGTTTTTTTTAATCAACAATGCATTTCACAACGATTTTCCAAACTGTTGTCTTTCAGTGTCTATTTTTTATCTTAACAATCATTGGAACAATGGTTAAATGAACCATTGTCAATGAGATAAATTTCACAAAGCTTGGAATAATGGTGCATAAAATCATTGTCGTTTTGATAATAAGACAAGAGCTTTAAACTGTTGTAAATGAAAATTGAAGTGTTGTCTTTTTCCATGCTAAAAAATCATGCCAAAATTTTTGAAATGATGAAAATGTGTCAGTTTTTTTAGTCGATCTCGCTGTAACCTTTCCTATAACCTTACCTTTGTCGTGACACATCCATTCTTATAACCTTTCCTCCATCTCTCCTTTGCGAACCCTAATTTCGGAGCCACGTCCTTTTTCCTATGACTCATCTCCTTGCCCTCTTCTCCCAGTAAGAGTTCTTCCTCATAGTGGCTCCTCTGTTGATTTTCTTCAAGCTTGTGGCGACCCTCGTGGGGATGCCGGAGATGGCACCTTGTGACGCCGAGGTAGGAGGAGGTCTAACTGTTGATGTATATATCTTGCATCCCAAGAAGTCATGTTGGCAGAGATGAATGTCGGCCTACTCAGCCACATCATCTGTGGGCGCATACTCATATCCTACTTCCGTAACTAAGGAGTTAGTGGCTCTGTCGAAATGTCATGCATGCTCTATTCTTGCCGGCGCGAGGTGTGCTTTATGTAAGGATGTCAGATAATGCAAGAAAAACTGTGCTCACTATAAGAAAAATCATCATTGACAAAGGGACAAAAATGTTGTCGAAGGCCATTTTAATTGTTGTAATTGGCACTGATGTTAAAAGTAGGGGTTGAACGACAACAGTTGTATAATTGTTGTCTTTGACAACCATTGACAATACTTATGCAACGATTTTAAATCGTTGTCTTTTAATACCAATGACAACAGTTTCGCAACGGTTAAAACCCGTTGCCTTTGGATGGATTTTCTAAAAAAATTAGATTGAAATTTGTTTTGACAACAAATAAAAACCATTGTCTTTTAATACCAATGACAACAGTTTTGTAACAGTTAAAACTCATTGTCTTTGGATGGTTTTGCCAAAAAAAAATTAGATTGAAAAATGTTTCAACAACAGGTAAAAACCGTTGTCATTGAATTATTTTCACATGGTATATAACCGTTGTCCTTATTTAGTTTTAATAGTTTTAAATACTAAATCTATTTAATTCAATCAATATACAATATATATTTATAAAACATATTATCTATTATGTATATATTAAGCATACCAACATATAGATACAACATCATTTAGTACACTGTACAACATCAAAATTGTTTGGTTTTAGACCACAAATCAATATTTTTTAGTATAGCTTGGCATCAACTAAAGAAATTCGTACACTACTGTTCGATAATTAAATATTTACAATTAAGTTTTACCAAACCCAATTGCATCTTCAGAAATCTTGAAGACTCAAACATACAAAAACAAGAACAAATTATGATTCATAATGATGTTTAAAAATTGTAATATATAACTATAATATAATTTAAAATAGTGAAGTGAAATATCATTGAAATACAACAATGAAAGCACTTACGATTCCATTCCTCATAATGTCATTACTGAAACTGCAAATAGAGAAGTGAAATTATGTAGAATAGAGCAAAATACAATGCAATACCTTTATAAAAATGCAGTGGTCTACAACTGGTAATCTCTAACAGATATTGAGTAATATACTGGTAAGCTCTAACTGATATTAATAACATTCAAGACATTGTAGTTTATTTAAACTCATCCCAATCGACAAGCCTAATTATGGCGAATTTTTTGCCTAGTTAGCCAATTTTTACATAATAGACTACTAATAAATGTAATCATACATGCACAAATCTAAACTTGTATATGCACCATATCCACCATGGTTATCTAACTAATTCTTCAATAGGTACCCGTACCCCCGCCGATAAATACAATATAATAAAGAAAATATGAACAAATATACAAAGAAGTATCTAAGTGAATAGAGATGGAATTTCAATCTAGTAGTTATACATCAAATTATTCATTGTATGAGATTTCTTGACATGCAAGCTACATTTGTACGAAACTGCAAATAGAGATTCAATACCAAAAACTACAAGTAGAAACATTATAAACTGTGCTAAAATAGCTATTTAGTACCAAAAACTTTCATGCTCTTACTCATTCACTAACACATGCTCTCCACGAGATACAAACTCAATAAACGATACGTCTAGCAATTATCAAATAGATACACATGCTCTTATGGTTTGGGTTGTTATTTAGATTTTTATTTGTATTTATATTTATATATTTAAATTTAAATTTATATTATATTATCTTTATTTTATTTTTATTCTTATATTATATTATATATTTATTATTATTATCTATATTATTATATTTATTATTATATTATATTATACTATCTTTATTATTATTACTATTATTAGTTTTTATTTATATTTATATTTATATTTATATTATATTATATTATTATATTATATATTTATTATTATTGTCTTTATTATTATACTTATATTTATATTTATTCTTATATTATATTATATATTTATTATTATTATTATTATTATTATATTATATTATATTATCTTTGTTATTATTTAAATTATATTTCTGAATTACTACAGATACTAGTAAACATCAATTTGAAATACAACTTCATGAATTAATGAGAATCCAATAGATTTTTTTTTTTAAATAGTGTTTTCCTAGCTATTAGTGAATAAGTAGAATTGATAATGCACTAATAGCATTTGTGATGATTAGTATCTAAATTCTTTCTATTTAATGGTCCAAACTCATACAATATACAAGAATCTATTTAGCTGGATGGGTATGAGAATTCACATACCAGATACAAGATGACAAATTCACATATCCACACCGTATATCCAACCCAGGTGGACTTTACAAAACGATATTTTTGATTACCAAGGTTCTACTAAGCTAGCAACTTCAATGCAAAACTATCTTACCCGCTCATGAAATGCAAAAAATGTTGCAAAGGCACAACAAAATTAGAAAGAGATAAAGGTATATAGAAGACAAGAGACAATAGAAAACATAAGTGTATTGGGAAGAAATAAAGAGAATCAATGATGTTGTGGAAGTTCCGAGGAATGAACTAAAAAAAAGCCTAAAATGCAAGGAACAAAAATTGATAGTGACTCAAGAAATTGATAGCAAAAATGTTCAAGACCTGCACTCAATGGGTCAAATAAGGCTTTCTAGCAATCACAATGAGTGACAAAAAAATTCATTCAATGCTACTAATTAGGAATAGCACCATTTTAAAGTAGCTTACTGAAATCTCAACATTCAATGACTTCAAACTGTTAAGTACTACAAATCTTCAAAATAATAGTTACATTTAGTAGATCAATTCTTGCTGGATCATGTTTTGTGATGATGGCAGAGACAACTTTGAAAAGAAAAGAAAACATTAGTTGAAAATCAACTAAAAAAGCCTAGTGTGTAATTTTAAGAAATTCCATAAAAACGTATAGGAAGAAAATTCATGGTTGTATCATTGCAACAACAAATAAAGGTGGACTTGCATCAATTGTAAGAACTAATAAAGCATTATTACTTCTCATACTAAGTTACTTTTATGCTACAAATATACTTTAATCAATCAACGGGCAATATGTGTAGAAAACACTCTTAAGGAGTCTCATCTTCTAAACCAATTGGCAATAAAGGTAAGCAACATGACTAAAAATAATTGGCATTACAACATAAAATGGATTGAGAAGAAATTTGTTGTAGAACACTAGTATTTTTTTTTTTTGACAACTTATTCTTCGCACTACACTTTCCCTTAATCCGTGAGTACAACTTGGAAACAACATCATGAAATGAAAAATGTGCACAGTAGAGATCTGGCATAGGGGAGAAACATGTTCTTTGCAATTAAGTTAAAATGCTGCTAAATAATGAAGAATTAAGTACAATGCAATTTGCATTCACACAATGTTCATCAACTCATTGACATCAAACAGGACTATAAATTCTACAAATTAAAAAATACTTCCATACGGTAAAGAAATTCTAGATGAGGATTGACTTATGCAAAGCAAAAGTGAGATTAAAAGCAAGCAATGATTGATTGGCTTATGTGCAAATCAGAAGATTAACAAACAAATAATAAATTGATTGGCTTTTGTGCAAATTAGGAGATCAAAAACAAGTCATGATAGTACATAGTACAAACATGGTTATGACAACTTGATATGTACAGAGCAAGATTGCAAATTAATTATGGCAGCTTGATATGTAATTCATAGTACATTAACTATGGGTCATTCCTCTTTAACAAAAAGAGAGATTTCATAAACAAATGTGTAACTGAATGGCTGGTCAAATGATTAAGAGCAACATGAGTACAAAATTTAGCTTATGCCAATAGCAAACTTGGTAAAAAAAAATGGGGATACATGGTACACTAATAATTTAGATTTTTCTTATTTTGAAAGGAAAATAAATTGCAGAAGAAAGGAAACATATGCTATAGCTAAGAGGGACTAAACAACATAGTGTGTTTGCATACCTAGTCATACATAAAATCTTGTTTGCGTTCTGCCCACTCGGAACACACTTCATTAATTTTTTCGATCAAGTAGTGTGATTTCATGAGCTATGAAGAAATACTATATCAGTAAAAAAGACATTCAATAATCACTTTGTAAAATGGAAAATACTCAATTCTTTGATAAAATTGAAAATATGCCAAATATTGCTATTGATGATATTGAATGCTTTTCACTTGTAGCATTTCATTTAATAATGTCTCTCATAAATTTCATCACATCAAAACCACATTGTTTAGCATCTGGTTGGCGAGGACCTATTTTAAAAACAAATTGTCAGTGACTAATATATACATTTAAATAGTAATTAATTAATGACAAGTAGACATACATACCTTTACAACTTCCCACAAAATCTATTTTTTCCCTTTATTATTCTTGTTTGAATTAAACAATCATATGCCCCTTCATACATCAATAAGAGTCAACATGTGTAGTTTGACTGGCTAAATTAAATGCTTAATAAAATACTATTATATGCAGTTTTACTCACATATCCACTATATATTTTTAGTCCGTATCATGATTGCGATGACCAAGTGTATCCAATAAGTACACCACCTCCTTATAAGGATTGATAACAGTGAGAATCCAATTGTAACTAGGCACAAACCACATAATTAATTAGCGCATACAGATTTAAAAAAATTGACACAAAAAGGAGATGTTTGTTGGACCTTGGATGACTAGAGAGGGGGGTGTGAATAGCCAGACACAAAACTACTTTGGCTTCTAAACTTTCTTTCTGCACTCAAGTTAGCAGCGGAAGAAAAACAGACAGAAAGAAAGAAATACAGAAGGAAGAACAAACCAATCAGACGCTAACACAGCGATGTACAAGGTTCGGGGATAACTTGCCCCTATTCATTGGCGTGCCCGTGAGGTGGGTGATCCCTTGATCGTCGGCAGATCAAGCCCCGGAACTCCGGATAAGAATCTTCTCCTTTTCGGTGAAGTAACCTCTCCACAACCGTCTCAGTCGAATAACAGTTAAGCTGATGAGACAACAAGAAGGATAGCTCACACAGATGCAACAGAAGCGCTCAAGCAAGAAGACTATATAGAGAGCTAAACAACCCAGCAAAACCCACAGCCAAAACCCTTCGCTTGTTTTCTGTCTGTTCTTCCTCTCCTTTGCTTCTCAGCTTCTTCTTAAGCCTCTGCTCACCCGGTGCGTCTGCAACCACTGATCAGCTCCGTCATTACTGACCCACTGACCTCTACTGGGCTCAGTCCACTGAAACCTCTTCAGCCGAGCCTCAGGTCAGTCGCCAGTCTCGCCAGACAGTTGTCAGCCCGCACCAGAAGCCATTGAATCCTGCGAATGGAAAACAAACAAACCTGACCGAAGCGAAAGCCGCCAATTGACCCTCCTTCTTGGTTTGTGTCATCCCTGCATTACCTGCACACTCAACAGAGGCTTAGCACAGCAAACCAAAAGCAAATCATCAGTGTAACAGAGAAATCAGAAGCGATTCAGAGTGCTATCAGAAGTCTGAAAACGTTTTCAAATTAAAGTTCAGACACTGATTGGTCACCCTGACCGATCAGTGAAGACCCTGATCAATCAGGTCACCTCTTGATCAATCCAGCAAGGATCTAATCTGTCACCCTGACTGATCAGAGATTGGGGATCAGTCACCAGACCGATCCACCAGTTGACTGAGATTTCCGCAGCTCTCTAACCTGATCCATAACCTGATCGGTCACTTGACCGATCAGGCTATGCCCTGATTGGTCAAGTGACCGATCAGGAGCCATCCTGATCGGTCAGGATGTCAGACAGACCGATTAGGTTTCTTACAGAGATCTTCTGAGATCTCTCTGATCGTTCACCAGTACGATCAGAAGCCAAATAGAAACATTCTGTTCTCTTTCTGATCGTTCCCCAGAACGATTAGACTCCATGGATCGGTCACCAGACCGATCTATTAACAAGGGAGCTCGTGCCAACTTCTGATCGGACTCCAGACCAATCCAAACACTTGGCTGACTCATGCTTAGTCCCCGGACCAAGACTTCATGCCCGACTTCACTCACCGAGACTTTATTCAACCTAGCTTCACTCACTAGGACCCGGCTTCACTCACCGGGGTTTCCGTTACCTAGCTTCACTCGCTAGGACCCGACTTCACTCACCGGGATTTTCGTCACCCGACTTCACTCATCGGGGTTTCCTTCACCTACCTTCACTTGCTAGGACCCGACTTCACTTATTGGGGTTTCCGTCACCCGGCTTCACTCACCGGGACCCGGCTTCACTCACTAGGATTTCCGTCACCCGGCTTCACTCATCGGGGTTTCCATCACCCGGCTTCACTCTCCGGGACCCGACTTCACTCATCGGGGTTTCCGTCACCCGGCTTCACTCACCGGGACCCACCTTCACTCACCGAAACCCACCTTCACTCATCGAGATTTCCATCACCCGACTTCACTCACCGGGACCCGGCTTCACTCACCGGGATTCGTGTCCAGTCCCCGACCAGGACTTAATACGAATTTACTCAACCAAACTTAAATCGGTGTCAACACCAAAACAACAATCCGGTCAGACTGCATCAACAATGATGATGCAAAACAAGCTGATTTATTGACAAAATATTTACCCAACATTATGTGGCACCAAAACAAGCTGATTTGTTGAAGCAACAATAAGCCTATCTGCCAAAATACTTGTTCTATGATTCAACTGTTCAATTTTATCATTTTTGTCAAGTTTGGTCACATGTGGCATATATGGGATCTTGTGTGGACTCACAAATATATATTTGTCAACCTTGTTGTCATTTTTACCTTTTTATAAAGATGCTTACCATTTAAATCAAATGAATGTTACTATGCTAAATTAATAAAGTTTATACAACAAATATGATAAACAAAACATGTAAATTACAATATAATTGGCAAATATTGGCTCCAAATTGTAGAAAGAAATGATGTCTTCAAGGTGTACAAATAGTATAATAATCCTCATCAAAGAAATAATGCTAAAAAATCATCGATATATTTTTTTCATCATCTAGAGCATGCTTACAATAACAGTACAATAGATGTAGAGATCTTGGCACCGTTGATGACATACTAGCATTACTATTTTGGACAACAATTTTCTTCTTCTTAGGCTTCTAAAAATTACAAATGTAACACATATTGTTGGTGCTGGAAGCACCATATCGAACCTTGTTTTGATATTGACAAAGGGTTCTGTGTAGGAAAGTCCTAGTTTACCTAGGCACGATGTCTTGATTTGTAGGGTTGGGCACGAAGTCCTTGCCGAGTGCTGGGCATCAAAGACCTAGTGAGTAAAGCTAGGCACGAAGACCTAACTGAGGGTTAGACACCAAATACCTAGTGAGTAAAGCTGGGCACGAAGATCTGACTGGGGATTGGACATTAAAGTCTTGATCCGGAAAATCGAGTAGGAGTCTTAGCCGAGCGAGACAACAAATAGAAGTAGGGATAGGTCGAGTTACGTACGTCTCGAGATCTGAAGGCCGAGCAAATGTCCAGCCGGAGGTGCCAGTTGACAACAGGTAACTTCTTCAGAGTGGAATAGGTGAGAACACATTCCCTTGAAGAGGGAACAATAGGCGTCGGTCTGACCTAGGATTTCAATTGAAACCTAAAAGGCAGGATCAGACAACACTGGCTGTCTTGCATGCATTTCCTTTACATATTATTATTGTTTGGAATCAGACGCCCTATAATATAGGCATCCGAGAAGTCTCGGGCGCCCGAGAACATAGGTGCTCGAGAAGTCTTAGGCTCCCCTATACCCGTGACTCAGCCTAGGCGAGATTGAGTTGGCGTACGTTGTTGGAGTCGCCACATCAGCAAAGGTGCCTGAGAAGCTGTTAGGCACCTGAGATGGATAAGACTTGGACCAGGCAGTAGATAAGGACGCAGCTGGTGTTAGTGATATGAGAGAAGTGTCCTAAGGCAATCGCCTTATGATTATAATCATTTATTCTAATAAATGAATATTCACTATTTGAGTATACATGTTTGTGTATTTGATTGAGATCTTAAACTCATTTACTGAAAGCCTGCAATACAATTCATAGCATGAAAGAATTTGTGATGAATTCACAACTAGTGATTATCTGTACATGTGCAATTGTGAAGTATTGAAATTGTCCATAGTCGATGAATTGATAAATACGAACACTATCAATTCTGTTGAGACTAGCATGGATTATTCTCTAATCAGCTGATTCTCACTAGCTGGTGACATTGAGATGTCCGAAGATAAACATGAATGCTAGTTAAGGGAACTAGTTCATTGGAGTGACTGGCTGTAAAACTTCATATGGTAGTCTACATATAGATATGTCAGTGAAGTTCTTACTGCAGCTTAGGTGCGATGTTCCTTTGACTTCTGGTGTTCAAGTCATCTTGGTCATGGAGACTTATACTTTGACATCTTAAGCAAGCATCTCCAAGGAGGAGTGGACCCAGGATGATTGGGTATAAGCCGAAGTGCCCGAAGATGTTTGAACAGCCTACAAAGGATTCACCACTCCTTGCGAGGAGATATATAACCGAGGCCTATCATCGGATTGTTACTCGAAGCTTTTGGCCAGAGCATGACATGTTCAGAGTATGAATCTCTTAAATACATGAGTGTAATTAGAATCCGTAGGACGAGAAAACGTTACTTGGGCTAGGTGTGACGTAGTCAGCTTAGTGGGGACTGACACACATAGACTATGTCCTGAACCAAGTGGGTATAAGATGGTGAAGGGAATGTGGCACGATTCATTATAGCTGCTGAAGGATTTCAGAATTGTTTTTGAGGTCAACCGTTGATCTTTCGATTAATTGGGGATCATGATGTAGTCAGCTTAGTGGGGACTGACACACATAGACTATGTCCTGAACCAAGTGGGTATAAGATGGTGAAGGGAATGGGGCACGATTCATTATAGCTGCTGAAGGATTTCAGAATTGTTTCTGAGGTCAACCGTTGATCTTTCGATTAATTGGGGATCATGATGTACTACTAGGTGTCACTCATGATCGTTCTATAATTAATTGATTAATTATAGACGACCAACATAAATTGAAAGTCTATTTAGTCACACGCACTACGAGTAATCCGAGGGATTTAAAACGAGTTGAAAATTGGATTTTCCAATCAAGAGAGATTAAGTTTGGTTGAGCTAAACGATAAGTCGAATCTGAATTTTTCAGAGACGCATCGGAAGTGTAAAATGGCTAAGTCTTTTGAAGATTTAATAGATGAATTAAATAAGTTTAATTCATTGGGGCTTGGCTTGGATGGGCCGGCCAAAGAGGGCCTCCATCCTCTTTGCTTGACTGGCCACAACAAAGGGAGAGAACCATGTTTTTGGTTCAATTTATAAAAATAAACCAAGTGTGGTTTGTTTTATAAAATTATGGATGATATAAATTTTTATATAATAAACCAAGGTTTGGTTTATTTTTCATGGAAATTAAAATGAACCATGGATTGATTTATTTTATAAAATCAATCATGGATTGATTTACCATGATAAGGAAATTTATTCCATAGGAGAGAAGATTTTTATCATGAATTAAAATATGATTTTGACCATGATATAAAATCAAACTTGGCATGATGGAATAAGTTATTCCATATTTGAGAGGCTTGATGGTTGAGAGGACACTATATAAAGGACCCAAGGCAAGGCTTGGGTGTGAATTGAAGAGACGAAGGCATAGGCTCTCTCCCTCTCTTTCTCTCCTTCTCTTCTCCCCTTCTTGTCGTGCGCCAACCAGCCCCAAGAAGGAGCACCAGCCGGCCATCCTTTTGTGGTTAGTCTTCCAACTTCTCTCTTGGTTTTTCTTGTCGCGTTCTCGGAGAATCTAGTAGTTCTCGAGAACACGAAACTCATGGCTTTGCGAAGTCATCCCGAAGATACTCGGCGTGGACGTGAATAGAGGCGGAGCTTCCAAGGGACGCTTACGGTTGGATCTCATCCCTTCCTTCAAGTTACGCGAGGTAATACGCAAATTAGTTTATGTTTCTGCAAAATTTAAATATATGATCATGTCTACACAAGATAAAATTGCATTCTTAGATGTGTGGTTAAATGATTTAGAGAAATTATTTATGCTAAACCTTCCGTTGCACGTAATTAATTTTGATATTACGAACCCACATCCATGTCAACATTCACCCGGTCCCAACAGTGGTATCAGAGCCGAGGTTTGTGTTCGACATAATCATATAATTGTTTTGCGGAAAGCTTTATCATGATCTCAATTTTGGAAAATTTTCAATTATGGAAACTTTCCAATTATGGTAAATTTTCGATTTAGGAATTTCAAAGTTTGGAAATCCTCATGAAATTTCGTAAACTTTTGAAATATCTCTGTTTCTGAAATTTTATGATAATTGTGAAAACTTTCCAATTTTGAAAATTTCCTATTTTGGAAATTTCCTAATTTTGGAAAACCGTAAGTTTTCTTTGTACCAGAGACTTACAATTATTCTGAAAACCTTTTATTTTTGGAAACTTTTCATTTATGAAAAGCTCGCAATATTGGCCACTTTCTTTCAAGAAAGTCTAGACAAATTATGGGAATATTAATTGGCATTTAAATTTATAATTAGAAATTAAATTATTTACAAAATTCTTTATTTTGGATTGAGCCTCAGGGAGCCGTCCAATTTAAAGTTAGTTGTTATAATTAAATTTCCTAAATTGAATTTAAATTGTCAAATTCTTATTTTGGATTGAGCCTCGGGGAGCCGTCCAAATTAAGTTATTGATATTAATTTTCCATAAATAAAATATGTGATCAAATCTTAGAAATTTTTGAGGTGATTCTCAAACGATAATTTCCTTATTTGATTTATGAGGTGATGCTCTTACATATTATTGTCTCCAAAATTAATTAGGAAAATTGTTTCCTATAGAGTATATTTCCTGAAATAAGATTTTTATGAAAATAATATGTGGTTGAATTAAGGGAATCTGTCTCTTAATTTAATAAGATTTGATTTAGAGAAATCAAAGTCTTAAACATATTATTTCTGAAATTGATTATGATAATTCAAGAAATTGTTTTCCAAAACAATTCCTTGGATAAAGTATGAAATTAGAATTAGGAAATCCGGTTCCTAATTCAATTAATGAGACTTGATAAATTAAGTCACATACATACTTTATTAAGGAAATCGTTAGAAATGACATAATTATATGTCATGAATGTGCATAAAAGAAAAGATGAGACCCAAAACCCCTTACAAAATATTAAGGCCAACACCTTTCATTAATATGGTTAGAACCGGAGTTTTGTTTCTCGTTTGGGTTAATGGACACATCCATGTCCGGCTTGAACCTCAACATGTTCAAACCATGGAATTAGTTTATGATTAATATAGTTGGAGTCAGAGGACAATCCTTAGTTTTGGTTATTGGACACATCCAAGCCTGACTAAACGGTTGAATGAGCTCCAACCATATTAAAACTATTTCTTGATTAATAGGTCAGCCTTAAGCTTGGAGCATCGATTTGTTGTGCCACAGCCAAGGTCGATGTAAAGAGAGGTGCAGTTGGGTGCTATGTATATTGTTGCATACTTGTTAATGAGTTAACAACCCAATGATTTTTGCAAACATTCAATTAGTTGATAGCATAATGTGATAGTTACATATGTATAATATGTAATCGGTATAATTACCTACCTTCATAGCTAAGAATAACTTGATGGACTCTAGCCATGGTTGTTCTTATCTATGGTTGGATATCAACCTATTTGGAGATGTTCCTACGATCTCCCGAATTGATAAAAAGGGTTATTTAATTCCAAAAATAAATAGGATTTAATTAATGTATATTGATGCATTCTTTATCATTCTCATCACATAACCTCAATTTGTATTTCTAGGATAATCACCTGATCATGTCTTCTCTGAATTTGCGTTCCATTTTGGACACCAATAAGCTGACTGGGCCAAACTTCATGGACTGGCTTCGAAACCTGAGGATAGTCCTTAAGGCAGAAAAGCTTGCTTATGTCCTTGAAGAACAACATCCCAACCATCCTCCTGATGATGCAACTCCAGACCAGTTAGTGGCCTATCAGAAACATATGGCCGATTCTGAACTTGCGAGTTGCATCATACTGGCCGCTATGGTACCTGAGCTACAAAAGTAGCATGAGCATATGGATGCTCATACCATCGTCTTCCATCTTCATGAGCTATTTGACGAGCAGGCGAGATCCGAAAGGTTTGAGGTCTCCAGACTCCTCTTCACCTCTAAGATGCAGGAAGGCACTTCTGTTTCACAGTTTGTGTTGAAGATGTTGGGGTACATTGAGCGACTAGGTACACTCGCATTTGCAATGGATCACGAACTAAGTATTGACTTAATTCTGCATTGTTTGCCCAAGAGTTACTCACAGTTTGTGATGAACTATCGGATGAACAAACTGGAGACTACCATTCCTGAGTTGCTTAACCTGCTGAAGACTGTAGAGCCTTCTGTAAAGCAGAATCAGAAGATGGTACTGTTAGTTGGTTCCTCAAAGAAAGGCTCTAAGAGGAAGCCCAAAGAACAAAATAAGGGAAGGAAGAAAAAAGGCCAAAATGATTGAAAAGACACTTGCGATCACTGCGGCAAGGAGGGCCACTGGCGAAGAAACTGCAAGGTTTATCTTGAGTCCTTGAAGAAGAAGGCATCCGATGCCCCATCCTCTTCAGGTATCTTCGTTATTGAATGTCACTCTATTTCCTCGGACACCTGGGTACTTGATACTGGGTGTAGCTCACATATATGTAATGACATACAGGGGTTAAGGAATAGAAGAAGACTCGTCAAGGGAGAAGCAAATTTGTGAGTTGGAAATAGAGCAAAGATTGCTGCTGTTGCCATCGGAACATATTTGCTAAAGCTCCCTACTGGACTTGTCTTAGAATTGGATAATTATTATTTTGTTCCTTCATTAATAAAGAACATTGTATCTATTTCATGCTTGAATGAAAAGGGTTATCATTTAACTTTTAGTAACAATTGCTGTTACATAACTTTAAATGGTGTTCTTTATGGGACCGAAACTTTATGCAATGGTATCTACACGTTAGATTTATCCGGTGACGTTTTCAATATCGAAGTTAGCAACAAACGTGATCGAATAGATAATCAAATAGACTCCTATATGTGGCATTGTCGTCTTGGCCATGTAAGCAAGAAACGCATGACCAAATTACACCGATGTGGAATTCTGGAATCATTTGAACCTGGTTCATTTGATACATGGAATCATGCTTAAAAGGCAAGATGACCAAATTACCCTTTTCCGAAAAAGGTAAACCAGTGGGAGAATTGCTTGGTCTAATACATACTGATGTATGTGGACCAATGTCAACTCTTGCACAAGGAGGCTATAGCTACTTCATTACCTTTATCGATGATCACTCACGATTCGGGTATGTGTTCTTAATGAAACACAAATCTGAAGCTTTTGAGAAATTCAAAGAGTTCAGAAGTGAAGTAGAGAAACATCTTGGCAAAAGTATTAAGATACTTCGATCCGATCGGGGTGGTGAATACTTAAGTCAAGAGTTTCAAGATTATCTTAGGGATAATGGGATATTGTCTCAATGGACTCCGCCATATACACCACAGCATAATGGTGTATCTGAGGGGAGTAACCGAACCTTGATGGACATGGTTAGATCTATGATGAATCATGCAACTCTTCCAAAATCATTTTGGGGCTATGCGCTTAAGACAGCTGTTTACTTACTAAACAGAGTCCCGACCAAGGTAGTCTCTACTACTCCATATGAGACGTGGAATAGTAAGAAATCTCATTTATCTCACCTAAAGATATGGGGTTGTCCTGCTTATGTAAAGCGGACTGTATCAGACAAATTGGATGCTAAGTCTGATAAATGTCTATTTATTGGATACCCTAAGGAAACGAAGGGTTACCAATTCTATCATCCCTTGGAACAAAAGGTGTTTGTTTCAAGGCATGATGTATTTCTAGAAAAAAAAATTCTTTTACAAGAAAACAGTGGGAGTAGCATTGAACTTGAAGAAGTTCAAGAAACTCCAATAGACATTACAAAGACACCTAGTCTAGACCCACAACTAATAACTCATAATGATGAGCTATCAGTTGAACCTAAAACAACACCACTTCTTCGTAGGTCTGATAGGATACGCAATATTCCAGAGAGATATGGATTTCTCATAAGTGAATCGAACGATGTGTTACTCATTAACGATGACGAACCTATCAGTTATGATGATGTTCTGAAAAATTCAGAAAGGGATAAATGACTTGAAGCCATGAAGTCGGAAATGGATTCCATGTACAAAAATCAAGTATGGGACTTGGTTAACCCACCTGAAGGGATTAAGCCCATAGGGTGCAAGTGGGTTTTCAAGAAGAAAACCGACATGGAAGGTAATGTTGTTACCTTTAAGGCTAGATTAGTGGCAAAAGGATATCGTCAGAAACAAGGAATTGATTATGACGAAACCTATTCCCCAGTAGCTATGCTTAAATCCATTCGGATGCTCCTGGCCATAGCAGCTCATTATGATTATGAGATATGACAAATGGATGTGAAAACAGCTTTCCTTAATGGAAACCTGCTTGAGGATGTATACATGATACAACCTGAAGGTTTCACATCGGTTAATAAAACCAAAGTATGCAAGCTTTGACGATCCATATATGGACTAAAGCAAGCATCCAGGAGCTGGAACATCTGTTTTGATGAGACAATCAAAGAGTTTGATTTCTCACAAAATCCTAACGAACCTTGTGTGTACAAGAAGGTTAGTGGGAGTGCAGTCGTATTCCTAGTGTTATATGTCGATGACATATTATTTATAGGAAACGATATATCAGTTTACAGTCAGTTAAAATTTTGTTGTCCAAAACTTTCTCCATGAAAGACCTGGGAGAAGCAACCTATATCCTTGGGATTAGAATCTATAGAGATAGATCAAAACGGTTGCTTGGTCTTTCGCAGTCTACATATATAGACCGAGTGCTAGAAAGGTTTAGCATGTCGGAATCCAAGAAAGGTTACCTTTCCATCAGGCATGGGATCAACCTTTTGAAGTCTATGTGTCCGCGCACAGAAGACGAGAGGATTTGCATGAATAAGATTCCTTATGCATCCACGATAGGATCTATCATGTATGCTATGTTATGTACTAGGCCCGATATATCGTATGCTCTGAGCGTCACAAGAAGATACCAGTCTGATCCAGGAATGGATCATTGGGTGGCTGTCAAGACAATCCTCAAGTACTTAAGAAACACTAAGGATGTGTTCCTAATATATGGAGAAGGTGATATGGTAATACGTGGGTATACAGATGCCAGTTTCCAGACAGATAAGGATGACTCCAAATCTCAGTCCGGATACGTATTTATTTTGAATGGAGGCGCAATAAGTTGGAAGAGTTCCAAGCAAGACACTGTAGCGGATTCTACCATGGAAGCGGAATGTATTGCAGCTTCGGAAGCAGCAAAGGAAGCAGTCTGGATCAAAAAGTTTGTCTCAGAACTTGGTGTGGTTCCAACCATTGATGAAACAATACTGGTTTACTACGACAACAATGGGGCTAT
Organism: Boesenbergia rotunda; assembly: GCA_024364735.1. Classification (NCBI taxonomy): domain Eukaryota; kingdom Viridiplantae; phylum Streptophyta; class Magnoliopsida; order Zingiberales; family Zingiberaceae; genus Boesenbergia; species Boesenbergia rotunda. The sequence continues at coordinate 215,823 of JAGFNQ010005297.1, forward strand.
TACACAAGCAAAGGAACCAAGGTCTCATCAGCGATCCAAACATGTGCTTCACCGCTATCATCTAATCAGAGAGATTATAAGTAGGAATAATATACAAATTGAGAAAATTCCCACTGAATGGAATTTAGCGGATCCTTTAACTAAGGCCTTGCCTCAAAATAAGTTTGAGGGTCATGTTAGAGCCTGTGGTATTGGGTACCGTAGCGATTGACATTAGGCCAAGTGGGAGTTTGTTAGTGATATGAGAGAAGTGTCCTAAGGCAATCGCCTTATGATTATAATCATTTATTCTAATAAATGAATATTCACTATTTGAATATACATGTTTGTGTATTTGATTGAGATCTTAAACTCATTTACTGAATGTCCGCAATACAATTCACAGAATGAGAGAATTTGTGATGAATTCATAACTAGTGATTATCTCTACATGTGCAATTGTGAAGTATTGAAATTGTCCCTAGTCGATGAATTGATAAATACGGACACTATTAATTCTGTTGAGACTAGCATGGGTTATTCTCTAATCAGCTGATTCTCACTGGCTGGTGACATTGAGATGTCCGAAGATAAACATGAATGCTAGTTAAGGGAACTAGTTCATTGGAGTGACTGACTGTAAAACTTCATATGGTAGTCTACATATAGATATGTCAGTGAAGTTCTTACTGTAGCTTAAGTGCGATGTTCCTTTGACTTGCGGTGTTCAAGTCATCTTGGTCATGGAGACTTATACTTTGACATCTTAAGCAAGCATCACCAAGGAGGTGTGGACCCAGGATGATTGGGTATAAGCTGAAGTGCCCGAAGATGTTTGAACAGCCTACAAAGGATTCACCACTCCTTGCGAGGAGATGTATACCCGAGGCCTATCGTCGGATTTTTACTCGAAGCCTCTAGCCAGAGCATGACATGTTCAGAGTATGAATCTCTTAAATGCATGAGAGTAATTAGAATCCGTAGGACGAGAAAATGTTACTTGGGCTAGGTGTGACGTAGTCAGCCTAGTGGGGACTGACACACATAGACCATGCCCTGAACCAAGTGGGTATAAGATGGTGAAGGGAATGGGGCACGATTCATTATAGCTGCTGAAGGGTTTCAGAATTGTTTCTGAGGTCAACTGTTGATCTTTCAATTAATTGGGGATCATGATGCACTACTAGGTGCCACTCATGATCGTTCTATAATTAATTGATTAATTATTGACGACCAACATAAATTGAAAGCCTATTTAGTCACACGCACTATGAGTAATCCGAGGGATTTAAAACGAGTTGAAAATTGGATTTTCCAATCAAGAGAGATTAAGTTTGGTTGAGCCAAACGATAAGTCAAATCTGAATTTTTTAGAGACGCATCGGAAGCGTAAAATGGCTAAGTCTTTTGAAGACTTAATAGATGAATTAAATAAGTTTAATTCATTGGGGCTTGGCTTGGATGGGCTGGCCAAAGAGGGCCTCCATCCTCTTTGCTTGGCCGGCCACAACAAAGGGAGAGAACCAAGTTTTTGGTTCAATTTATAAAAATAAACCAAGTGTGGTTTGTTTTATAAAATTATGGATGATATAAATTTTTATATAATAAACCAAGGTTTGGTTTATTTTTCATGGAAATTAAAATGAACCATGGATTGGTTTATTTTATAAAATCAATCATGGATTGATTTACCATGATAAGGAAATTTATTCCATAGGAGAGAAGATTTTTATCATGAATTAAAATATGATTTTAACCATGATATAAAATCAAACTTGGCATGATGGAATAAGTTATTCCATATTTGAGAGGCTTGATGGTTGAGAGGCCACTATATAAAGGACCCAAGCAAGGCTTGGGTGTGAATCGAAGAGACGAAGGCATAGGCTCTCTCCCTCTCTTTCTCTCCTTCTCTTCTCCCCTTCTTGCTGTGCGCCAACCAGCCCCAAGAAGGAGCACCAGCCGGCTATCCTTTTGTGGTTAGTCTTCCGACTTTTCTCTTGATTTTTCTTGTCGCGTTCTCAGAGAATCTAGTAGTTCTCGAGAACACGAAACTCGTGGCTTTGCGAAGTCATCTCGAAGATACTCGGTGTGGACGTGAATAGAGGCGGAGCTTCCAAGGGACGCTTACGGTTGGATCTCGTCCCTTCCTTCGAATTACGCGAGGTAATACATAAATTAGTTTACGTTTCTGCAAAATTTCAAATATATGATCATGTCTACACAAGATAAAATTGCATGCTTAGATGTGTGGTTAAATGATTTAGAGAAATTATTTATGCTAAACCTTCCGCTGCACGTAATTAATTTTGAAATTACGAACCCGCATCCATGTCAACATGAACCCGGTCCCAACAGCTGGATCGTAGTAACACGGGCATCCCTATAGGCACACGAGCACCCATATCACCCTTTGTAGGGGTTTCAGCCCGATACTTCAGGAATAATTTTTTCTACAACCCTTGTGCTCTCGTGTGTTGCTCCGAGGCATTCCAGAGATGATAAAATGGTGTTCCGACAATGACGTGCCACTTCTTCATTTCATTTAAAGTAGTCGATATACTTATTGTCTTTCTTTTACTTAAACATTGCATACTTGTAAATCATTTGTGACTTATAGAATTTCCCAAAGTAAATAATCAAGGATCAAGAGCTTTGGAGTAAGAGTCATCACAGACTCTGAACCAAGTAAAAATAAACAGTGTTAGCGATTATTTTTTTTGTGTTCACTTTTCGCTATGTAACTTGATTAAATCCAAATAAGTTTTTCGAATGCGATATTCACCCCTCTCTACGATCATACACATATTAGGTAGCAATACTATTTATTTTTTTAAACTAATTAACTCTAAATTTAATAAGATTGACTTTTACCTCATCTTACATCACTACCAAGTCTGTTGGCCACGCCACAAGTGTTCCTATAGAATCACCAACCGTATCATATTCATTTGGAATTGGAAATGGCAGATGCACTATTTGATCTACACAACTTATCAATTGATATGCCCATGCAATTAGTCGGTAATAGAACACCATGAAGTAAATTATCAGCCGCATTGAGATGAACAATTGTACCATACGCAACAATATTGGTCTTAGAAACCAATGTTGATGCAATTGGCTTACCCTAGAAGACAAATAATAATGTTATATATTTACATAACTCATTGTTACAATATTATAACCATAATTAAATATATACTTGCAAGAAATCAACTTCGCTCATTACTTGCACGACATCATCATCCAAATTTTCCAACTGTGGGATACACTTTTGATTAGTTTCCATTTTGTCTTCACACTTGGGATGCAATTTTACTGAACAACCACCTTTTTCAGTAGTTTCTATGTCACATGCACCCTTTTTGAACAATACTTCAAGCTGATGTATGTGCGTATCTTGATCTAAAATGCATGCTTTTTTTTATAGATGTGTTCATTTTGTTTTGAGATTAACATCTTTGCCTCGATCAACTCCTTTTGTTGAAGCATTAAATGACTATCAACAAGAGGCTTCCATACTCTACTAACATTAAAAAAGTATGTTGGAGTGATATGACCTCCAACACCCCTTGTACGCCCAAAATGTTCATCAAAATCAAGTGTTGTTGAAAGGATGACTCTATGCCCCTCTTCAATGTGCAACATACCCTGCCGTGGCCATCCATTACTGTGTTACCCTCACTATTGTTGTCAAGTGGAGATTTGACCACAGATTTTTTTAGACTTCTTGATTGTCATTCCTGCAATAATTGACAACATGTTAGACATTCATAAAAATATATTATGCAAACGCATAATAGATAAAAAAAATTAAGTATTCACTTCATTTTTTTCCCCTAATTCAAACTGTAACAGATTGGGGGTATGCATGGTATTTCTACATCATATTCTAAAAGAAGGAACAATCACACAAGAAGAAACATATCTCATGTTCAAATAAAATCTATCCCAATACAAATAAACAAATAAAATATTCTAGTTACAATTGATGTACAACAGCCAAAATACTATAAACCTGTGATGGTGGTTCACGACATGTAGGATTACACTTATTTATTGTCAACCCCAGTCCCATCACAATTTTCATGAATGCATGGTGGTTCATTTTCATTTATTCCATGATCATCCAAGGATAGAAAACCTCTTGTAAAACATTGATAGTGGATTACAATATTTTCCAACTCAACATCATTTATGTCTTCAATCTACTCCCTAGTAGGAGTTGCAAGTGCAACATGTCATGTAGGATCTTGCGGGTTATCAATGTAAAATACTTGCTTTTCTTGACTAGCCAAGATAAAAGAGTCAGTTTTGTATCCAATTCTCTTGAGGTTTACTAATGTGAAACCAAGATCATCAATTTTAATATCGTTATTATTCTTAACCTAAATACTAGAACATGAAATTTTTGATAATCAAATACCCATATTTCTTGAATAACCCTATAAAAAATCATGTCTAACACAATAGGATTTTTGCCCTTTGTACTAGCAACTTGCATTGCTTTTGCCACTAAACATACTCTGGACTTTTGAACAACACATATATCATCATGCTCTTTAGTATGAAAAGTAACTCCATCAATCAAATAACTAAAGTACTTTAACACTTGATCGCTAGGTCCACACTCTATCCACTTCAATCTTTCTAATATTGGACAAGTGGAATTACTTACTATACTTGCAACCTAGATTTCACAATGTGATAAAATTTGAGCTCAACTATGAAAAAAAAACCTATATTTCAATACTTATGATACTTACACGATCACGTAACTAGTTAATAAACGTTTGATTATGCTCATCTTGTAACCACCTATTGGATTTAGCCTTATGTGGGGATTTTTCATTCAGAAATTTCATGTGTTCCCTGATGAAATGATTAGAGAAAAGTTAAACAATTGAATTTAAGACAAATCCAAGAAAGTATTAATAAGTTAGAGAATTTATTCGATGTAAGGATCAACATCATCATCATTTCCAATACATATCGATGTGCTTGATGCAACTCATCATGACTAATGAAGTGGATTACTGAACCTGATAGAGGCTTAGTTAGTTGTAGTCGTTGTTGCCTTGATGGGATCCCAACTGTATACACACTAAACATGTAGTCAAGCAAAACTCCAAAGCTTCTTCAGCAATATAACTTTCGGCTATAAACCCTTCAGGCCTATTGTGGTTTCACACATAGCCTTTCAAGATCTTCATGAACCTTTCGAATGCGTACATATGTCTATACCAAATGGGTCCACACAATTTTACCTCTTGCACAAGATGAACACATAAATAAATAATTATATCAAAAAAAGATGGGGGAGAATATTTTTTAAATAGGCACATTGTAGAAGCTACACAATCAAGTGATAGTATCTCTAACATGTTTATACAAGATACCACGGATGGCCACTGGAAGCAATTGTTGCATCAAAGTGTGATATCCATGTGACTTAAGGCCTACAAGTTTCAAGTCCTTCATCGACACAAGGTTAGTAACATTGGATGAGTAACCTGTAGGGACCTTTGTTTTAAACAAAGACATGCAAAATTGTCTTTTCTCAACCTTACTTAGTGTATAATAGGTTGCTGGTAAATAAGTTCTCTTCTCCCCCATCATTGGTGACAAATCAGTCCTCACATTCATCTCTATGAGGTCTAGTCTTGTTGCTATTCCATCCATTATTTTTCCTGGAATGTCAAATAATGTACCGATGAGACTTTCACAAACATTTTTTTTTTGATGTGAATGACATCAAGAACATGTCAAACATATAGATGTTTCTAATACTCTAGTTCAAAGAATATAGATTTCTTTTTCCAGCATGATTTTTCATCACCCTCCTTCAACTGATGTTTCCCACTCATTTTTCCTAAATGATAATTAATTCTTTCAACTCTTTCTAAAACTTCATTCCCATTTAATGATTTTGGTGCAATGTTAAACTCTTGTTTCCCATTAAATGCTTTCATTTGCCTTCGATAAGGATGCCTTCTGGGCAGAAACCTTCTATGACCCATATATGATATTTTTCTACTATGCTTCAAACTAGTTGAATATGTTTCTTCACCATACATTCGACATACATGATATCCTTTAACAACACAACCTGATATGTTCCCATATATTGGAAAATCATTGATTGTCCATAGTAAAATAGCTCTAAGCGAGAAAATTTCCTCTTGATATGCATCATATGAATTAACACCTATATCCCATAAGCATTTTAAGTCATCAATTAGAGGTGCTAAATTGACATCAATATCATGCATCATAAATTTTCTCTTCATACATAATCTTGGAGGAAGGTTGTATGTGATCATTACAATTTGCCAAAAACTAAATGCAGAACTCATTGAACCATGGGGATTGATCTCGTCTGCTAATATGGCCAATCTTAAATTTCTTTTCTTGGAAGCAAAATCTGGCTAGTTGTAATCCACTACCTTCCAAGATGATGCATCAACTAGATGACGTAAGTATCCATCACAATTTTTTTTTGTCAGCATGCCATGTTAACTATTTAGATATACCTTTGTTCTGAAACCATCTTTGAAATCTTGGAATAGGTGGGAATTACCAAAGGACATTTGTAGGAATGCCTTCATTTATCGTAGCTTTTTTACCCAATATCCACCTTGACATTTGGTAAAATCCTCATAATCCTTCCGGTATATGATACAATCATTAGGGTAAACATGAATTTTCACAAAATCCATCCCTAATGCACATAAACTTTTCTTCACATCATACAAAGATAAATGTAATTCATTGTCATCTGGAAGCATTTCTCCAATCAAACTAAGTAAGTCAGTGAATCTTGTATCACTATAACTATATTTTGCCTTCAAGTTATATAATTTCATAAGTGAAGATAACTTTATAAATTTAGTACATCCAACATATAAATGTTTCTCGATATCTTCAAGAAGCTTAAGGAATTAGTTTGGATTATCAACATAACTATCATATGAAGCATGTAGCATATTTATAGTTTCATGATCCACAATAAATTTATGTTCATCTTGCCCTACTAGATCACTATCATTCATTGAGTTCTCGATTTGAGATCTTTCGCCGTGTCAAATCTATGGGTGATATGTTAAATCTATTTCATTACACCACAAATGTGCCCTGATGGTTGTAACCACCGAGATAGCAATACCCAAGGTATGGCTCGGCGGGTTTCCGAAGCAACCATGGGGTCGAACATGAGAGACCTCTCTATGTCTACGGATTAAAAATTTAACCTGAATAGAGATCCGTCTCCCAAACGACCGTCTCGTCAAAAGTTAAGGCCTTGTAACTTTCCGAATCAAAAGACCGCGGAAAAGATGACGAATGGATGGCCAGTTTTTGTGTTTATCTTCGGGGTTCATGACATAATTAATTATCGATATTAATTAACACATAATTAAACTACGACAATTAATCAAGACACATGCAATAATAAAACAAGCATGAAATAATCAAGAAAACAAGAGGAGCTAGGGAGAGGTATACCTCACATTTTACCTCGCAGTCTTCTATGTCCCTCCCCTCTTGGACATCGTGTGGGCTACGAGCTACCAAGACGCGGAGTCACCAAGGCATCCAATTAATCCTTTCCTCTTCCTTACTTTGCGCCAACCTCAAAACCCTAGCCTAGGGTTTTGGCCGCCGGCGCCCTTTCTAGGAGAAAGCTCCGTCTTCTTTCTTGTTCCGGTCACCAATGAGTAGGGGAAGATGAAGAAGATGAAGAGGAAGAAGAAGAGCACTTCTTCTTCCCAAAGTCGCTGCCAAACAACCCTTCTCAGCCTTCTTTGCTTGCGCCGGCGTCGCCCACCACCAAGGTGTGCCGCTGGTGCAATTCTCCATCCTCTTCCTTTACGCCGGTGACCAAGCAAGGAGGATTCCTCGCAGCTGCTGCCGACCAAGATGGAAGAAGACAATCCCTCCTCCTGCTTGATTGTATCCACCGCCGACACCTTGGAAGAAGAAGACCTTCTTCCCCCCTTCGCCGACAATCAAGCAAGGCGTGCGGTTATGCCGATACTCCCTCTCGAGCTCGCTCCGGCCAAGGAGGATGCAGGTGAAGACCTTCTTCCTGTTGGTGCCAGAAGCACCAAAGTTGAACCTATGTTTTGATAATGGCAAAGGGTTCAGAAGTTAAGATTTGGTTGTGATCTAACAAGCTTATTAAGTGTGCAGGAAAGTCCTAGGTACACTAGGCACTAAGTCCTGGTTCTATGAATTGGGCACTAAGTTCTGGTCACAGGCTGGGCAACTAAGTCCTGACGTAAGGTTGGGCACGAAGACCTGGTGAGTGAAGTTGGGCACTAAGACCTGGTCGAGGACTGGGCACCGAAGACCTGGTGAGTGAAGCTGGGTATGAAGACCTGATCGCAGATTGGGCACGAATACTTGGTGAGTGAAGCTGGGCAAAAGTCCAACTGGAGGAGCCAGTTGGCAAAAAGGTAAATTTTCCAGAGAGGAGTAGGTGAGGACGTGTTCCCCATAGGAGGGAACATTAGGCGTCGGTTCGACCTAGGGTTCCATTTGGGAGACCCAAAGTCAGAACCAAGACAACTCAGGCTGTAAATAATGTTCTAATCTTATCGTGTGTATGCTTTGTATGTCTTTGGAACTAACCCTAGTTGCAGGAATGAATGGAAGGAGTTTTCTGCACTCAGGCGCCTCAATAGAGTGAGGCGCCCTAGCTGGACTAGGCGCCTGTATTGAGACAGGCGCCCCAGTGAAGGGTTAAACAAAGCGTTCGTAGCAAACTGCCACGGAAGCCTCTAGACCAAGTCAAGCTAGGCGCTTGTGTTAAGACAGGCACCCCAGTCAGCTCAGGCGCCTCAGTTGATGGGATAAGCGCTGGCCGAGTCTGCGGATTAGAATTCTCGCAGGATAGGCCACGTGTTAGGCGGCCCCTTCAACACAGGCACCCCACTGACTAGTATAAATAGGGGTTCACCCCCAAGGCTTCGAGATAACTTGCAAATCTCGCTCTCAACACTTTCGTTCAAGCGCTACGCTCTGACAAGCTCTGTAATCGCGATTCAAGTGTCGACGACGACCCACTGCTCTGAACTTCCAACCTCTCCGGTGTTGGTAAAAGTGTTGTAATTTCATTTTCAGTTCTATATTTGTACTCCAACTTGTACACTCTTTTCGAATATAGAATTGTCCATCGTACACGGTCAAGGACCGTGGGCCTTGGAGTAGGAGCCGACCGCAACTCCGAACCAACTAAAAGGAAATCCTGTTAGCGATTGATTTTACTGTTTTCCGCTCCATAATTGCTTTCACTTTCTGAAAATTTTACGATCGATATTCACCCCCCTCTAACGATTCAATCTGATCCCACAAGTGGTATCAGAGTGGGTGGCTCAAACTTGGTGCAACCACCAGTTTGAGATTTTTTTCGGATTTTTGAATTTTTAAATTATTTTTTCGTTCGAATTTTTTTTTCTCGTTAATCGAGGTTGGTGCAACACCACTCGATCTTTTTTTTGTTATTAATATTTCTTCCCGCACAACTAATCCAAGACTTAGTCTTGGAACAAGTTCTTTTTGTCAATTCTTTTACAGTTGAAATTAAATGGTCAACCAAGAGTGAAACAGTGCTCGTCCACCACTATTCTCCGGCGAGAATTTTGATTTTTGGAGAAGTCAAATGGAACTCCATCTGAAGGCCCATATGGACATATGGATGATCATTCAAACAGGGTTCTCCCTCCCTACAGAAGATGAACTATCAATTGCGTGGGACAAATTGGATGAACCAACGCTCAACCAAATTAAGATAGATGCAAGGGCAACTGCAATTCTTCAGTGTGGTCTAACCAACGAACAACTCAACTAGTTGGTTCATTTGGATATGCTAGAGAGATTTGGGAGAAACTGATTAACCTACATCAAGAGAACTCAGATGAGAAAGATCAGGTAAGTTATGTTGCATTCTCGGCTCAAGCTCAAATAACCGAGACAGATTCGGCACCCGACTTCGAAATTGACTCCGGATCAGAAGATGAGTTATAATCCGTACCTGATTGTGAATTCGAGCCAGAGTTAGAAGACGAATTGACTGAGAAGGTAACCGATTTTGAATCCTTTTCAAAATTACAATTAAATAATCAAACTGATACTGTAATGGTCGAGGAAGGGATAGTTTCCAATGCAGGGAAAACTCCAAGAGAACCACCAAAAGGGAAGTCTCAACCAGTATCCGAGTCCGACTCCGACATGAAATCTAACGACAGTAAAGGAGATCGACCCAAACTGGTCCGATTGGCTCGTGACCACTACAGGATGCTAAAGAGACAGAAAAGAAAGACGGCTGAAATTAGGAGGGAGATTTCCAACCAGGAATCAAACGGACATTACAAGAGTAAGTGCCCCACTTGCAAGAGTCGACCTTCGCCAAACGGTACCCTCAAGAAGACTGGACAAACATTCGGGAAAGGTAAGTTTACAATATTTAAAAATCCAGTATTTACCTCAAATGATGTGATTAAATCCTATAAATTAGTTAAAGCAAATTTTAGAAAATTAGAACAAGAGAATAAAACACTGAAACATAAGGTCAAAATGCTAAAAAATTTAATTCACAATCTTGTTGATTTTAAAAATCCAGAATATTATTCCAATTATGACATGACTTAGATGATTATTTTTCTCGCTTGGTTATTTTATTATGCTCATATTTAGGATTGGTTAGATTAAGGACAAATGATTTATTTGAAATTTGAACAACATAGTATTGGGTGGAGGTGAGATGATAGTACGTTAGGGAAACCCTTCTAATAAGGTCAAGTATATCCTACTTGGTCTGTTTAGTTTGGTGGAACTAGCTGAAACTACCGGTCCAAGACCTAAATGAGTTAGACCAGAATTTTTCAAGAAGTGATTTGAAAATGAATTTTCAGTAAAAGCCTTTGTCGAGGAAAGGGTTGTTTCTCCAATAAGGCTACGACCAAAGAAGGCCCTGTGCCTCGCCAAGACCTGGAAGTCAATTACTGAAAATCAAATTCAATTTACTACTTGTTAAATTTGAATCTAATACAAATTTCAATTAATCTTAGATTCAACATATTTTTCAGAGTTAATAAACTTAACCTTATGATTTTTTTTTGAAAATTAATTCAACGTCTTCAAAATTAACCATGTTTTTCAAAATTAAAACATTTATTTTTGAAAATCTGTCTCACAAAACTCATAAGGTTAACATGTTTGATCATGTAGAACTGGGTGAGATGTCTAGGACCTAATAGTATAATTCATTGTCCTTTTAAAATAAAACTTAAACTGTTTTCAAAATGTGTTCAAAATCAACTCAAAGTGCTTTCAAAAGTTATTCAAAATTACCTCAATTTTTTAAACTAATTCAGTTTTTCCCTACTTTTTCAACTCTAACTTTTTTTTTCAAAAGTTTGAATTTCATGTTCAATGTCAAAATAAACTCATTTTGAATATAATCTAGGACTTGATTGATTTAGTTATTGGTTGGTCAATCATAGTCGACTAACTCAAACTTGGTCAACACAGTCGACCTTGGTCAACGGTCAAACTGGTCAACGGGCAAACCTCGGTTAGCACGGGCACCCGAGACCTTACGGGCGCCTGATGCTTTATCTTCATTCAAGGCAGTCAAAGCTGCCAAAAACACTGACTACCCTGACCCAGGCGCCTCACTGAACTTGGGCGCCTCACTGAACTTGGGCGCCCTAGACCCTTCACGGGCGCTCGTATAAGCCTATTTAAGGCCATCAAACCATGGTCATTTGCCACACCAAACCAACTTCTCTTCCACTCCTTCTCCCTCTAAGGCTCCGAGAACTCATCCTTTGCCCTCGAACGCCCTACTTCGACAATGCCTCCCCGGTACCATTTTAATTATGCATTTATAATTAATTTTTTTATTTCGCTTATTTAAATGCGTAATTTTTCTTATCTGTTTAGAAAACATCGTGTCACCCAACCTAACCCCCAGGCTGAGCCTTGCCCGGACACTAGGTTTCCTACCATGACCTTATTTAACAAATTCGCCCAAACGACTTATAAACCGATTAAGACTAGCTATTTAAATAGACATTTTTTAGCTCAATCCTACCCTACTGCGATGGATGCAATCAACTTTTATCAACTTGACAATCTTGTTTACTATACCCACTCAGTCAACAGAACCCTATGTGCTGAGTTTTATAACAACTTAGTCAAAGTTGATGACTTCTGCTACTCTACTATTGTACAGTCCATCCCCCTAACTATCACACCTACCTTGTTTAATAGATTTCTTGGACTACGACCTTCTCGATGCACTTTCTACTGTTATCCTCCTACTGACCTTCCTTTTGCTGACCCCTATTCTCATATCACCCTGGACACGCTGTATTCCTACTTTTTCGGAGATGCTCGAAACCCGACAGTACAACGATTCCAGTCCGATGTATCCTTCCATTGACCACTTGGGATGTCGCGACCATGCGACCTTTCCACACCTTCCTCCTCTATGTGATGATCCATCATCTGGACATAGACATTGGTCTACACATGTTCCAGACGATCACTTACGCGTTGAGTATATCCACTCACTCTCGAGTGCGTACCCCCTACTGTCACATTATCACTTCCCTCCTCCATCACCATGGTCGCGACATCACCGCCGGAGAGGTCATCCAGATGACCGAATTCGACGAGATAGGGGCTAGGAACTTTTCCTTAGCGGGCATAGATATCTCGGCCGTGGGGGTATTATCGTGGAGAAGACAGAGGGACCGACACTAGATCGACTCGGACGAGGAGGTTGAGGTCGATGTAGCCGATCTCGCAGTCGAGATCCGGGAGCACCTGCAGGAGCCTCCACCTCCGACTATCGACCAGCGCCTGATGTCATTACGGACGGAGGTCCACAGCCTCCGAGAGGAGATGGAGGCGCATCAGGTTGAGTACATGGAAGCTATTCATACCGAGCACGATCTGAACCTGGCCTATCACGCAGAGTACATGGACACCCTTCGGGTCGAACGCGAAGCGAACCAGGCCTGACATGACGAGATGATGTCCATGTTTCTATCGTGGCAGCCCGGTCCATTCTTTCCTTCGGGTCCTTCCTCCTAGATTTGAGTGGTTTTCCCTGTTGTCCGATTGTACTACTGACCAGTTGACTTGTTATTGACTCCTTTGGTCATTGTGTTGACCTATTGACATGTATTTATCTATTTTATCTACTGTTTAGTTAGTTAGATACTGAGTTATTTACTTCATGCTATGGTGATTTACTTCCCAATTCATTTCATATTTGAATCATCAGTTAGGGTTGTGCTTAGTAGAGTAGGACTGCTCTATATTGTTTTCTTAAAATTTATCCTATTTTTTTTAGAAAATTAACAATTTGAAAAATCATTTCTTTGATCAAATTTTTGAAATTTAAAATGATTTTCCGACTTAGTTTTCTTTCAAAAACTACCCCTTCAAAACTAGGGTTTTTGCGCAAATGGACTTAGCTTAGGCCCTAACCCTAGAACTGCATGCATCTATAGATCTAGAAGCCAGCATCTCACAAGCACCTTAGGGTACTTTGATTGATAACCTAGACTGGGTTGAGATGCTTAGGTCTATGCCTTGATTCAAGATGCTTTAAGTCAGTGCATCTGCAGTAATTGGGGCAATAAATACAAGTTGAACAACAATCAGGTTAAGTGTCAAGCTTAGAAACTCTAACTTGATAAGATCACTTAACTTGACTAACCCTAGTGAAAGCTACTGTTTTATAACAGTTAGTAAGTAGCTAACTGAGTTAGACAGGACCCGAACAAGATCAGTTTAATTTGGGTTGGTCCATTTTTCGTGCTTGAAATCATTAGAGTTGGTTCAATACGGAATTACAAATTATTTGCCTAACTCTAATTCACCTGTAATAAGTGTTATTTTTTTGATATATGGCAAAGGGGGAGAGAAACAAAAGAAAGAAGGAAATTTTTTTTTCAAATTTTTTTAAATTTCCATCTCTTGCTCAAAAAGTAGCTCAAATTTTTTTTCTAAAGTTTTTTTAAATACTAAAAAATGGTCTCAAATTTTTCTAAGTGCTTAAAAATGTTTCTCCAAAAATGTTTCTCAGTACTTCAAATTTTTAAGTATTTCTAGGTACTTTCAAAATACTTCGAAAAGGTTTCAAAAATTTCTAAGTGTATGTTTGAAAAACATTTTTAAGGAAAATTTCTCTAAGTAAACAAAATTTGCCTGAGCTAAATTTTTCTAAACTTTTTTTTGGCAAATGCTGCTAAGTAAATTTTTCTTAGTAAACAAATTTTGGTTAAAGATTTTGTTTGGTGAAAATGTTGTTAAGCAAACTCTTTCTAAGTCTGGAAATTTTTTTTCCCCAAGTTCTCAAAATTGAAACTTTTTAAGGGAAATCAGTTTTCAAAATTTGTCTTGCCTAAGTAAAGTTTTTTCCAAAAGTTTTCAAGTACAAGGTATCAGGCTTACAAAACCTTTTCACAAATTGTCTTGAGTACTTTTTGCTCTCCTTTGAAAAACCTTTAGTCAAAAACATGAAGCTTTTTGCTAAATTTTGAAAAACACTTAGCACTTAGAAAGTTTTACAAAAATCCGCATGACATTGGAAATTTCAGGGGGAGACCTTTTCAGGGGGAGATAAATGAATTTAAATTTCAGGGGGGAGATAAATGAATTTATTTACGTACTGTTGTTCGATTGCTAAATGTGTTGTTTTAACTTAACTTTTTGAACCATGTTGCCATAAATCAAAAAGGGGGAGATTGTTAGTGTCGGAAACACCAAAGTCGAACCTATGTTTTGATAATGGCAAAGGGTTCAGATGTTAATATTTGGTTGTGATCTAACAAGCATATTAAGTGTGTAGGAAAGTCCTAGGTACAGTAGGCACTAAGTCCTGGTCGCGGGCTGGGCATGTAACGACCCGACCCATCGACCCCTTGGGCGACCAAATTGCATTTTTGGCGGCCCAACAACTTGCGACACGACCGAGATTGCTACATAAAAAGGTGCCTTTTTATGTAGCAACACGACCCCTCTAGTCCCATCAGGCGGCTCTCTAGGCCGTGCCCTACGTCTTCCCACTCCCGACAGTGGGTTTTTGCCTTCCCCAGATTTAAACCCTAGACCTCTAGGACAAGTACAAAGGTTCCTTGAATCTGGTAGCCAAATGAGCTAGCTCAATTGGTTACCAGATTCAAGGAACCTTTGTACTTGTCCTGGAGGTCTAGGGTTCGAATCTGGGGAAGGCAAAAACCATTGTCGGGAGTGGGAAGACCATAGGGCACGACCTAGAGAGCCGCCTGATGGGACTAGAGGGGTCATGTCGCTACAGGGCAACTTAGTCCTGACGTAAGGTTGGCCACGAAGACCTGGTGAGTGAAGCTGGGCACTAAAACCTGGTTGAGGACTGGGCACCGAAGACCTGGTGAGTGAAGTTGTGCACGAAGACCTGGTCGAGGACTGGGCACTAAAGACCTGGTGAGTGAAGCTGGGCAAAAGTCCAACTGGAGGAGCCGGTTGGCAAAAAGGTAAATTCTCCTAAGAGGAGTAGGTGAGGAAATGTTCCCCGTAGGAGGGAACATTAGGCGTTGGTTCGACCTAGGGTTCCATTTGGGAGACCCAAAGTCAGAACCAAGACAGCTCGGGCTATAAATAATGTTCTAATCTTATTGTGTGTATGCTTTGTATGACTTTGGAACTAACCCTGGTTGTAGGAACGAATGGAAGGAATTTTCTGCACTCAAGTACCTCAATGGAGTGAGGCGCTCTAGCTGGGCTAGGCGCTGTATTGAGACAGGCGCCCCAGTGAAGGGTTAAACAAAGCGTTCGAAGAAAACTGCCACGGAAGCCTCTGGACCAAGTCAAGCTAGGCGCCTATGTTAACACAGGTGCCCCAATCAGCTCAGGCGCCCCAGTTAAAGGGATAAGCGCTGGCCGAGTCTGTGGATTGGAATTCTCGCAGGATAGGCCACGTGTCAGGCTCCCCCTTTAACATAGGCGCCCCACTGACAAGTATAAATAGGGGTTCACCCACAAGGCTTCGAGATAACTTGCAAATCTCTCTCTCAACACTTTCGTTCAAGCGCTACGCTCCGACAAGCTCCGTACTCGTGATTCAAGTGTTGATGATGACTCGCCGCTCCGAACTTCCAACCTCTCCGGTCGTCGGTAAAAGTGTTGTAATTTCATTTTCAGTTCTATATTTGTACTCCAACTTGTAAACTCTTTTCGAATATAGAATTGCCCATCGTAAATGAGCAAGGACCGTGGGCCTTGGAGTAGGAGCCGACCGCGACTTCGACCCAAGTAAAAAGAAATCGTGTTAGCGATTGATTTTACTATTTTCCGCTGCGTAATTGCTCTCGCTTTCCAAAAATTTTACGATTGATATTCACCCCTCCTCTATCGATTCAATCTGATTCCACATTTCCTTTCTTGTCCAAGCTCTAGGAGGAGAGGAGAGTTGAGAGGAGAGGAGAGGAGAAAGCTTCTTCTTCCTTCACCACCGCCGGCCTCTTGAACCCTAGGAGAGAGATGGAAAGGAGAAGAGAGATAGGTTATTTTGATTAATTCTCAATTAATTGGGGATTAATTAGCCTTGTATCATGACTCCTATGGGGTATTTATAGGGCTAAGGTAGGGACCATGAAGAGGAGTTGGTTTTGGCCCGCTAATGGATCCAAACCCTATCCATTAATGGAGATCCATTCCACTAAAGGATCCCATTGAACTTCCTCACCAACCCCCATATTTTCATATGGGCTCCACCTATTATGAGTCGTCCATCTCCCCGTGTTTAAGATATCGAATGCCCGATAATTAATTTAAATTACTGACAATTAAATTAATTATCCTCTTGATCCTTGATTAGTACCATTCAACTTTTCATCATGTCGGACCATAGTCCACTTGCAAGATTGACATGACGATCCTTTTGAGCACATCAAGGGGGCATCATCATCCCGACTAACTAGGACACAGATTTCCTCAATAATCAACGACATACCATATAATTAATATTATTTTCTAATTTATCGAGCCTATTGATTTAACAGAATAAATCTCACCTATTGATAAGTTAAAGAAATAATAATTAATTATATATGCCCGTTATTATTTCGGGATTAAGAGATTATACTCCATAATATAAACTGAGGTTTAATCCAATTTATAAAGTCAGTAGAAAATTGCATAACCTCTCTTTTGGTCCTACTCAATACACACAAGTGCACTAGTATAATTCTATGGTTAAGACAAACCACACCTAATTATACTGCAACCATCTCGATGGTTTATCCAACTCCATCTCAGTTGTGAGCCTCTTTCTTATGCTTCTGCAAGGAACTTGATAGTGCGATCTTCTGTGCGTCACCATGCACCATGTTATCTACAATGCAAAGTATAAGACATTTTATGCATATACTAATATAAATATGCACTGTGTGATTTTGCGATTCTCTTATAAAATGTAAAACTTTTAGTATACATCCTAACATGCCCTTATAGTGTTGACATCTTTCTTGTTTAGATTGCCATATCTGGTACATGGGCAAGGTATTGAATTCAGATCATTAGCATTTTGCATTGCAAAGTGCAAGAAAAACTCTACCCCGATCTCAGATTAATGTGATAACCTATTCATTGACATCCAATCTGTGTCCATTACTCGTACAACTAAGCAACCAACAAGGAGTTATATCCTTTAGAAAAAATTATAAAAATTTGACATATTAAATTCTTGTGGTAAAAATAGCTAAAATCCTAGCAAGCTATAAGTATATTAAAATAAAAGATCAGGAGAACATTAATTAGGAAAAAAAGGAGAACACCCAAAATACACAAGGACAACAATGAATGGCAGAGAGCAACTAACTCAAGATTTTAGGAAGAACCAAAACTGAATTTATAAAATATAAATTCAATAATAAGAAAGAAGTGAAGGAAAAGTTTAGATGGATGAACAAGAATCTCTATAGTATGGATTTTTGAATATCTAAAATATATTATCTATCGCAAAAAAAAGGTTAAAATAACATAATGAAAAGTTTAAATATATTCAAAACAATGGAGATATTTTGCAATCAAGATATGTCTCTTAGGTAATTGTATAGTTTTATAAGATGATGCTATAACAAATTATATTTTATGCTTTAGTATTGGAATTTAGAAAATAACATGCACAAAAAATAGACAAGAAAAAGTGAGAATAATAAGATGGATGATAAATACTATTTTGTTGATTATTTTAATTGCTAAAATTCATGTTTGACCTATGTTTTTATTGATTAATTATGAAATTGCTCTAGGTTTTAGGATTTCCTCTTATTTTGGACTTAATTGCAAATTTACATATTTTTGAATTATTTGGCCACTAATTTTCTGATATATTTTTTGTAGGCATGAAAGGATCCTGGACTTAGGGCATATTGGGTCAAACTCAAGTCGGAAGTGACCCAGATCGAATTATCAAGCTTACGATTAATCCTGGCCGTCCGATTCAAGAGCGGCTAGATTTGAGCCATCCGGGACCATCTGAAGCAATCCGAGCTAGGGTTAGGGTTGATCAAGCACTATGATCATGATCTGAAAGTTTCATCCCAATCAGAGCTAAATCAACCGTTGGATCAAGCTTGGAGGGCTCTAGATCGTCCGTTCAAAGATTAAGTTGATCTGGACCATCCATTGCACATCTGGAGGATCCGAGCTACCACGAGGCAGATCCTGACCCCTGATCAACATCCTCAAAGTTTGGCTCAAATCAGAGCAAGATCAGCCGTTGGATTTCATCAAATCAATCACAGCCGTTCGTTGTCAAGTATTTAATCAAAAACACAGCCCAGCTTCTCCTCATCGCGTCTTCGCCGCAAACATCGTCTTCTTCATTTTATTTGGTTTATCTTCAGTTTTTCTTCAATCCGAGGCGCGACCACCTCAATTCTTCATCTGGATCAAGATTTGGATCACTAGAGGATAGCTTTGTTGGATGATTTCAGCTCAGTTTGAGCTAGACAGTGGTGTTTGAGGGTTTCGGCATCTCTGCTAACCAATCATTTGTTTCTCGTCCACAAGCCAATTCCGATCGTTTGAGCTACTTGTAGGGGTTCTCAGGTGAGCTCAGATGTTCTTCAATTCATCATCACAAGCCATCCATCGAGATACAAGAGATTGGACTGGAAAATTCCAGCTATGCACAGACAAGAGCAGATTCGACCGACTGAGCTAATTCCTAGTGATTTGCTGAGCTTGCGGGTCCGAGGCCAGCCCTTGCGTGACGAACAAGGAGACCTTGAGCTAATGGAGGATTGGGGTTTAGATTTCCGTAGTTAATTTTCTGTTTTAGCTGTAATTTCGGATTCTGCCACTTTGTTACTGCATTTTTCGTATCAGCTACTTAGTTTCCATTTCCGAATTTGTTTGCTGCTTAATTAGGCTTAATTTGGCAAGTAGTTAGTTAGTAAACTTGTTTAGTGAACATTAGTTTGAGATTTCAGTTTACTTTGGTTTAATTTCTTGCGTATCAGATTTCTTAGCTGCGTATCAGTTTTGTGTCCTGTTTTTCTTATGCATATTAGTCCCAGTTTAAGTTCTGTAAAATTCAGTTTCAGTTTTTGTAGTTTGGATCAAGTGAACGTAGATGTTTTACATCTTGCTTGACACTAGATAGTGCATTTAATCACAGTTGCTTCTTTGTTTCTGAATTCGGATGCAAACTGAATTTTCAGCCTGCTTGTTTTGTTTTCCAACATGTCATTTCTGCATCTATGCGTATCAGATTTATTGATGTCCTGAATATTGTATCAAGCTAGCTTGTGTTATCTCCTGAATTTACATAGCAACTTGCTCCATTCAAATAGCATTTGATATCAGAGTTCGATCATAAGATTGATGTGAATCCATTTCCAATTCTGCAATTGGTTCCAACTGATTTGTAGCAGTTGTATCCCTGCAAAAGCCAGCTTAATTCCTGCATGCTAAGTCTCCATTTCTGCAGTTTTCATGTATCATTTCTGAGTTTCTAAATGCCGAATGCATTCAGAAACATTTCAGCCATTGCCCTCTGTTTTCAGTTTCAAATTTCTGCAAATCCTTTGTGTTGAACTCAGTTTCATGACAGTCTATTAAGCTGTTAATTTCTGTCTTTGTATCAAGCAAAGTCAGCATCAGTTTTTGCATAGCAGCCTTGCATCTTGTTCCGGAATCTTTGTATCAACTGATTGCTGAAATTTTAATTCTGCAACTCAAGTTATTTCTGCAGTTTTTAGTTGTAGTGGCTGAAGTTTGTATCAAGGAAGCTTAGCATTTGAATTCCATTGCATTTGAAATCAGATGCTTGATTGACTTTGCATCTAAGTGGAGATTAAACTGCTATTTCTGCATTTAAGTTGTTTGTTGATTATGCGGCTGGTTTGATGCCTCACTTCTTCTTCATGTTCTGAATTCTGCTAAATTTTTCCAAGTGTGATCAATGGTTTTCAAGGGCTGAATTGTTAGAAGTAGTTTTGGCACAAAAGTTTCAGCTTTGGCACAAAGGGTTACCTTGCTTGCCAAGCTGTTTTGGGGCACTGTTTTACTTATTCAATTGTTTAGCATCTAGATTGCATTTAATATCTATTGTGTTCCCTTTCAACTTCGATTGTGTTGCCTTAGTTGAATTGAGTTTTCCATTGGTTGAGTTGTTTAATACCATCATTTTGTTGGGCTTATAGTTAAGTTCCTTTATTCTCATTGCAATTTCCATTTCTATTTGAAACCAAATCCAATTCACATTTGAAACCTGAAATTCACAAACGACACATAAACCAAGCTCGAATCAAACACTACAACTAGCCTCGAGAAAAAAATACGACCTGTGACCCCTATATTACATTTTCAGATTTTGATTGTAAAAAGGGTTTCCAGCATTCATTCATATCTAAATTTGGTAGACCCACATTCGTGACAGTATATTTTGGGTCCGTCAATGGATGTGTGTTGTTACTAGAAAGATAAACATGTACAAAAAAATAGATAAGCAACAATGAAAATAACTGAATATTTATGAAGATAGAGTCTTGCATAGAGTTCATTGTAGAATAACAATCATATAGCTGACCCAAATAATGATGATCATGGTTTATTGTTGTAAAAAAACAAACCAGATCAAACAAAAGGAACAAAAATGAAATAATGAGATTTACTTGCAAAAAAAATTACTTGAAAAAAATAAACGAAATAATGAAATAATGGTTTATATGATAACAATCATATAACTAACCCAAATAATTTACTTGCATAAAAAATTATGAGATTTTGATAGAAAATACAAAATGAAAGAAAAATAAAGCAAAATCTGAATTTTACTCACAAACATTACTACATTCAACCAGATCAAGCAAAAGGAGCATGGAACTAGCTAGAAGAACCTTTCCTAGCCATACTTGAGGTAGATCAATGGAAACTATGGAGAGAGAACAATGAGCGCGTTAGACCTCTATGGATAGGGATCTTTAGTGGAGATGTTCAGTGAGAGGGGGACTCGGCAAAGATGTTCAGCAACATGATGGAAAATGCAAAGGAGAGGTAGTGTTTGAGCGCTTGGAGTTTTGGCGTGAGAATGGAGTTTTGGTGCTTCGGGTTTTGGCGAAAAGGGGGAAAATGAGAAGAAGAAAATGCGAAGGCGAGGGAAAGCTTGAAGGCGGGGAAAACGCAAAGTCATGGCGGCAAAGGAAAAAATGCGAAGGCACGACGAAGTTGTTATATAGAAACACGGAAACGACAATGATTATTAAACTTGTTGTTGTATCATAAAATAGAGAACGATTTTCAATGACCATTGTCATAGCATCATAAAAAACAATGATTTTTCAAAGACCAATCTTGTTGACACTTCAACAACACAAAAAGATAATGGTTTTAACAACAACCATTGTTAAATAGTAAGAAACAACGATTTTTTCGTAAAACCGTTGTCTTTTCAATATTGTTGAAGTTGATTTTTCTTATAGTGGTTCTTATTCGTCCTTCTTCAATGTTTTTCTTTCTTTTTTTTCGTGAGGCAGGAAACAAACACTAGAACATCTTCCCATGCCATGAGATTCTAGTCCCCACCATATTCCCTTTCGCTCACAGAACTCGTGTCCCCATATCGACAAGGATCTATAGAAATTCCCCCATCCTTGTCCTCCAACCCCTTTAAATCTTCGTGTAAAGCAACCTGTCTACATCTAGTCAGTGTTTTTTATTTTATTTTACCTCGATGTTGTTTCCCCTATGTTTCCTTATGTTGTATGTTCGATGCATGGAGGAGTTGATTTCGAAAACCCTAAATTCTGTTTCGATTCTATTGTGATGCATTTGGGGCTCCTAATGTTTTTTCAGCTCATAAATATCTTGTTTGTTTTAAATGTTTCGCATCAGAACAATGCTTGGTGTTTGATTCTTAGAGCCCTAGCTTATTTTGGTGTTGATAATTTTCAATGCGAAAGGTGAAAACTTTGGCATGTTAAGTTTTGAAGAAGACGATATCATAATTGTATCTTTTCTTTCTATTTGATGCCTAGAGGATTCAATTTTGAAATTGTCTGACTTTTTCTTCTAAACAATTGTGTGGGATCGATGTAATCGATAGGGGGGGGACAAAATTTCTCGGATTTAAAACGTGGGCAAATGCAGCGGAATAATAAAAAGATCAAGTCAAAAACAAGGCTAACAAGCTTTGTTTTTACTTGGTTCAGAGTTTGTGACGTCTCCTACTCCAAGGCTCATGATACTTGACCATTTTCGTTGGGCAATACTATAATTCGCAAAATGGATTACAGAGTATGTAAGTTTAAGTACAAATAAAAATGTAAATTTATACCTACAATACTTGCTTAAAGAAGAGTGAGGGTGTTTCGTCGTCAAAGCCGCGTATCGTCGATCTCGGACTATTTTGGCACGGCGAACTTGAGCACAGGAAGCTGAAAACTTGATTGCAGTGATTTAGAATTGTTCAATTTATATTTGAGACTGAGGGGGCAAAACCCCTTTTATATTGGCACTTGGGCGCCCGATTGCGCATAGGGGCGCCTCCACGTCGCCGCTTCGGTCACGTCGTCATTCGCTGAGTCGGCCAAAGTTTATCCTCTCTCGGGCGCCTGAGTGCTTTGGGGCACCTGAGTGCTGACGTGGCGTGTCCAATCAGTAGCTGCCAACTCAGCATCGTAAATGTTGAGTAAAACCAATTGGGGCACCCGAGACCTCTCGGGCGCTTGTATACTCAGGTGCCCAGTCCCTCTGGGGTGCCCTAAAAGCAATTGGGTCAACTTCTTTAGCTGCAAAATAGGTTAGTCCAAGTGCAATAAATAATGAGTGTACATGCATGTATAACAGCTGGAACTGTCTGATCCTGACTTTGGATTTCAAATGAAATCTTAGGTCAGACCGATGTCTACTGTTCCTTCTTTCGGGGAACGCGTCCTCTCCTACTCCACTCTGGAGAAGTTACATTTTATCAACCGGCACCTCCAGTTGGACTTTTGCTCGGCCTCTGAAGCTCTCGGATCTAAAGACGTCCGTTCCTTGACCCGTCCATACTTTTGTCCATTGTCCTCGCTCGGCTGAGTCTTCTGTCCGATCTTCCGGATCAGGTCTTTGGTGCCAAGTCCTCGACCAGGTCTTCGTGCCCAACCCTCGGTCATGTCTTCGGTGCCCAGTCCTCGACCATGTTTTCGTGCCCAACCTCGGTCAGGTCTTCGGTGCCCATCCCTTGGCTAGGACATCGTGCCCAGTCTTTGACTAGGATTTCGTGCTCAACCCTACAAGTCAAGACTTCGTGCCTAGATAAACTATAACTTTCCTACACACTTAGCAAATACGCTAGATCATAAAACAAACTTAACTTTGAACCCTTTGTCATTATCAAAATCAAGTTCGATATGTGTTTCCGGTACCAACAAATTGATGTTATCAATTGTTTCATTAATGAATAATCAATTAGAATTTCTTTTGTTGTTTGATTATGAAAAAAATGTACTATGCCAATCTACTCTACGGCATATTAATTAGATATTTTGAAGGGATATTGCTTCTTAATTTCATAGTTATGGATGTGCAGATGGCAACAAAGGCGTAACCGAAGAGGCAATTGCAATGACATAGAAGAAGATGAACATTAGCTTAGGTATGCCAAGAACTTCTTCAGTTGCATCTGAAGTTATTATATCTGAATAACATACGACTTCACATATTTATTGTAGATGATATTATTAAAATGTCAAAGAAAAATGTTGCCAAAGGGTAAAGACCTCCGAGGCCGACTGTGAGTGAATATATTCTTGCCAGCAAAGTTTTTTTTTCCTTTTCAAATTATTAAATAGTTGATTACAAAATTCTTTGACTTTAGATTAAAAACCCAAGCTTCCAGGATAGGAATCCTTCCCATGGTAACATAATGAATTCCAGATCTTCAATTAGACAGGTAATAATTAGTATGTTGTGTTTTTCTAGAGGATATATATGTTGTACATTTATTAATTTGTGTTGACCATCGATGTTCAGGGTGTTGCAAAGTGAAAGTCAAAAGACAAACTTCTAGGATAAAAACAGAAATTGCAAGGAAACCATACTACATATTAGGAAAAGTTGAGACTTAGTGCATGAGTAAGAGAATAGAGTAATTACAACGTAGACCAACTTCTTCTATAATAGACATGAACTTCTCAACTCCACACTCTAGGATTGAATTGTAATATGTGAAGAGAGAAATTGGTCATGATAATTGAGGCACTACCTCCTTGGGCAAGATATATATAGCAGAAGAACATGATGAACCATCTCAATTAAAACAGACAAGAAAATTATTGCAAAGGTATTTATAAAATTAAATTACTGGTGAAGTTGGATTAAAAAATGAGAAAACATTGTTGGAACTTGGATGGCTAGAGGGGGGGATGAATATAGCCAGACACTTAAACTTTAGCACTTAATGAGTTTCTGCGCCTCAAATGTTAGTAGCACAGTGGAAGCACAAGAAAACCAGAGTTGCAGAAAACTAAACCCTAAGCTAAACACAAATGCAAAACGCTAACAAGAGGATTTACAAGGTTCGGGGATAACTTGCCCCTACTCTTTGGCGTGCCCTTAAGGTGGGCGATCTCTTGATCGTCGGCAGATCAAGCCCCGAAAAATCCAGATAAAATGCAACCTCCTTCTCGGTGGAGTAACCTCTCCACAACGTTTCAACAGAGATAAAGTTTTAAGTACAATGAAACACAAGAAGGATCTTACAAAGCACTTAGGACAGCAAGAACCCAAGCAAACTTCTCACCAAGCCCCACCGCAGATCTACGCAAGAACTCCCTTCTTCGTGTCTTCTCGCTGATGGACTCCCCAAGCTTCCTGGTTCTTCTTCCAAATGCTCAAGTAACAGAGGTTGCTTCAGAGATCACAATTGCTTGCTCAAGATGATGGAACAGAGTTGTCGCAAGAGCCAAAAACACAAGATGTTGCTAGAACACAAGCTGTAACATTCCTGAGACTTGTTCGCCACAAAAGCCCTTAAGTCTCAGCTCACCGATCACCAGGTCACTACTTCACTGTAGCCTCCAGCTGCTCACCTGCAACCACCAGCCTACCATTGAGCTCTCCTGGACTCCCTGAGCTTCCCTCAGCCTAGCCCCAGTCAGCAGCTCCAGCAGCGCCAGCCAACAAAGGGTCAGGGAGCTCAGGATAGATAGAATACAAGTTAGGCGATCGACGACCGCCCAGATACTCCGCCAGGATCACATAAGAGAAATCAAGATTTTTCTTGGCAACTCGGGTAGTGAATTCAAAGCCCCCTTGAGGCCCTTGTTGAAGGTTATTGTAGAATTCCAAGACAAGGTCGTAGTTTATAGTCCTTTCGAGGGAAAGGAGAAAGCCAAGGTTGTAGAAGGTGATTATCTCCATGATGGAGGGACAATGCTCAGATAGAAAGGGACCATCAATTGATCGGCAGGAAATTAACTTGAAGGTGCGAGACTGAAATGCCTGCTCACAGACAGCATTAGGGAACCTGGAACTCAACGAAGGCTGAGGCCTTCGGGAGGGCGCGGAAGAAGAAGGGCCTTTGCCCTTTGCGCTTCCCTCCACGGGTTCTTTGCCCTTAGATGATTTTCTAATGGGTTTGAATAATTGATCATGACAACAATTGAATGAGTGAGGTTATAATCAATAGAGGTTGATCTTGTAATGCACGCATGAATTATAACACAGGATGGAGTTGGTCATATGAACATAGATTTAATCAGTAAGGTTAAAGTCATGGTAAGATCACGACACCAAATTGAATGGATCGAGTTGAAAATCAATGGTACAAGTTAAAGGATCACAAAGATAAGATTTAATTAAAAAACAAGATTTGATCATATGGGAAAACACACACGGCACACATCCAAAGAAACCCCCAAGAACAAACATCACGATTAGTTCACCACATATTATGATATTTGAAGTGAGCAACAAGATAAAAGAAGAAAACCCTTACTTAGGTGCCATTGTCGAGTTGGTTGGAGAAAAACACTCTCTGAAACTTGCGCAAGGGAGTATCGCAACGCAGGGAAAACTTGCTGAAAACACCAACAGCAAGAAGAAGAACTCTCACACAGGGAGAAGATCGCGAGAAGCCATGCGCAGGAGGAGGGGACGCAGGAAGAGCTCACGCATAGCAAGTAGATTGCACGCGCAAGAGAGGAGTTTCAGCGCTAGGGTTCGGAAAGGTAAGGTTTAGGAGGAATTAATCGGTTGGTGGATCGGTCCACCAACCGTAATTTAATGTGATCGAACGGATCACCGTTCGATCTGGTAGCGCCCAGAATGATCAGGCTCCGGCCTGATCGGACTGGCCTGGCCCTGATCGGTCGGGTGACCGATCAGGCAGGCCCTGATCGATCGGCTAATCGATCAGGAAGTGAACAGTAGGTTTGGAGATTTTTCCGTGAGCCCCCTGATCGGTCTGTGGACCGATCACCACAGGGTGCCAGATCGGTCCAGTGACCGATCCAGACCAACACAGTGGGTTTTGACAATTTTTCGCAAAAGAGCTGGATCGGTCCGTTGGACCGATCAGACATACTCCTGATCGGTCCGGTGACCGATCAGGCTCCCTGAATTTTCCTGATACGATCTGAAACTTTCAGTTCAGACTTCCAAACAATTTCTGATAAGATCTGATGAAAGTTATCGATCTTGGAAGTGATCCCATGACTATCATTGATCCCTGAAGGATGATCAAAAGTCCTTATGGTTTTGACAAATCACTTTGCTCCACCCAAGTGGAGTCAAACTCAATAACAAACATTCAAGCAATTTCAAGCAAGTTTGTCCCAAATTCAAGTCTCCAATCAAGTTTCCTTGATTGGAATGTCCAAGTATGATCATGAGCCAAGTACACATGTGTTATGCATTGGTTTTCCCATACTTGGTCACCGAAGTGATTTTTATCTCGTCAACCAAATTTCTCAAAGGATGCAATGACATTTCGAGAAATTAAGTTGATCCTAGCATCTCACCCCATTTCTAGCAAACAAAAACGTTTTGGTAAACCTTATAGTTTGTGTGAGATGTCCCCAATTTATCCAATTGTATCCCAACAATTCGAATTGATCATGAAGGGTTTTGAATACATTTTGATGTCTATGAAGTGCGACACATTCCCAACTCCCTTCTTAAGAAGCTAAACTCATTTTCGGGGAGTGGTTTAGTGAAAATGTCCACTAGATTTGATTTGGACTCTACATATGAGAGTACAACATCTCCTCTAGCAACATGATCCCTAATGAAGTGGTGACGCACTTCAATATGTTTGGTTCTAGAGTGATGAACCGGATTCTTTGTTAGGTTAATTGTGCTTATGTTGTCACACAACACTTGCACACCCTTGTAGCTTAATCCATAGTCCTCTAGAGTATGAATCATCCACAACAATTGCGATATGCTCTCTCCCATAGCAATATATTCTGCCTCAGTCGTGGAGAGAGCAACACAATGTTGCTTCCGACTTGACCAACTAACTAGAGATGATCCTAGGAATTGGCAACCCCCACTTGTGCTTTTCTGATCCAACTTGCATCCAGCATAGTCGGAATCGGTGTAGCCAATTAGGTCAAATGATTCGGTACGGGGGTACCATAGACCAACACCAATTGTGCCTTTAAGGTATCTCAAAATTCTCTTAACAGCAATTAAGTGAGATTCCTTGGTACAAAATTGATACCTAGCGCACATACCCACAGCGAAAAGTATATCAGGTCGACTGGCTGTGAGGTATAGTAGACTACCTATCATACTCCGATATTGAGTCAAATCAATAGGGTTACCACTCTCATCATTGTCTAATCTTGTGTTTGTAGCCATGGGAGTGGTTACCTCTTTTGAATCACTCATGTTGAATTTTCGAAGCATCTCTTGAGTATACTTTGATTGGTGCACATGGATCCCATCTCGGGTTTGTTTGATTTCAAGTCCAAGGAAGAAAGTCAACTCTCCCACTAGACTCATTTCAAATTCACTCTTCATGTGTCCAATAAATTCATTTAAATAGCCTTGTTGTTTGAGCCACAAATAATGTCATCGACATATACTTGGGCTACAAATATATTGTCACCATCTCTACGTAGAAATAGTGTAGGGTCTATTTGGCCTCTAACAAAGCCTTTTTCAATTAGGAACGTTGACAACCGCTCATACCAAGCTCGGGGTGCTTGTTTAAGGCCGTAGAGCGCCTTCTTAAGCTTAAATACGTGGTTTGGGAATTCAGTACTCTCAAACCCCGGAGGTTGTTCGACATAGACCTCTTCTCTTATTAAACCATTTAGAAAGGCCGATTTGACATCCATTTGATATAGCTTGAAACCAAGATGTGCTGCAAATGCAAGCATCAATCGGATGGACTCTAATCGTGCCACGGGAGCATAGGTCTCATCATAATCAAGGCCTTCAACTTGACTGTAGCCCTTAGCTACTAAGCGTGCCTTGTTTCTTATGATTTCTCCCTTATGGTTCAATTTATTTTTGAAGACCCATTTGGTTCCAATGATGGTGGTCTTCTTAGGTCTAGGGACTAAGTCTCATACTTGACTTCTTTCGAATTGACCTAGTTCATCTTGCATCGCAATGATCCAATCGGGATCATTTAATGCTTCATCAATTTTTCTAGGTTCAATTTCGGAAATTAGGGCAACTTCATTAGCCTCATTCCTAAAGAATGATCTAGTCCTAACCCCATGATGGATGTCTCAACAATTTGGTCTTGGGATGACTAGAGGCTAACCTAGTTTGCCTTGGTGTTGGTGGTGCTTCTTGAATGGTGTCACTAGACACAAGCTCAGCCTCAGGATCCGGCTGATCTATGGGTTGTCTAGGCTCACCGTCATCGGATTCATCACCATCAACAACACTTGGACTTCCATTCAAACATTGTTTCCTAAGTTCGAATTGAACTCCTTCGACATCTTCTGATTGATCATTTGCTTTTGGAATTTCTTCAAAAACAACATCAGAAGATTCTTCAACCAATCTAGATTTCTTATTGTAGACTCGGTAGGCTTTGCTAACAAGGGAGTACCCGACCAGTATCCCTTCATCAGCCTTCGCCGTGAACTTTCCAAGGTGGTCCTTGGTGTTTAGGATAAACACCTTACAACCAAACACCCTAAGATGTTTAACCGTAGGTGGTTTTCCAAACCAAAGTTCATGGGGAGTCTTACCTGAGAACATATGGATGAGGACTCGATTTTGCACGTAGCAAGCTGTGTTTACAGCTTCAGCCCATAAGTAGCTCGGTAAGGAGTACTCATTGAGCATGCTTCGTGCAGCTTCTTGTAAGACCCAGTTCTTCCTCTCTACAACACCATTTTGTTGTGGTGTTCTAGGAGTAGAGAACTCGTGTCTATACCCTCTATCTTGACAGAACTCTATAAACCGTTGGTTTTGAAATTCACCTCCATGATCACTTCTTATTGTCTTAATAGTTGATGATTTCTCATTTTTGACTCTTCTACAAAAAGAAATAAAAACATCTAAGGTTTGGTCCTTATATTTTAGAAAATACGTCCATGTATATCTAGTAAAATCATCAATGATAACAAAACAATATCTACTACCATTCAATGATATAATAGTGCTACAATCAAACAAGTCCATATGAAGTAAATCTAATGCGGTAGAAGTACTTACAGTGCTTTTACCTTTATGTGCAGATTTTGTTTGCTTACCCATTTGACATGCATCACAAAGTTTGTCCCTTTCATACTTGATGCTTGGTAAGCCACGAACTAATCCCTTGTTGGCCAACTTCCGGATATTTTTCATGTTCACGTGTGCTAGTCTCCGGTGCCAAAGGGTGGACTCATCTTCTCTTGACATGAGACACTTAGCAAAAGCATTAGTAGCACTTTTAAAAGAAACTTGATAAATGTTATCTACTCTTGTTCCTACTAGTACCGTGTCAAAGTTGTCATGTTGTCTAACTAGACATTGACTTGATTGGAAATCAATTGTGTAACCCGCATCACACAATTGACTGACACTTAGGAGATTAAATGTCATCCCCTTGACTAGAAGGACATTCTTAATCCTAAGACATTCGGATATTTGAATGTCTCCTATTCCTATGACCTTAAGACTACCATTGTTACTAAAGGAAACATTACCTCTACTTTTTCTTAGAAGTGTGGTAAACAATGATCTATCCCCGATCATGTGTTTGGAGCACCCACTATCAATGAACCAAGTTGATAGATACTCCCCCTCAATCACAACCTACACAATTCGAAAAATAGAAGTTTTAGGTACCCAAACCTTGGGACCTAAAGCACATACTAAGCAAGACTTAGGCACCCATGCCTTGACTACTTTCCTTTGAGCCCTAGGTGTCTTCTATTGTCTAACATCAGTCCTAGACATTAAGGACACAAATGATGGTTCTTTGGGTCGGTAACCAATACCGGCCCTATTGTAGACTGCCCTTTGGGCATTCAAAATAATGTCTAAGGTCTTTGAGCTTGTTGAGATCTTCTCAAGAACACTCTTGAGTCTCTCAACTTCACTCTTCAATGATTTGTTTTCATCCTCTAGCATCTCAACATGCAAATCATCTACATCCTCATCCCTAGAGGACTTCAATTGTTCAACTTCAATTTTCAAAGATTTAATCTCATCCTCTAACATTTCCACATGCAAATCGTCTACATCCTCATCCCTAGAGGATTTCAATTGTTCAACTTCTAATTGCTGTGATTTAACCTTAATTTTTGACTTTTTCAACATATTGGTTAAGCATGCAATTGCTCTATAGCATTTCTCAAGTTCGGGAGTGATTACATCTTCATCATCCGAAGATGATGAAGCCGCGTTTGAGGAGTCACTCGATTCATCACTGCTTTTTTCTCCTTCCAAGGCCATGAGTGCTACATGGCGTGTACTCTTCTCCTCCTTCTCTTCATCGGATGAACTTGAGGAGGATTCATCCCAAGTGGCCTTCAAGGCCTTCTTCTTCTTCTTAGATTTATCCTCCTTCTTTTTGAGCTTTGGGCAGTCCTTCTTGAAGTGCCTTTTCTTGCTACACTCATAGCAAGTAATGTTAGTTTTATCAAGCTTAACTTTACTAGGGTTACCTTTACCCTTGAAGCGTCGACCCTTCCTCATCATCCTTCGAACAAAATTTGTCATCTCAGAGGATGAAGACCTGCTGCCATCTTCCTCGGACTCGTATTCGGATTCGGATGAAGATGAGGATGAAGAGACTTCCTTCTCCTTCTTCTTCTCCTTCTTCTTCTTAGTCTTTTCTCCTGCAACTAAGGCAATCCCCTTCTCCTTGGGGCCTTTGTTAGCCATTTCATGCAAATCAATTTCACAAAACAAATCATCTAATTTGACAATTGATAAGTCCTTGGAAACTTTATAGGCATCCACCATGGATGACCACAAAGCATTTCTTGGAAAGGCTTTCAACACATACCTTACAAGGTCACGATTCTCGACCTTTTTATCAATAGAATGGAGACCATTGAGGACTTCCTTGAACTTACCATGTAGCTCACTTACAGTTTCATTCTCCTTCATGGAGAGGTTTTGGAGTTGGTTGAGGAACAAATCCCTCTTGGCGATTCTTGAATCTCGGGTGCTCTCATGGAGTTCAATGAGTTTATTCCACAAATCTTTTGCACTTGTGAAGGGACCAACTTTGATGAGTTGATCTTTGTTCATGCCACATTGTAGGGTAGCACCGCCTTCGCGTCGGCTTCACTCTTCCGAGTTTGCTCATCCGACCAACGCCATGACTCCAATTCTTTTCCTTCATCATCCTTTGGAGGGGTAAAACCCTCCTTCACAGCGAACCAAGTGTTGATATCCATCTTTAGGTAGTACTCCATCTTCGATCTCCAATATTGAAAATCCGCTCCATCGAAGAAGGGAGGTTGGGTGGTGGAAAAACCTTCTCTCAAAGCCATTGTAGTTGACTCTCGGTTGTTAATCCGCTTGTACAGAGCCCCAAGCTCTGATACCACTTGTTGGAACTTGGATGGCTAGAGGGGGGGGGAATGTAGTCAGACACTTAAACTTTAGCACTTTGCGAGTTTCTACGCCTCAAATGTTAGTAGCACAGCGGAAGCACAAGAAAACCAGAGTTGCAGAAAACTAAACCCTAAGCTAAACACAAATGCAAAACGCTAACAAGAGGATTTACAAGGTTCGGGGATAACTTGCCCCTACTCCTTGGCGTGCCCTTAAGGTGGGCGATCCGTTGATCGTCGGCAGATCAAGCCCCGGAAAATCCGTATAAAATGCAACCTCCTTCTCGGTGGAGTAACCTCTCAACAACGATTCAATAGAGATAAAGTTTTAAGCATAATGAAACACAAGAATGATCTTACAAAGCACTTAGGACAGCAAGAACCCAAGCAAACTTCTCACCAAGCCCCACCCAGCGCAGATCTCACGCAAGAACTCCCTTCTTCGTGTCTTCTCGTTGATGGACTCCCCAAGCTTCCTGGTTCTTCTTCCAAATGCTCAAGTAACAGAGGTTGCTTCAGAGATCACAGTCGCTTGCTCAAGATGATGGAAAGCTGTAACATTCCTGAGACTTGTTCGCCACAAAAGCCCTTAAGTCTCAGCTCACCGATCACCAGGTCACTACCTCACTGCAGCCTCCAGCTGCTCACCTGCAACCACCAGCCTACCACTGAGCTCTCCTGGACTCCCTGAGCTTCCCTCAACCTAGCCCCAGTCAGCAGCTCCAGCAGCGCCAGCAACCGTTGCAACCTGAGATGGCAAATGGACAAACCTACTCCAAGGAAAGACCTCCATTGACTCTCCTTGAGTGTTTGAATCCATCTCTATCACCTGCACACTTAATCAGAGCATTAGCACAACAAATCAGCAGTGAATCAAGTATCAGAGATTAAGCGCAGAGAAATCAGATGAGTTCAAACGCGATCAGAGAGTCTGACAGTGCATTTTGAATTAAAGTGATCGGTCATCGGACCGATCAGAGAGCCTCCTGATCGGTCACCAGACCGATCAGAGTGGGTTCAGACCGATCAGGCTCCATCCTAATCGGTCCCCAACGCTCAATCAGAAATCACGATTTCTCTGGGACGATCACCAGACCGATCCCAGGTTGTGGATCGGTCACCAGTCCGATCCACCCCTTTGCAAGGTGATTTCTTAGCTTCACAGTCCAACCCTCCTGATCGGTCACCAGACCGATCAGGGCATGCTCAGACCGATCAGGCTCCGTCCTGATCGGTCATAGTGAGGAACTCGCGACACTTGATCGTTCATCAGAATGATCCGAACAGTGTTCCAGATCGATCACCAGACCGATCAGGAGCCAAGCAGCAAGGGGAACCAAAACCCACTGTATACTCCCTGATCGGTCACCAGACCGATCAGGAGCCGAGCAACAGGTTCCCAACCTCACTGGGTGCTCCCTGATCGGTCACCAGTCCGATCAGTCATCGCTGGATTGGTCACCAGACTGATCCACGAAGGAGCACTGTGCCAACTTCCCTGATCGGTCACCAGACCGATCCAGGGACTCCAACCTAGCCCTCCAAGCTAGGATTTCATCTAACCTAGCCCTCCAAGCTAGGACTTGACCCTCCAAGCCAGGATTTCATCCAACCTAGCCCTCCAAGCTAGGACCTGGCCCTCCAAGCCGGGATTTCATCAACCTAGCCCTCCAAGCTAGGACCTGACCCTCCAAGCCAGGACTTTTTCACACCTAACCCTCCAGGTTAGGACTTTTCACACCTAGCCCTCCAAGCTAGGATTTTTCCACACCTAACCCTCCAGGTTAGGACTTTTCACACCTAGCCCTCCAAGCTAGGATTTTCTCACACCTATCCCTCCAGGTTAGGACTTTTCACACCTAGCCCTCCAAGCTAGGATTTTCCCACACCTAACCCTCCAGGTTAGGATTTTCCACACCTAACCCTCCAGGTTAGGATTTTCCACACCTAGCCCTCCAAGCTAGGATTTTCTCACACCTAACCTTCCAAGTTAGGATTTCATCAAACCTAGTCCCACTAGGTATGCCTAGTCCACGACCAGGACTTAATTATAATCATAATCATCAACCTAAACTAAAATCGGTGTCAACACCAAAATAACAATCAGGGTCAGACTGCATCAACAAACATCACATGTATTATTTTTAGAAAATAGAATAGCACATCATTGTTTTTGTAAGGAAATGTCAGTTGATAGGACATGGAGAAGAGAAAAACTACCCAAACAGTTTATTCACCAATGAGACTTGAAAGGGATGACAAGGATTAATAAACAAGGACAATATTAATGTGATAAAACTGGTATATAGACCAATGAATGACATAATCTCATAAGTCATGGATATGAGATATTAAGTTAACACATCGGTATTTATTAAAGAATATGTACTGAATTGATCCACCATGAGAATGTTTTATGGATCGTTATATGAGTGTCATAAACTTTCTCATCGTGACTATTGGTATGAATATTCCTTAAACCTGAAATCAATACGGTTCCCTATATAAGGAGTTGTATACTTTGGTATTGTCAAACATCACCCGTAACAGAGTGGACTATAAAGTCGATCACTGGTATTCAACAAATTATGCTGAGGGATATAAGTGATGTAAATAGGAATCCCTTCCATATGAT
The DNA here is from genome assembly GCA_024364735.1 of Boesenbergia rotunda. NCBI lineage: Eukaryota > Viridiplantae > Streptophyta > Magnoliopsida > Zingiberales > Zingiberaceae > Boesenbergia > Boesenbergia rotunda. The sequence goes on from JAGFNQ010005297.1 coordinate 250,956, forward strand.
GGGAGTGATATATGTGGCCCCTTGATTAAGTATGACTACTAAAATGCATTACCATGCTCAAATAAGTTGATATGGGATATTGAGCTCATTTGGTTGAGTGAATCTACTTGGGGATCAAGAAACACAAAGATTGATAAGAGGATGACATGTGTCTATGTCTCATTGATTAATCTAGATGTTGAGGATAGAAGGACAAATTCATATAAGATAATAGACATAGAAAGGTTAGGTTGGATCTCGACATTCTCATAACTTGGGTAGCAATGATGCATTGCTAAATGTCACTCATTACTTATGTATCTAAAAGTGGTTTAGATACATTGCCAATATTATGAGAACCTATTGGGTCACACACAAAGAACATCTTGTTTCAAAGATACATTTATTTTAGTTTGACTAAAATGTGATAAAATCTAATCCAAAATTGGATTAATTTAGTTGAACTCAAATAAATCCAATTGGACTATGAGATTGAGTCTAATCCGAGTTAGACTCATATGGATTAGACTCAACCACTTAAGAAGGGTTAATGTTCATTGAAAGAATTTAATGAAGTATTATTAAAGAGGAATACCAAGAGGTAAAAACCTCTTGTATTCATCTAAGATTAATGGAGCATTAATCTTAGTATTCGTCCAATATTAATAGAGCATTAATCAAAGGAAGACAAAGAGACAAAACCCTTTGCATTCATTGGATGAATACAAAAGGTTAAGAGTATTCATTAAGATTAATGAACATTAATCCAACGAGACCAAGAGACAAGGATACCAAGAGACAAGGATCTTTGGTATTCATTAAGATGAGTATAAAAACACCATTGTGTGAATGACCTTGTTGTTGCTTCCTTCATCCTTCTCTTGGCGAAGTTAGTTTCTCCCTTTTCTTCCTCCTTGTGACCAAACCACCTTAGGTGGATAGCACCATGAAGGTAGTTCCTCTCCTAGACCGAGTTCGTGCGACGAATAAGACATGTATGTGTGGATACTACTAGAGGCACAACCACTCTGATCGTGCAGAGATTCGGCAAATCATAGTTGTTGTCAGGATTGATAAGGGCATCCAATGAAGGTAACCACTCTATCAACGATATATGATTATTTTCACACGGATCTCTGGAAGGGATCGTTTTTTTGTTGCGTAATTTTGATTGTTTTTGCATAAGATCTCTACAGTGGTATCAGAGGCACTTGTGAAAGATCATACATCGTTTTAGTGTTCTTGTATATATGCTTGTAGAACATAAGTTTATTATGATGTGCATAATAGTATGAGCATTTTGTCGGGTATGCAACAATTTATGTTGATCAAACTAAAGAACTATAGCATCTTCATACATAATATGAATGTGTGTTATAGTCTGATTACATTCAACAAACCTTTCAAAACCTATGGTGTTCATGATAGTTGATGTGGTTGCATCAATCTGTTAGGAACAGATCGTGAACATTTTCACGAACTATTGTGAACATATTGTGCAATTTTTGTCACAAGGGTGCATTAATGGATCATGAAGGATCTCGAGTTTATCTTGATGGACTAAGGGAAGAAACTCATCCAATGAGTTCATAAAAATAATTTTGCTTTGAGGGTGTTGCCCCCGACCCCTGCAAGGGGGCGCTGCCCCCTTGACCGCCGTGAGGTTGCGGCTCATAGTGTTGGTACCCCGGTTAGTTTTGAGTGATCAACTAGGTTAAGTTAGGTCCTGTGTTTTCTAATCCCTTTGCTAAGTGTGCAGGAGCTTAGGTACGGAGGAAGATGAGCATAAGACGTAGCGGACGAGAAAGATTGTGCGGGGAAGTGAGCCAACGAGCTCGATGCAATCCAAGGGACGCGGAAGCTGCGGAAGAGTACGCCGGTGGATCGAGAAGGACGTGCGCGATGTCCGAGGGACGGGAAGCTTAGAGGAAGCACACTCGAGGGGCGAAAGGCTGAAGTCAGGTTCGGGTGAGCCTAACTCCAGTTGGCCAGAAATCACCCAGAAGACGAAGAACCAAATGGAAGTAGCTGCTGCTTCCTAGGCGCCTGAAAGGGTGCAGGCACCCGAGAGCCTCAGTAGAGGTGTTTCTGCGGATGGAGAAGCTGAGCTGGTAGGTTCGCCACGTTAGCATCTCAGGCGCCCATGAGGCATCATGCACCTCAACAGTCCCAGGCGCCCAAGACCAAAGGTAAAGTTTAGCCAAGTCTGCAAATAAGAATGCACCCAATTCGATCCATGTGGTAGGCGCCCAAGAGCCTTGAGGCGCCCGAGAACCACCTATATAAGGCGCTTCACTCCTTTGCTTCAAGATCAATTCATTCACTTGTAGAAATCTCTATAGTCTAGCATGCTTTTGTTGTAAGGCTTCTCCGCCATAAGGAGATTTTTGTTGAACGTCCATTGCCTTGGAAGTAATGTTCTTAGTTACGAGCAAATTCCTTTTTAAAAGACGAGTGCTTCCACTTTATTTATTTATTTTTAACCGTTTATTCACCCCCTCTAGTCAGGCCAACCTGATCCAACAAGTGGTATAAGTGCTTAGGTCGCCGTAGAAGGACTAACCGTCGACTACAGCAATTTCGAGAAAATGGTTGGAGCAGTAATCTACCCGCCAAAATTTGAGGGGGAGATCGCGATGTGGAAGCGCCGAATGTAGGTATTTTTTAAAACTGATATTGAACTGCTACTAATTATGAAAAATGGGTTTTCAGTTCCTAAAGACAATAATGACAAGGATAAAGTAGTAGAGTTGTGGACTAAGAAGGAGCAAGCAGACTTTATAGCAAACGACAAAGAAAAATTTCATCTGCTAGCCGTTTTTCTCGCTCAAGAAGTCAACCGCATCAGGAATTACAACTCGAAAAAATAGCTTGGGAGAAATTCCTCGAATTGCATCAAGGTACCTCAGAGGCAAAACTGGCATGACGAGACCTCCTTCGAAGCCAACTGACAAACCTCCGGATGGAAGATGGAGAATCAGTTGCGCATCTACACACCAAGGTAAAAGAACTAATCACGGACCTTGAGAACCTCAGAGAAAAGGTAATAAGGTGCGACGCTCAAAGGTACATCTTAAACGCGTTTCAGAGAACCCTGGAATGTACCTCGATAATCGATGCATATTTCATTTTGAAAGATTTAGAGGTAAGTACATTAGAGCAATTGTTTTTTATTTTGGAGCTTCACAAATCACGTTTTGTAGAAAAGAATAAGAAACAGACATCGCCGCACTGAACACAAGGAAGATCCAACTCGACGGGGAATCCTCGACTGATGACGAAACAACAAAAATGGTAAGTTCTTTTAAAAGTTTTTTTAAAGCTAACAAATTTTCAAGAACGCAGAAAAGAAGACGGTATCCAAGATGCGAATAATTAGATGCTACAACTGTAACGAGGAGGGACACCTGAAGGACCAGTGTCCTAAACTCAAGAACCAGCCAAAGAAGAAAAAGACACTGAAGGCCACCTGGGACGAGTCCTCATCAGAAGAGTAGGAAGGTCAAGAATACGCAGGACTTGCGCACATGGCAAGTGATCAAGAAGGGAGCACTGATAATGGGGGAGAGACATCAGAAGAAAGCGACGATGAAGAGGAACCTCGCTTTTCGAAAGCGACCTAGTATGTGAGGTTTGTTTTCTTCCTCGTGATTAGTTGTATGCAAGAGTTAAAGCCTTGCTCAAATCTAATGGTAGATTAGAAAAAGAAAATTAAAAATTAAAAATGAATTGACACTTAACATCCTCTTCTGATATTTTGAAAAATGAAAATGACAATTTGAAAAACGTAGTGCAAAAATTAGAACTTGATATTTCATATTTACGCCAAAAGAAAAATAGCTTTCCTAATAATTTAAATTGGTATTTTAAAAACCATAAGGGCCAATTTAAAAAAGTACCCAAAAGCTATATTCCGTCAAAGTTTTTAATTAATCATGTAGACAGGAACTTATTTTGGGTTCCTAAATTTGTATTAACTAATAAGTTTTTTTGTTATTATAGATGTGCACATTTTTTTCTAACAAAAATTATGTCTTTATTTTTTTTCTACGCACAATTATGCTATCCATCTACTAGAAATTTTTCAAAATTTTTAGAATATTTTTTTTTATTTTTATGATTTTTCGATTGAAATTTGAAACTAAAATTTTAAAAAATTTATAAATAATTTATTTTTATATATTCAATTTTTCATGATTTAGATATAGTGGAAAGAACTCACTATAATTTTTTTCAAATTTTTCAAAGCATTTTTCAATTTTTTTAGTCAAAAACTCTTATCTATTGGTTTTTCATTTATGTTTAGACTTAATCAACGAATTTAAATCTCAAAATTTTTGTCCAAACTCATATCTTCATCTTCAACTTTGACAAAAATATTCAGATTTTTTTATAGATGTTCATTTTTTTATGAATTATTTATTGAAATTTAATTTTTTTAATTTTCAAAATTCGATAGAAAAATATTTTAACCAGATTCTGTTAAAATACAGAAACTTTAAGGGCTAAAATGTAAACTTTCCTAGACTGAGGGGTTCTGTGCGAATAGCTGAAATAGAAGGGGGTTAGGTGCAAAAGACCAACGGTGGCTTAAAAACCTATCCTTTCCCCTTCGTCCGCAGTTGCGCCCGATCTATTTCCTTTCACATCTTCTCCGCGTGCCCTAGCTCGCCACCGCACACCTTTGACGCCACGATCCACCGAGCGCACGCGAGACTTTGTGCCTCGTTTCTTCTCCTCCTACATAGCCAGAGGTTGATGCCGATCTGATCTTTCTTCTTTCCCTTTTCGTTCTCCTCTGGCTCCTATGATCGAAACGGTCACGCGAGGGCTAGGGAGGTGGTGTCGTCGACTGAGCACCTCGCCATTGAATTTGACAAGGTATGGACGGTGGATTGTTTAGCATTCCTTGAGATTGATTCGGTTAGGGCACTGATACTTGATAGTTTCAATCCGAGTGATGGATATCTATCTTGGTTAGTTTTTCTGTTTCAGAATTTGTGAGTCTTGATTGGATCACAGTTCTTGATGGAAACTCTGCTTTGGATTAGTTTACAGTCTGTGATCTTGCTTGGGTCTGTGCTTTTGGCTTGGATAATCCATGCGTGAGGTTGAGTTGTGGATGTGGTTTATTTTCCCTTCGAACTCATTTTTGTGAGCACTGTTGCGTGCCAAGAGGAGGTTTGATTTCAGTTTTGTTTAAACATGTTCTGGATCCTTGTTCTTGGATTTCTGTTATTGGGTGTGTTCTTCTCTGCCGTAAGTATCTTTTAATGAACTCTTTCTGCCCTATTCGACATCACTGTCGAGAGTTTTCAGAATTGGGCTTTGATTACTATCAAATGGGATAGGAGTTCATTTGATCCTTGTACCATGAGATGAAACTAAGGATTGGCTCTGTTTCTGTGAAGTTGATTACTTTCCTGATGGGTTGGAGTTTGTTGCATTTCTTGTGTGCTACCGAGAGCTTTAGTGGAGTATTAGTGAAAGCCACAAAATTGGATGGTGGTAGGTGCAAGTATGTTGTCGTTTGGGTTAGGAAATTGTTCATAGATTTCTTTGGGTTAATTGGGTTGATAATTTTTGGTGTAATTGATTAGAGTTGGTTGATTGGGTTATGTTTAGGTGAGACCTAATCTGAACCCAATTTTGGTTGGTTGGGTTAGGTCAGTTAATAAATTATACAGCTAGCTAAGTAGTATCTGTTATTTGTTTTGATGCAGGACATTGAGTTGGTTCACTTGTCGCAGATATCATTTTGGACGGGGGGTTCCCGTCACGTGGACTTCTATATCGGAGGCGGGTATCTCTGACTCTTCTTTTAGATTTGTCACAGATATATATACTTGATATGCTTGTTTAGCAATAGAGTAACAGATTGTGGCATGACTCTTATATTTGTTTTGTTGATGTTATTGTGCCACAATTGACATGTGATACCTATACCTTTAGGACTTAGGTTATGGTGCATTATCTACAATCCTTGCATATCATGTTGATATAGGTGGACTAGATAGTGGATACTGTTTGACCAGTGTTATGCATCATCGTGCACTATGCATCACTGTCGATCAGGGGCCCCCTCTTTGTGGGTGGGTCAGGTCGACAGTCATACTGACCTACCCATACGACCACTCATGGGTTAGTGGTTGACGGAGTATTGGGTAGTGTGCTCTGTGCTGCTCCGCTCATGCACTCATGGGTTAGTGAATCAGAGCGCGGTAGCAGGAAGATGTCCCTCCTTGAGTAGTCCATATACCAGGAGATGAGAGGGAGAGGTCTCTACCCCATTTATATACATGGGGTAGGGGTAACACTCAGACAGAGATGTCCTCCAGAGATGGCCTGGGGCTGATAGAGATATCACTAGGATAGGCCATGGAGTAGGGGTGTTACACCGGAAGCATTCCGTCTACTCTACCGCTCAAGAGTAGTGATGGCAGAGTATGGACGGCAGTCACTGCCCTACGTCGGAGGGTGGCCTCCGCTCAGTTTCCTCCCGTACATAGGTGACGATGTCTGACCGACGACAGGGGTGACCATGTCATTGCACCTTGTATATTCGTTTATTTTGCCGTTCCTTGTGCTTGTTTTTACTTGATGTTGCATATGATTGACATGCACTTACAGGAGACCCTTATGTCTGTTTTGGCGACTCTGCTACATTGGTATGATACATCCTATTCCCTCTTTCAGTTGTACTTTCCACTGCTTATACATGTGTTATTTCGATAGTCCGTTACACTGTTGCTAGCTTAGAATATCTTGTATATATGATGAGATATTCGCTGAGTTCTATGACTCATCCCGTTAGCTCCTTATTTTTTTTTCAGGAGGTTCGATTGGAGTGCCCGGTAGCCTGTCCCAACTCGTGTATTTTCGAGACGATTCTCGGGGTTTGTGTTGGTATTTTGATGGGGGTACATGTTGGTACCCTCTTTCTGTTCATTTTGTCTTTTCGTTTCCGCTGTTATATTCGTGTTCTGTTGGGTGGTTTACATGGCATTATAGTCGTACTTTTGTGTGCCATGGAGGCCCTTGTGTCATTTTGTTTTGTCGTAAGTTGGACCGGTCCGCAGTCAGGTATGGTTTACCCAGTTTTATTTTATGTTCTGTCTTGTCTTGAGGCCTGAAGCTCATTTAAACTGCGTGGTTGTGTTATATGTGATGTATGTATGTGTAAATTGTCCGCCGGACAAGGGAGGTGCTGTCCGATTTTCTATTGGATTGGCGGCTCCTGGGGTCTCGGGGCGTGACAATTTATTTGGTATCGGAGCCAGGTTCTCGAGATACCTTGTGGTCTTGTGGGTGTTTTTCGGATTTTATGACGGAGTCATTTTCTCGATGGACGCGATTGGGACATGGTAGCGATGGGACTCCTCTAGATGACATGAGGTATATGACATGTTTCATTTACCTCTTTTGTATCTACTGTCTAGTGTAGGGTTAGACGTTCCTTTACCTTGATGAGATTGTGTATCGGCTTAAATACTTAGTCGATAGTACTTGTAGATATAGTTTACCCGGATGAATTGTAGTCAATCCGTTTTAGTTACGACTATGGTGTATGATTAATCTTGGACCCTTACGTATCTGTTGATAATTGTATCCTAGATGACATGTCTGGAGGACATGGTCTGTTGTGATGCAGGAGAGATGATATTAGTTTATTATCTCGGTTGATAGAGGATAGAGATATTCTATTTTCGTGGGACTTTTGATCTCAGATATATTACGCTTGGTTAGATAACCAAAACATACAGTCAGATGTGACTTGTACCGATTCGAAAAGGTGTGGAGCTAGTTGCTTGCCACTTACGGGTTTACCGATGGTACTTGGTTTGGTGAACTAAGGAGATACTTACATACTTATTGTAGGACCGGTGCCGTCGATAGAGTGGGGGGTGAATATCGACCGTTAAAATTCTCGCGGAAATCTTCGTAAAACTTTCGTTCGTACTGGACTCAGAGTGTTAGTGCAACGGAATGTAAAATAGAAAGAACACAAGGACACAGCGGGATTTATTTACTTGGTTCCCAACCCCCCAGGGTCAGTACGTCAAAGGCCTATGTACTCGGCGTGAGTCCACTATTTGTCTCCTTTCCGGAATTTCCGGAGGCAGAGAAAACCCGTCTTACAGTGTAGAAGTACAATCAAAAGTATAGCAAAGTAAGTATAGAATATTAAATGCAAACCGAACAACTAGGGTTTGAAACTCAGCCGATCTGGACCTCCGAAGTGCCGCGCACTTCCTCCTGGAGCCTCCCGGTCATAGAGCCTCGTCTTTAGCGTGTTGTCATCGGTAAGAATGCTCAGAATCACTTTCAGCAGTTGTGGTTGAAGCAGAGGAGTAGCCCCTTATATAGTGCTCCTGGGGGCGCCCTGGACGTCGGGGGCACCCCTATAAACTCGGTCAAACCTTATCCCCGCGCCGACCTCACCGCAGCTGATAAAACATCTGACCAGGGCGCCTGGGACCTCTCGGGCGCCTGAGTGAAGGTTTATCCTGTGTTTCGACCTCGAAACAGCAAAACAACTTTCAACTTGGGCGCCCCGGACCTCCCGGGCGCCCTGCTTGAAGCCTATTCTGCTTTCTTCAACTAAACTGCATTTTACTCTTTGGCTTGGGCGCCCCCATCATCCTGGGCACCTGGCTTCAAGGCTTTTAACCCAAGACTGGGTTTTAATCTTTGATCTGGGCGCCCCCATCAGTGAGGGCGCCTGGCTTGGCTGTTTTCCAGCCTTTTGTCTGCTTTGTCTCCGGTTCTTGGTACCTGCAAGATACACAAACACAAAGCAAATACACATACAATATTAGCCTTAAGGACTTGGTTCGGACTTCGGATTTCCACGAAACCCTAGGTCGAACCGACGCAAGTTCCCACCCCGAGAACGCGCCTTTCACCTACTCCTCTCAGGAGACGGTTGCCACCCAGTCCTTCGGGTGGACTTTTGCTTAGCTTCCGATACTTCCGGACCTCGAGACGCCCAAACCCTGACCTGTCTCTACTTCTGTCCTTAGTCATCACTCAGCTAAGTTGCTCAGTCCCTCGGACCAAGACTTCGTGCCCAAACCCTAAGTCTAGGACTTCAGTGCCCAACCCTCGGCCAGGTCTTCTTGCCCAATTCCTCGAACCAGGTCTTCGGTGCCCAACCCTCGGCCAGGTCTTCTTGCCCAGTCCTCGACCAGGGCTTAGTGCCCACCTTCCGAGCAGGTCTTCGGTGCCTAGCCCTTTGCCAGGACTTAGTGCCCAATCCTCGATCAGGACTTAGTGCCCACCTTCCGAGCAGGTCTTAGTGCCCAGCTTCACTCACCAGGTCTTAGTGCCTAGGTTAACTAGGACTTTTCTTCCACTTTGGTTACTCCTCTTTTGCTCACCCTCCCTTGTTCTATGTATCACTGACATAAGTGTATTGTCAAACATTAAAACACTTGGAGGAGGACATCACTGATGCAACTTGCACCAACAATCTCCCCCTTTTTGATGTTTGACAATATCTTAAGTTAGATTGGTTGAAAGGGCTAACTTACTATCCTTGGGATAGAAGACAAAAAAAATGATATAAGTTTTGAAACTACATTTTTTATCTTTGGGAGAAAAAAATTTCTAACTTAAGTGCACCTCTCCCCCTTTGTCATACATCAAAAATCACCAGAAATACTTGCGCCAATAATGAGAACATTTGGTTCTTTTTGAAAATACTTAGTATAAGTTTTTGAAAACATAGCATAAAACTAAGTACTTGAACTCAGAAAACTTAACTAATATTGTTTTTTTGAGAAAATACCGTATTTTGGAAAGAATACTATGAGTTTTGAGAGGTATAAATACCTTGAAAAAATGATCTTTGAAACATGCAAGTATTTTTTTGAAAAACTAGATTGATCCTTTTTGGAAGATCTAAGTACTTTTGAAACATATTATGCAATTTTTGACAATCTAAGTATAGGTACTTAGAAAAATATTAGATTTTTTTTTTTTAAAACATAAGTACTTTGAAAAATATGAATTTTGAAAAATTAAGTACTTTGAAATTATTATGAATTTTGAGAAGCATAAGTACTTGACATAGTTTCTTTTCCAGTCTGATACAATCCTAGGAAACCTTGTTGACTACAAGGACAGTTTCCTAAGTGTCCTGGAAAATTCTCCAAATTCAAGTAAGTAGAATTTTGAAAAAAATTGATAGTATTTTGAAAATATATGTACGTACATTTTGAAAAAATGTATGAATTTTTGAAGACATAATGTTTTACTTGGCTTGATTTATTTCCAGTCTGACACAATATAGGAAACCTTATTGACTACAAGGATATTTTCCTAAGTATCCTGGAAATTCTCTAACCCAAGTAAATATTATTTCAAAAATAATTTTATAAGCCACAAAAATTCTGAAAGATCGAATAATAGTATTTTGAAATACTTATATTTTCAGCAAGATTTTGAAGATATAGTTCATGGAAATAAAATAATTCTATTAATTTGACCTCCCCCTAAACTTGACCCAGTCCTGGGAAGCTTGTTGACCACAAGTACTCTTCCTCTGAGTCTTTAGGATTTGGTTCAGATTAAAAAGAACTATTTAATAAACAATAAATGATTACCAAAAAATCTTTTCTGAAGTTCTTCTTTTGACTCAGACTCCCCCTAAATTTGACACATCCTAGGAGTCCTTGAAGATAATGAAGTGCACATTTCCTCTGTGTCTTTGGGGTTTATCAAAGTCAAAGAAACAGGTAAATTTTTGAACATATAATTTTTACAACATAAACCTTTTTTTTCGAAAACACAAGTGATGATGATTTAAAGCACAGTTTTCGAAAAGTATTTTCAAATGATAGTAATGTTTAAAGTGCAGTTTTCGAAAACCATTTCAAAAAAGAATAAAAAAAACACTCCCCCTGTACCCGATACCGTTTGACTCTATCTAAGTGCCTTAAGGAACTTTAGTGTTGTCCTAAGAGGCTTGTGTCTAATTGCGTGAGTCAAACAATTTTTAAAAAGATATAATTTTTGAAAACATGTAATATGTATATTCAATCAGACGGGCATGAATTCCATAAAAACATTATTATGTTGAAGCACTATTTTAAAAATATATTTTTAGGAAAATATTCTAGCAATTTTGACAAATAGTTTTGAAAAATATTTTTCAATTTATTAGTCCTTAACATCTCACCCATTCTAGATGTCTCAATACAGCAAACATGGTTGCCTTATAGGTGTATTGTGAGATGCTTGAATCATTTTTCTTAATTTATTATTAACTCTAAGATTTAATTGAAGCTTGTGTTAGATTCAAATCTGACAATAGTAAAGTGAATTTGTTTTTCAATAATCGGCTTCCAGATCTTGGTGAGGCACTAGGTCTTCTTTGGCCGTAGCCTTATTGGATCATCAACCCTTTTCTTGACAAAACCTTTTATTGAAAATCCATTTTCAAGTTATTCCTTGAAAGATTTTGGTCTAACTAGTTTGGTCTTGGATCGGTAGCTTCGGCTAGTTCCGCCAAGATGGCTTCCCTAACGTACTATCATCTCACCTCCACACAATACTAGGTTGAACAAGTTTCAATTATTCTTTTTCCTATAGACATTCTAAATTATGCATAAAATTTAAATATGAATGACATGTCATATATTTAAAAGAAAATAACAGATGCATGTCCATAACATTAATGCATGATTCAGACAAGTCCAAATCATTTTAGTTACGTTTCTAAAGATGTATCAAATTCCCGATTTGATACATGTCGTGTAAACCCGCGAATATGTCAACCCACTTTGACATATTTAGTTTTATTAAATTTATTGTTGCACTTTGGGTAGGATTTTATTTAATTTGAGTTTAAGTTATTTACGAGTTAAAAAAATATTACTTAAAGTTACGGATTAATTAATCTAAGAATTAATTTGAATTAATTAAAGGTTAATTTGAATTTGAGTTAAGATTTAATTAATTTGAATTAATTTAAGTTTGAATAATTAAGATTGAATTAATTTTGATTAATTTAAGTTTGAGTTAATTAAGTTTGAATTGAATTTGATTTAATTAAGATTTAATTTAATTGATTTGAATTAATTTGAATTAAGATTTAATTTAATTGATTTGAATTAAAATGAAATAAGATTTAATTGATTTGAATTAATTTGAATTAAGATTTAATTTAATTGATTTGAATTAAAATGAAATAAGATTTAATTTAATTGATTTGAATTAATTTGAATTAAGATTTAATTTAATTGATTTGAATTAATTTGAATTAATTTGAATTAAGATTTAATTTAATTGATTTGAATTAAGGTTTAATTTAATTGATTTGAATTAAGATTAAATAAGATTTAATTTAATTGATTTGAATTAAGATTTAATTAATTTGAGTTTGAATAATTAAGGTTGAAATGATTAATTAATAGTTGTGGGTTTAAGTTCATCATTTTCATTATTTCGAAAATTTCTTCTTCATCTTTATCTACCTTTTCAAGTTTTTCTAATAATTCAGATTTATTTGAACCTTTGTGAATTTTATTAACTATGACCTTTATCTTAGATAGTTCCATATCCTCCTCATCCTCAACATTACATCTTTTAGTATCCTCAAAGTAAGAGGAATAATTTGGGCCACTAGTTAAAGTTTTGTAATAATTTTCAAGATTATCTATAATTAAGTTACTATCTAGGAGAATTTCATCTTCATTATCCTCAGAAATAATATTTTCAGAATTAATATCTGGATTATTTTTAGAATTTTCAAATTCGACTTCAGAGTTATACAACGGATTTTCAAATTTGAATTCATAATTATATAAAGGATTTTCAAATTTAGAATTATCCTTAAGATTTTTGAATTCAGATTTATCCTTAAGATTTTTGAATTCAGATTTATCCTTAGGATTTTTGAATTTAGATTTATCCTTAGGATGAAATTTATCTGAATTAAATTTATCAGATTTATCTGAATTAAAATTATCAGAATTAAACTTATCAGAATTAAAATTATTAGAATTAAAATTATCAGAATTAAAATTATCATAATTAAAATTATTAGAATTAAAGTTATTAGAATTAAAATTATCAGAATTAAAAATTATCAGAATTAAAATTATGATAATTTATTTTAGAAATTACTGAATTGATGTTCTGAATTAAGTAATTAATTTCTGATATTTTAGTCATATCTGCATTTTCTAATTTGAAATGCAAAATATTAATTTCACTATGCAGTAAATCTAATTTATCAAAAAAATTAACAAAATTATCAAAAGACATTGCAGGAATTTGTAAAATTTTTGGAACATAAATCTTACGTACCTTCGCCGGACACTTATTTTTGTAGTGCCCGTACTTCTCGCATTTGAAGCATCGTACGTGATCCTTATTTTTCCGGACTCCTGGCGCGGTGCCCCCTTTGCCGCCGGTGGTGTAGATCGAGTCTTACGAGTAGGGCACTGATTTTTATAGTGCCCTCTCTCGCTGCACGTGAAACAAATAATATGAAACTTAAAAATGGACATTAAAAAAAATTGTACCTGATTCACCCCTGGGCTCCCCCTTAACTCCTGGCATCGTTGCTCCATCGGCGGTTAGTCCGGTGAAGAGCGGCTAGCTCTGATACCACTTGTAGGACCGGTGCTGTCGATAGAGGGGGGGGGGTGAATATCGACCGTTAAAATTCTTGCGGAAATCTTTGTAAAACTTTCGTTCGTACTGGACTCAGAGTATTAGTGCAGCGGAAAGTAAAATAGAAAGAACACAAGGACACAGCAGGATTCATTTACTTAGTTCCCAACCCCCCAGGGTCAGTACGTCCAATGCCTATGTACTCGACGTGAGTCCACTATTGGTCTCCTTTTCGGAATTTCCGGAGGCGGAGAAAACCCGTCTTACAGTGTAGAAGTACAATCAAAAGTATAGCAAAGTAAGTACAGAATATTAAATGCAAACCGAACAACTAGGGTTTGAAACTCGACCGATCTGGACCTCCGAAGTGCCGCGCACTTCCTCCTGGAGCCTCCCGGTCGTAGAGCCTCGTCTTTAGCGTGTTGTCATCGGTCAGAATGCTCAGAATCACTTTCAGCAGTTGTGGTTGAAGTAGAGGGGTCGAAGCCCCTTATATAGTGTTCCTGGGGGCGCCCTGGACATCGGGGGTGCCCCTATAAACTCGGTCAAACCTTATCCCCGCGCCGACCTCGCCACGGCTGATAAAACTTCTGAACAGGGCGCCTGGGACCTCCCGGCTGCCTGAGTGAAGGCTTATCCTGTGTTTCGACCTCGAAACAGCAAAACAGCTTTCAACTTGGGCGCCCCGGACCTCCTGGGCACCCTGCTTGAAGCCTATTCTGCTTTCTTCAACTAAACTGCATTTTACTCTTTGGCTTGGGTGCCCCCATCATCCTGGACACCTGGCTTCAAGGCTTTTAACCCAAAACTGGGTTTTATGCTTGATCTGGGCGCCCCCATTAGTAGTGGCGCCCGGGTTGGCTGTTTTCCAGTCTCATGCCTGGTTTGTCTCCGGTTCTTGGTACCTGCAAGATACACAAACACAAAGCAAATATACATACAATATTAGCCTTAAGGACTTGGTTCGGACTTCGTATTTCCATGAAACCCTAGGTCGAACCGACGCAAGTTCCCACCCCCAAGAACGCGCCTTTCACCTACTCCTCTCAGGAGACGGTTGCCACCCAGTTTTTCGGGTGGACATTTGCATAGCTTCCGATACTTTCGGACCTCGAGACGCCCGAACCCTGACCCGTCTCTACTTCTGTCCTTAGTCATCGCTCAGCTAAGTTGCTCAGTCCCTCGGACCAAGACTTCGTGCCCAAATCCTAAGTCCAGGACTTCGGTGCCCAACCCTTGGCCAGGTCTTCTTGCCCAATTCCCCGAACCAGGTCTTCTTGCCCAGTCCTCGACCAGGGCTGAGTGCCCACCTTCCGAGCAGGTCTTCGGTGCCCAGCCCTTTGCCAGGACTTAGTGCCCAATCCTCGATCAGGACTTAGTGCCCACCTTCCGAGCAGGTCTTAGTGCCCATCTTCACTCACCAGGTCTTAGTGCCTAGGTTAACTAGGACTTTTCATCCACTTTAGTTACTCCTCTTTTGCTCACCCTCCCTTGTTCTATGTATCACTGACTTAAGTGTATTATCAAACATTAAAACACTTGTAGGAGGACATTACTGATGCAACTTGCACCAACATCTTCTTCCTTCTTGTGCCGCCGCCGTAAGGCACCCCTTGCGCCCCCTTCTTCACCTCGCGGGCGCCTCCTCAGCCCTTCCCAAGCCTCAAACAAGGTAGAAGAGATTCCTACCTTGCTCCTATGAGTCTCGGCCGAAGCTTGGTGGAGGAGGATGTTGGTGCAGACAGCACCCAAGTCGAACCTGTGTTTTGATAATGACAAAGGGTTCAAAAGTTAAGATGTTATGTTGATCTAACATGTTCACTAAGTGTACAGGAAAAGAATCCCTAGGTAGACTAGGCATGAAGTCCTGGTCGAGGACTGGGCATGAAGCCCTGGCAAGGAGCTGGGCACCGAAGACATGCTTGGAAGGTGGGCACGAAGTCCTAGTCGAGCACTGGCCACGAAGCCCTGCAAGGAGCTGGGCACCGAAGACCTGCTCGGAAGGTGGCCACGAAGACCTAGTCAAGTGAATCAGGAAAAAGTCCAACCGGAGGAGCCAGTTGGCACAAGGTAAACTCTCCTGAGAGGAGTAGGTGAGGACGCGTTCCCCTTCGAGGGAACAGTAGGCGTCGGCTTGACCTAGGGCTCCATTTTGGAGACCCAAAGTCAGAACCAAGACAGCTACGGCTGTAAAACTCACTAACATTCTTGCTTTGTTTTGTGTGGCACTAACCCTGGATGCAAGACCGAAGGAACGAGTTTCTGCAGCTCAGAACGGCCCAAAGGAGAGGGGCAGCAGCTGGGCAGGGCGCCCCGGAGGTCCCGGGCACCCCCAAGGTGAAGGCAAGACAAGCTGAGCAAGTAACACTTCGGAAGCTCACTGGGCGGGGCGCCCCCAAGCTCCCGGGCGACCTGGATGCCCTGGGCGCCCTGGGCTCAAGCTAACGAAGCGGATAGAGTTTATTTAGCCGAGATGCCAGCTGATTGAGTCAACCCGGGCGCCCCCTGCTTCCTAGGCGCCCCCGTCAAACCTCAAGCCCGATCCTAGAGGGATAAAGACTGACCGAGAGTTTGTCGGTTCGTGAGACACGTGGAGGGTGCCCCCAACGTTCCGGGCGCCCCCAGCTGCACTATATAAGGGGCTCGACCCCCAAGGCTTCTCAACACAACTTTCCAACGCCAATATGCTCTTCTACTCAAGCGCTTTGCTCCAGAAACCTCCCATCTCGAGACTGAAGTGCCGACGACGACCCTCTACTCCGAAGCACAATGCACACTGGGCGTCGGTAACGAAAGAGCTTAATTTTCTGTTTACTGTACTACAATTATAAAATATCTCTGTAAACATTTGTGCACATATAGAATTGCCCGCAGTTAACGGTCAACGACCGTGGGCCTTGGAGTAGGAGCCAACCGTGACTCCGAACCAAGTAAAATCGTTTGAGTTCGCGTTTGTGTTTCTTTATTTTCCGCTGCTTATTCTCTTTACGAATCCAAAAACGTTTTACGATATTCACCCCCCCCTCTATCGTTCTTCTCAATCCAACAAGTGGTATCAAAGCGGGGAAGCTCAAATTTGGTGCAACCACCAATTTGAGAATTTTTCTGATTTTCTTCAAATTATTTTAATTTTTTCTTCGAGATTTTATCGTTAATCGAAACCGGTGCAACACCACTCGATAATTATTTTTTCCCGCACTGCTAATCCAAGACCAAGTATTGGGATATTTTTTTCTTTTCCCTATCTTTTTCAGTAAATACTTAATGGCCATGCAAGAAGGCTTCAGTACCGCAAGACCACCGCTATTCAGTGGAGAGGACTTCTCCTACTGGAAGAGCAGGATGGAGGTCCACCTGAAAACTCAGGTCGACATGTGGATAATAATCCAGTCCGGACTGGAAATACCAAAGAATGCTGATGGAGTACAACAATCTTACACTGATTGGGATGCTTTACTCAAAAAGAAAATTGAAGTTGATGCTAAAGCGACCCAAACGCTCCAATGTGGCCTAACTAAAGAGGAGCTGAACCGGGTGGGTCCATTCAACAGCGCAAAAGAACTCTGGGGTAAGCTGATTGAATTACACGAAGGAACATCCGACACCCAAATCAGCAAGAGGGACCTACTTCTGAACAAGCTGTATACTATCAAGATAAATGACAACGAATCTGTAGCTCAGCTCCACGCCAGAATTCAGGAGCTGATGAACGGTCTACACACCATCAGTCACAAGGTAGAAAATCGTGATCTGATCAGGTATAACCTTAACACCTTCCCAAGAAACACCTTATGGGCATCTATGGTAGATGCGTACAAAGTTTCAAGGGATTTGTCTAAAATTAAATTAGATGAACTATTTTCCGAACTTGAATTACATGAGCAGACTAACTGCACACTGGCTGAGAAAGACATTACCTTTATTGCAGGTAAAACTGGAAAGACAACCAAGAAGAAGCCTCAACCTGAGCCCGAGTCTGATTCAGATTCAGACTCAGAAGTCAGCGAAGGAGAAAGACCCTAGCTGGTCCGGCTTGCCCGGAACTATTACAAGGAATTGAAGAATCAATCCAACAGAAGAAAAGCCAGCCGAACGAAGGATGATCCAGCTGAACCAACAAAGAACAAATCAAGTGTGACTTGTTTCGAATGCAACAAAAAGGGTCATTTCAAATCGGAATGCCCTAACCTAAAAGAAGCCAAGAAAGCAAGAAGAAAGAAGGCTCTTCAAGCAACGTGGGACGAGTCTTCCTCCAAAGAAGAAGAAGAGACCCCACAGTCGAACCAGCTTGCACTAACCGCCTCAGAAGAAATCGAGACCGAGTCAGAATCGGAGCCGGACGACGGCAAACTCACATTTTCAGAGGATGGCGGAATCACTGTAAGTGGTTTTTCTAGAAGTCAATTAAATGAATTAATTACATATCTTTCTCGAGACTTGGCGAAAGCCAAAATCCGAGTCGAATCCCTCCGACAGGAAGTAAAACTCCTGAAAGAGGGAGCTGACTCTGGATCCTTAACTGAGAAGGTTCAAGAAGGAACCTCTACTCAAGTTGAAAAACTTGAGAAAGAGAACTCCTCCTTGAAAACTCAAGTCAAGGATCTCAGAACAGCCTTAGAACAATTCACTTCTGGTTCCAAGGGTCTTGACATGATCCTTGGAAAATAGAAGTCGGTTCTAAATCGATCCGGATTAGGCTATAGAACCAAATCTAGACATAGATCATACTATGCTGTACTGAACCAGTCCAGACCTAAAACTCAGGCATGGGTACCCAAACTGTGCCTGAATAAACAAACTGGATCAAATCAATATTGGATCCCCAAGGACAAGATTCACATCTTGCTGAACCATTATCGCGGCTTTAGTCCAGGGGGAGCCAAATTAAAAACAATATTCATAGTTAGATAAACTTCTATTCTTGTTTTTAAAATTGCTTGATTGCTTGTCTATTCAATTTCTGCAATTTACCATGCTTAGACTTATGGCTGGTTAGTTTAAGGACCGAACCAACTTAACTGAAATTTGAACAACATAGTATTGGGTGGCGGTGAGATGATAGTATGTTAGGGAAGCCAATTCTAATAAGGTCAAGTATACTCTACTTGGTCTCTTTAGACTGGTGAAACTAGCCGAAGCTACCGATCCAAAACCTAAACTAGTTAGACCAGAACTTTTCATAAAATAATTTTGAAAATGAAATTTCATTAAAAGGCTTTGTCAAGGAAAGGGTTGATGATCCAATAAGGCTATGGCCAAAGAAGGCCTAGTGCCTCGCCAAGACATGGAAGTCAATTTTTGAAATTCAAATTCAAATTATTCTTTGTAAAATTTGAATCTAATATAAATTTTCAGTTAATTGTAGATTCAGACATTTTTTTAATAAACTCAAAATCAACTGTTTTCAAAATTAATTTAACCTTTTAAAAATAAATCATGATTCTATCTACCAAAACCTATCTCACAAAAACCCATAAGGCAAACGTGATTGACAACTCTAGAATGGGTGAGATGGTAAAAATCAACTTAATTGAAATTTATTTAATACCTGTATTATTGGTTAAATACAATCCTGTAGTTTAGAATGGAATTGACCTAATACTAGTCAAACCATGGTCAATGCAGTCAAACCTTGGTCAATGCAGTTAAACCTTGGTCAAAGCAGTCAAACCATGGTCAAAGCAGTTAAACCATGGTCAAAGCAGTCAAAGCAGTCATACCATGGTCAAAATAATTAAACCATGGTCAAATGGTCAATAAAACATCAAAGTTGTCAATTCCCACCTAACCCGGGCGCCCGTGACTCCTCGGGCGCACCCCCCCCCCCCCCCCCCCCACATCACTTTCACTTTGCTCAAGGCAGAAAAACTGCCATGACACCCTAACCAGGGCGCCCCCAGGACAGGTCAAAGGCAGCAAAGCTACCATCCCAGTCTGACCGGGGCGCCCGGGCCATCACGGGCGCCCCCGACCAGAATTAGGTCACTGCCAAAGGCAGTAGACACTGTCCCGGGCGCCCGGGAGCTCCCGAGCGCCCTAGACAAAACATCTATATAAGGAACCCGAATCTCCTCATCTTGCCACACCCAAACCCTTCTCCTCTCTAACTCTCTTCCTTCCAAGGCAACTAAGTGACCCTCCTGCTTCCTCAACCTCGACCATGCCTCCCCGATCGGCTACTCGGTATAATTTTTTCTTTTTTCCTTACGCATTTAAAATTATTTTTCTTAATTCCTTTCGTTTAAATGCATACTTCTTATCTTAGAAAACGCCGAGCAAACCAATCAAACCCCGGTACCGAACCTAGTCCCGATCCTAGGTTCCCAACCTTAGAACTTTGCAATAGATTTGCTCGAACAACATATAAACCCATAAAGACAAGTTACCTAAATAGGCAATTCTTCACTCAATCTTGTCCCTTGGCCATGAATGTTATCAACTTTTACCAATTAGACAACCTTGTATTCTGCACTCATCCAATTATCACATCCTTATGTGCAGAATTCTATAACAACATAATTAGACAGGATGGTCTTATGTTCGTCACCACCGTTGAAGGGATACCCTTGACAATCACACCTTCGTTGCTCAACCGATTTCTTGGACTACGACTCTCACAGTCCACCTTTTGCTGTTACCCTCCTAGGGATCCTCCCTTTTGATGCTCGCTACTCTCACATTACCCTAGATACTCTACACTCCTACTTCTATAGGCATGCTAGAAACCCCTTGGCTAGACGATTTCAGTCTGTTGACCTTCAGGTCCAGGACTATGCTCTATATAGAGTTCTAGTCCGTTGCATTCTGCCTTAATCCACTAGAGACGTCGCTACCATACGACCATTTAACACCTTCCTCCTATACGCATTGATCCATCATCTTGATATTGACATTGGACTGCACATGTTCCACACGATTCTACATGCGTCCAGTGTTACCACTCAGGGACGGTTACGCACCCCCTATTGCCACATGATCACTTCCATTCTTCATCATCACGGTCGTAACATCACCGAAGGTGAGATGACCGTGATGACTGACTTTGATGAGATAGGTTTTAGGAACTTTTCCCTAGCTGGTGTAGAGGTATCGGGTACCGGGGTTTTGTCGTGGAGGCGTCAGAGAGTCGGACCCCAGATCGACTCTGATGAGGACGTTGAGGTCGATGTAGCAGATCTGGCAGTTGAGGTTCGAGAGTACACAGACTAGCCCCCACCACCGACACTCTACGAGAGAGTGACGCGACTTGAGACACAGGTCCAGAGCCTCCGGGAGGAAGTGGAGGCAAATCATGTTGATGAAATGGAGGCAAATCAGGCCTATTACACTGAGTACATGAGTGCCCTCAGAGCCGATAGGGAGACTAGCGACGCTCGATATCATGAGATGATGTCGCTATTTCGATCCTGGCAGCCAGGCTCATCGGATCGTCCCGGTCCCTCCTCCTAGTTTAGATTGGCATTGTTTGATTGACTGTCTGACTGCCCCTACTCAGTAGGGTTGACTCATGTTTGACTTGTATGACTGTGCTGGTTCTCTCTTTTACCAGCTGACTTATCGAGTTGACTATTTGCTTTTCCTGATCAACTGATCTTAGTTAGGATTATGCTTGGTAGAATTGGTTTACTCTACTTTTGGTTTTCTTACTGCTTTACTTGATTTGAAAATCAGTTTCTAAAACAATTTTAAAACTGCTTTACTTGATTTTAAAATCAGCTTTTAATTAGTTTGAAAAATCTTTTTAGCATTTCTTTTTAATAATTTTTTGACTTAGTTTTATATTTAAAAACTACCCCCTTCAAAACTAGGGCTTTTTCGCAAATAGACTTAGCCTAGGCCCTAACCCTAAAACTGCATGCACCTATAGATTTAGAAGCTAGCATCTCACAAGCACCTTAGGGTACATTTGATTGATAACCTAGAATTGGTTGAGATGCTTAGGTCTTTGCCTTAATTCAAGATGCTTTAAGTCAGTGCATCGGCAGTAATTGGGGCATTAAATACAAATTAAACAACAATCAGGTTAAGTGTCAAGTTTAGAAAATCTAACTTGAACAGAACACTTCACTTGACTAACCCTAGCGAAAACTACTATTTATAACGGTTAGTAAGTAGCTAATTGGGTTAGACAGGACCCTAAAGATATAATTCAAATTGATTTGGTTCAGTTTATATCTTGAATTGGTTCAGTACAGCACATTATTCTTTTGTTATATCCTTATGCAACTAATTTTTGCTATATTGCTTTGTTTTTGATATATGGCCAAGGGGGAGAGATAGGAAAGGAGAGAAGGTTTAAATTTTTTTTTCAAATTCAAAATAAATAAATTTTCAAAACTTTATTTTTTTCAAAAAGTACTTATCCTGTCTTCAAAACTATTTTTTTCAAAACTATTTCAAAGTACTTAATCTAAGTTGCTTTCTAAGTACTTGACATAAAGTGTTTTCCAAAAATTTCAAAGTACCTGACCTAAATTGTTTTCAAAAATATCCAAGTACTTGACTTAATCAAATTTCAAAATTGTTTCTAAATACATGACCCAAACTGTTTACAAAAGTATTGCTAAGTACTTAAACTCATGCTATGTTCAAAATTTTTCTAAGTATTTATCTTAAATAGAAAAGTTTTTAATGTACTAAAGAGATTGAAATTTTTTATTAGAAAATTTTCTAATAAGTTATTGACTTAAATTTTTCTAAGTGTAAAGTTTCTAAGTGTACAAACCAAAACTTTTTTGACCAAAATTTCTTTTGGAAAAATAGTTTCTAAAACTTCTGTTGAAAAAAGTTCTAAGTGTTGAAAAAATCAATTCCATCTTTAGACTTAGAAATTTTTTCAAACCCCACGAACTTTTGAAAAACCTAGTGGGAGATTCCTTCCGAGGAGAGGAAACTAAACTATTATATCACTTGTTTTTAACTTAACTTTTTGAATCGGGTTGCCATAAATCAAAAAGGGGGAGATTGTTGGTGCAGACAACACCCAAGTCGAACCTGTGTTTTGATAATGGCAAAGGGTTCAAAAGTTAAGATGTTATGTTGATCTAACATGTTCACTAAGTGTACAGGAAAAGAAGCCCTAGGTACCCTAGGCACGAAGTCCTGGTCGAGGACTGGGCACGAAGCCCTTGCAAGGAGCTGGACACTGAAGACCTGCTTGGAAGGTGGGCACGAAGTCCTAGTCGAGGACTGGGCACGAAGCCCTGGCAAGGAGCTGGGCACCGAAGACCTGGTCAGGTGCATCAGGCAAAAGTCCAACCGAAGGAGCCAGTTGGCAAAAGGTAAACTCTCCTGAGAGGAGTAGGTGAGGGCGCGTTCCCCGTCCAGGGAATAGTAGGCGTCGGCTCGACCTAGGGCTCCATTTTGGAGACCCAAAGTCAGAACCAAGACAGCTACGGCTGTAAAACTCACTAACATTCTTGCTTTGTTTTGTGTGGCACTAACCCTGGATGCAAGACCGAAGGAACGGGTTTCTGCAGCTCAGAACGCCCCAAAGGAGAGGGGCAGCAGCTGGGCATGGCGCCCCGGAGGTCCCGGGCGCCCCCAAGGTGAAGGCAAGACAAGTTGAGCAAGTAACACTTCGGAAGCTCACTGGGCGGGACGCCCCCAAGCTCCCGGGCGCCCCAGTTCTCCCGGGCACCCCGGATGCCCTGGGCGCCCTGGGCTCAAGCCAATGAAGTTGATAGAGTTTATCCAGCCGAGAAGCCAGCTGATTGAGTCAACCCGGGCGCCCCTTGCTTCCCGGGCGCCCCCGTCAAACCTCAAGCTCGATCCTGGAGGGATAAAGGCTGACCGAGAGTTTGTCGGATCGTGTGACACGTGGAGGACGCCCCCAGCTGCACTATATAAGGGGCTCGACCCCCAAGGATTCTAAACACAACTTTCCAACGCCAATACGTTCTTCTACTCAAGCGCTCTGCTCTAGAAACCTCCAATCTTGAGATTGAAGCGCCGACGACGACCCTCTGCTCTGAAGCACAATCCACACCGGGCGTCGGTAACGAAAGAGCTTAATTTTCTGTTTACTGTACTACAATTATAAAATTTCTCTGTAAACATTTGCGCACATATAGAATTGCTCGCAGTAAACGGTCAACGACCGTGGGCCTTGGAGTAGGAGCCGACTGCGACTCCGAACCATGTAAAATCGCTTGAGTTCACGTTTGTGTTTCTTTATTTTCCGCTGCTTATTCTCTTTACGAATCCGATAACGTTTTACGATATTCACCCCCCCTCTATCGTTCTTCTCGATCCAACAGAGGAGTCAAGGAAATCGAAGGGAGAACCTTCTCCTAGTCGGCGCCGAGAGAAGAAGAGAGAAGGAGAGGGGGAGGGTTTTTCTCGGCTCTTATGTTTGATAAATTGGTTTGGTTTCCTGATCTCATAGGGCATATATAAGGTTAAGGCAGGGACCAAGAGGGGGAGTTGGTTCTTGGCCCGCTAATGGATCCAAACCCGATCCATTTGTAACGACCCGGAAAATTCTCTTAATATTTTCTTAAAATATTGAGTATGTCTGGATAATTTTCTGAGGGGCCCAGAAATAATTTTATAAAATTGGGCCTAGAATTCCATGTTTTCTCATTTAAATTGAGAAAACTAAGTGCCAATGAGCTTTAAATGGGCTCCAAAAATGGATATTAATTAGGTAAAAATTAATATAAATTAGGTAGAATTAATATAAATATAAAAGAATTTTATTTAGGAATATTGGCATAATTATGGGTGATTTTAAGGGGGGATTTTCGGAATTTTGGAAATAAAATAAATGAAATAAAAATAAAATAAAAATAAAAGTGCATGAGCCAAGGATTGAACCTTGGACCTCTTGTACAACTATGTAAGCCTTAACCAACTCACCTAGCAAGGGATTTCTATGAGGAAATGAAGTGGATGTAAGTTAAGATTAGAAAGAAGATGAAGAGTCATGGAGAGACTCTTCATTTACCTTCTTAATGGGCTATTAAAGGGGGGTTTTGGGAGTTACCTCTTCTTCCCATTACTTGCATATTCGAACCCCTTCCTCCCCTCATTCTTGCCGATCACCAAGAAGAGGTTTTTCCCTTGGAAAAGTTTCCACCAAGGTTCCATCTCCTAGATCTAAAGTCTTCACAAGAGTGCAAGGGCAAGGAGGGATCAAGGGTCAAGAGTTCTACAAGTTCTTTCTCTTTTAAGGTCTAAAAATCAAGAAATCCCAAGGTAAGACTCCCTCACCTATGGTATAATAGTTACTTATGATTTTCATGATTTTTAGCATGATATATTGGTTAGTTTTTGGATTTGATGTTGAAAGAAAAGAAAACCAAGAACCTTAGGCTTGTGGGTTTCGGCCACCATGATTTAAAGGTCTATAATTATGCCAAAAAATCTTGATAATGTTATTTAATGTTCCCTTATGATGTGTAGAGGTTAAGTATAATTTTTGGGAATTTTTGGAGTACCCTAGGACACCTAGGGTTTCGGCCAACATGAAAGGAACAAAATCAACACCTAGAGACCCTATGGGTTTCGGCCACAATGTTTTAGGGTCCATAATGATGCTAAAAATCTTTATAATGTTATTTAATGTTCCCTGATGATGTTTAGAGATTAAGAATAATTTTTGGGATTTTTTGGAGTACCCTAGGATACCCTAGGGTTTCGGCCAACAACAAGAACCCTTGTGTAGGGTTGGGATTAAAACCTCAAGTGTTTGTTCATGTATTGTCATGATATAAGGGAGATGGAGGGTGTTTATGTGAATGTTTCACATGGCCTAGATACCCTATAGGTTTCGGCCAAGTACCCTAAGGGGGTGGAAAGTTAGGACTTATTTCATGTAAGGGTCCCAATGGCCCTATGGTAAGGTATGGTTGGTGTTTAAGCAATTGATTTGGGGATTTAAGGGAATTTTTCCATAGCCCCCATGGCCTTGAACATCGGCCAAGAGTGAGATTAGGACTAAAGGATTAGGGTTGGCCTTAAGTATGGACTCAAAGGGGGTCCTATGCCCTAGTATATGTGTATGAGATGTTGTTTGGAAATTATGTGAAGGTTTATGGATCTAGGGTTCCTTGGGGATTTTCGGCCAAGGGCATAACCTAGGGCTAGGGTTGGGTTAAACCTACCAAGATGCTTGAGTATGAGTTACCAAGATATATATTTAAGTAAGAGGGAAGAAGTTCTATGTTAACCAAACCCTTAGTTTGTATGTCATGAATTATATGTTAAGTCATAGATGTTTAGACATGTGCCATGATTTATGAATGACATGTATGTATGCCATGATTTATGAATGATATGTAAGTATGCCATGATATGTATGTATGCCATGTTTTATGAATAATTCGTATGTATGCCATGCTTTATGAATGATGTGTACCTATGCCATGTCTAAGAATGAAAAGGATGAAGGAAGTTTAAGTATGATGAATGAATGAATATGCTATGAATGATGATGCCTTTAAGGCATAACGATGATGTTAAGTATGATGAATGAATGATGATGAAAGATAAGTATGATGAATGAAAGATGATGCTTATGTCTTTAAGGCATAAATATGCTAAACGGCACGGTCAATGGTCGACGGTACGACGGTCAAGAGGACCGGTAAATGGGCCGGTAGACGGGCCGAGCCGTAACAAGTTATGCTATGTTAAGTATGCCATGAATGTCTCATGAATGATGAAGCATGTAAAGTATTTTCTTTTATGAATGGGCTTGTACCGGACCGAAGTATGGGTCCAAGGGATGGGCACCTTAAGAACGCCCCGGTTCTGGACTACCGACTATGCTGTCCACGGTTCTGGCACTACCGTAGCTGTGCAACAGGGATGAGCACCTTAAGAACGCCTCGGTTCGGGGACTACCGACTATGCTGTCCTTACCCTAGTAGGTCGAGGCTAGCTACCTCGTATTTACTTAGGGATGCGCGCTTATGATGTATGTATGTGGTACAAGCCAGGGCCCAATGAATGATATGATGATTATGTTTAAGCATTTAAAAGTATGTTTTAAAGATTAAGCATCCTTATATATATATGCAATTGCCACATGCATCCATCCATGTTATGCATTATATTTATGATAAGAATATTATGCAAAGTAAGTTTATGCAAGGTATGTTTATGCAAATGATTTTACGTATGTTCATGCAAATATATGATGCCATGATTTAATTGTGTTTATGTTAATTTATGATGTCATGCTTTAATTGTGGTTATGTTAAGTAAGAACGCCATGATTTATTTATGTCCATGCTAGTTTAGAATGCCATGATTTTATTTATGTTCATGCTAGTTTAGGATGCCATGATTTATTTATGTCTATGCTAATTTAGAATGCCATGATTTTATTTATGTTCATGCTAGTTTAGGATGCCATGATTTATTTATGTTTATGCTAAGTTAGAATGCCATGATTTTATTTATGTTCATGCTAGTTTAGCTTGCCATGATTTAATTATGTTTATGCTAAGTTAGGATGTCATAATTTTATTTAGGTTCATGCTAAGAATGTTTATGAGGTTATGTTTATTATGTCTATGTCTATGCCAAGTATTATGTCATGCTATGAATGTTTACGATATTGATGTCTATGCCAAGTATTATGCCATGCCATGAATGTTTTATGGTTATGTTTATGCCATGCTACGAAGGTGATTAAGTTATGTTCATGCCATGACGAATGTATGCTAAATGATGAAAAGGCTTTTTTTTTTTTTTTTAAGTAATGGAATATTTTATTCCTGAAAAGAAACTCTATATCAGAAGGGGAACCAACCTGACCTTCTAATATAGGATTACAGCAGCCCAAACGATTTACAAGTAATGCAATTAAAATAAACACCGACTCTTTATCTAAAACTTTACAATTATCAGCCGTTTTATTGACTCTTTTCTAATGTTAAACTCTGCACACTTCTAATCTGCTTCTTTTCTCCAGCGCAGGCAATCTCTAGCAGAATTCCACTTGTCTCTGATTGCACCTGAACGGTATCTCTTCTGATCTGTAGCTTTTCTTCAGCCCAAACATGCTCTGACAGTCTTCTCCTTGCATCCACTTGCACTTGACTCTGAAATTCCAAACCAGATGTGCATTGGCTCCTTTGTCCGTGACACAGCTCTATCACCTCTTCTCACAATCTGATACTGCAGCAGCTCAAATCTACCACCATCTTCCTTTCTGCCTTTATTTCTTTGTGCCAACCACTGCACCTTCCACCAATTTATGTGCCGCAAACCCTTGATTGCCAGATCAGTTCATCTTAGTTATCTTTAGCACAAAACTGCACTACCTGCACTCCCTATACAGCTTCAATCTGCCAAAATCAGCAACTTCTGACGTGAAACTGCAATGAATCCATTCAGTATTCTTTTGAGCCTTTCATAGCCAACCTCAAAAAACAGCAGCATTAACTCTGAGTTGGCTTCAGTAATTCAGCTTCCTTGGCACTTTCCAGCTGTTTGGCACGCCAAGACACACTTAGAACTTAGTGTTCCCATAACATCCCGCTGCTTTCTAACTCCATTTTCAGAATAAAACAGCATGTTCAGCCTTCAGTTTTGCATCTGACTATAGCTTGATTGCAGCAAATTTGATCCAACGTATTTCAGTTATTCCTGGACTTCCTGCAGCTTCTTAACACAATTTCCATTTCAGCTAATTGAATGCAGATTTCAGCTACCCTGGCACACACCAAACCGACTCCTGTAGTTCCTTTTGGCACGCCCCCTGGCACGCAAATTTCAGTATCACACCTTGCCTTCATTTCAGTTACGTCAGAGGGCTGTGTGGTTGATTTAGAGGCCTGCTTTGCTGACTTTTCAATATCTGAATTAACTAACTGCAGAATCCACATGATTACCAACAGCCCAGCCACGTACCAGATTCAACTTCCCTTACACTCCACCCCTCCACGCAGTCCCTTCTTAAGTCCTTTCAGCCCCTTCAGAACCCAACTGATCTTCAGAAATCAGAGTCTCTGCCCACCAAGTTTCTTTAGCAATTTTGGCACACTTCAGGTTGTGTTTCTCTTAATGCTTTAATCCCATTTAATTCTTCCATTTACTCCCCCTTTGATACACTTGGCACGCAGCTCTCTTTGGCACGCACATCAGTAAATTGGCACTCCAGAGCATTCCTGACAGCAATGTCAGTTTCTGTTCACAGGCTGGAATCTACTCTTCATCTTTATCCACATTTTCAGTTTCATTCACTCGACACTTCCCTCTGCTACATGAGTTTTCAGAAATCCCAAACCCTGCTGACAGGTACCAACCGTTTAGCTCAAACTGCACACTTGGCATTCAATTTCGTTTCTGCATTTTCCAAACTGAAGTTGTATCATGACTAAGGTGCTTATCTGCAACTTTCCACAGCCCTCACAGTCTCAATCAAAACTGCATTTCCAGCTTAAACCCCCTGATCAAACCAGCTCAGATCCTGTCTTTACCTTTAGCTGCTGGTCTTTCTGAAATTTGCTGACTTCAGGACATCAATTTGCTTCGATCATATGTTGCCTTCAAATACACTGCCAAATGATCCTTTTGTACTTTTGGCACGCATTAGCACCTTCTTGGCACGCTGAAATTCGACCCCCATATTGCAGTCTTCTGTGTCAGCTCATCTGGCACATTTGGCACGCAAGCTCTCAACTGAACACCATCTTGATAACTAATGATTAGCCACTGGTATTGAAAGAAATCAATTCCTACTTCTACATCTCAATTTCAATTCCTTTCCAAATTTTCATCACAGCCAATCTGATAAAAATGCAACAGCAGATACGTAATTTTCTGAAGCCTGCCCCTTGGTTCTCAGCATCCTATTTCATTGGCTAGTTTCTGTTGGCCTTTTCCCCATTGAATCTGGCACAACATTTTCTAGCAGCAGTTTCATTTATCAGTCTGAATACCCCTCTCAAATTCCTCTCTGAGCTTTAAATTTTGGCCACCACCCTCTGTGTAGATGTAACTGCTTCATGATCCTTTGAATCCATTATCAGAAAATGCTATAACCAAAACCATTCACTTTGGCACGCTCGACCGTTTTGGTTGTACCAGCTCAGCAGATCCGAAACACCTGTACACAGCTTTCCCTGAGCAATAAGGGGTCTGATTTTTATCCAGCACAGCTTGCTTTGCATCCCTATGCAGCCAGCACATCCTTGCCTGATTGTGCCAGATGGGTGGCACGTTTGGCACATTATAAATCCAGCTGCTAACTCCCATGAACTCACCTCCTGCAAACTGAGTCAAAATGCCAAACAAAACCACCAAATTATTTCCTTAACTGAGAGAGTAATGTCACCCTCTGTAATGGCTGAGAGCAAACTGCAGTTCCATGTAATCTGATTTGGTGCAACGAAATAACATGGCAGTGCCATATTCAGACAGCAGAACTCCTTGCACACTTGGCACGCAGAAAAAACAAGAAGGCCCGAAACCCACTTTACAGCAGTCCATTATTACATTACCATATCAATTGACAGGTCTTTGATAACTGATCGGAACATTGTTAATAAAACCATGACCACCATTAACAGCCAAGGAAAGAAAAGCTAACCCATTTAACAGCCCGATTGTTGTAGTCAACTCTCCTAGCCGATCAGAATGATGTACCCACGCCTTAGCCCTTCCTGCTCCTAGAACCTCCTCCCTCACACCCAATGTTCACTTTTGGCAAGTGACCAGCCATCAACGGATTTAGTGTGTCCTTACCGCAGCCGTTTGCTACGGACTAGGTAGGCCAATGGTGGACCTACTCACCCTATATGGCTTTTTAGCAAAGCCACAGCTATCAACGGATTTAGGATGCCTTTACCACAGCCGTTTGCTGCGGGCTAGCTAGACCATAGGTGGATCTAGTCACCCTACCTGGCTTTTAGGCAAAGCCATAGCCATCAACGGATTTAAAGTGCCTTTACCGCAGCCGTTTGCTGCGGGCTAGATAGCTCTAAGGTGGAGCTATTCACCATCCATCTGGTGTCCTATCCTGGCTTGCAAGAGCTCCTGATGTACGGCAAGCCCACTCTGTCCATCCTGCAAATACCAAGCAACTGACCATCAATCTCCTGCCCCTCCATCACCCGCTCTCCCTCCAGCTGATATGCCTGGTTGGCAAGGAAATCTGCAGCAGCATTCCCCTCTCTATATATGTGTGTACATCTGACCCCATGCTGTCGTATCAGCCTCCTGATCCGTAAGATCTCCTCCCGAAACTCCCATGAGATGCCAGAAGACCTGATGATATGCAGTGCCACCAGGGAGTCAGACTCCAGCCAAATAGGGGAAAGCTGCCTCTCTACACACAACTCCAAGCCTCTCAGG
>JAGFNQ010005297.1:282179-377014 GCA_024364735.1 Boesenbergia rotunda
ATCCACTGGCAGTCGTCTCCAAAGAACCTCCAAATGAACACAGAAATGGTGGGAAGGAGGAGTCTGCTCCAGATCACAGTCGCTACCTCCTCCCTCTGGTGCGCGTCCTGTATGCCTCCCAAGCCGACCTCGTAGTAAATCTCCCATCTCTGGTGGGTCGCCACAACATAACATCCTCCTCCTCGGGCCTCAGCTGAACCTCTGTCACCTCCACAGCCACTGATGAGGGCACACCCTCTGAAGTAGCTCCTGACTCCATCTGCCATCTGCTAAGAACCGGTCCACTCTGACATCTGGAGGCCCCTGCACTGTACACCACTCTGACAACGGTCCCCTCTCCATCCACGTGTCGTGCCAAAAGCTAAGGTGCCCCTCCCAATAATCCATCCAATCTGTCTCTCTGCCACAACTCTGGTCTGAATCATCCTGCGCCAACTGGGGGAAGCATTACTCCTCAGAGTCACCACACCTGGATCCACCGTCCCACAATAAGATCTCCTCAAGTATCTGGCCCACTGTGTGCTCTGCTCTCTAATCTAAACCACAGCTTCATGGATAAGCAGCCCCCACCTCTGACAGCCGTCTGATCCCCAGCCCTCCCTCCTGCTTCGGCCTGCAGATGTCCCTCCAGGCTACCCAATGCACCTTCCTATCATGTCCCACTGAGCTCCAGAAAAAAGATGCAAACACCCCCTCCAGCTTCTTCAGGACCTCCAAGGAGGCTGGATCACCTGGAGGAGATACAGGCAGAGAACTCAAAACACTCTGGATCAGCATCAGGCGACCCCCATGTGATAGGCGTGAGAGGTTCCAACCCTGAAACTTCCTCTGAATCTTCGCCAAGCGGCGCAAAGTGACTGTCCTCTTGTTCCCTGAGATGATGGAACCCCCAAATAAACCATAGGCCTCTCCCCCAAGCCAAAACCTGTAGTAGCTGCTATCTGCTGCCTCCTCCTGTCTGATATGCGCCTCGAAGGGAAAAAGGAGCTCTTCTCTGCATTGATCGCCTGTCCTGTCTGGGCCTCATACCTGTCCAAAAAACCCTTCACCCTCCTCACACAGTCCAGAGACCCATTCAGGAAAAGGACCACATCATCCGCATACGCCAGGTGAGACACCCTCATATCACATCCTGTCGCATAAGCCATCCCTGGATACCCTGCAAATAAGGCCTCTATCCCTCTAGAGAGAAGCTCAACCGCCAAAATGAAGAGGAAGGGGGGAGATGGGGTCGCCCTGCCTCAGGCCACACTGTGATCTGAAGAAGCCTGACAGTTGCCCATTCACCAGGACCGAAAACCATGAAGATGTCACACACCTCCTGATAAAAGAGATCACTGACTCTGAGAAACCAAATGCTGCCATGACTCTGAAAAGGACTCCCCACTGCACTCTGTCATACGCCTTGGCCATATCCAGTTCAGTATAAGATTCCCTCCTCTGATGTGATAGTTGAGCTTGTGATCAAGCTCCTGGGCCATCAAGATATTATCTGAAATCAGTCTCCCTGGAACAAAACCACTCTGAGCTGGGGATATAACCTTCCCTATCACCGAAGCCATCCTCTGCGCCATCAGCTTGGAGATGATCTTATAAGACACATTACACAAGCTGATAGGTCTGAAATCCTGCCACCTCTGTGCACTGTCCACCTTGGGGATCAAAACTATAGTCGTAGAAGCCATACCCCGTGGTAGCTCTGCCCCTCGAAAGAAATCCAGTACTGCCTGAAGGACATCCTCCCCCACGATCTCCCAGCAGGCTCTGTAGAAGGCCACTGAAAAGCCATCTGGACCCGCTGCACTGTCCTGACACATGCTCCAGACCACCTGCTTCACCTCCACTGCTGATGGGAGGCCCTCTAGCATCAAATTATCCTCTGTGCTGATCAAGGAAGGTATCAACTCCGTGTCCACAGCCGTGCTATCCACTGTCTCCCCTGTCAGCAGCTCCTGAAAAAATCTGACTCCTGACTCTCTGATCCTCTCAGGCTGGTCCAGGCACTGCCCCTCCTCCCAAACTCTGAAAAGTCTGCTAGCTGCCCTCTTCTTCTGCACTGTGGAATGAAAAAACTTTGTATTCCTCTCTCCCTCTCCCATCCATCTGATAGCAGCTCTCTGCTTCCAAAAGTCCTCCTCCATGTCTAATACTCTGAAAAGGTGAGCCTGACACTCTGACCTGTGAATCCTGCTCTGCTCTGTGGGGTCCCTGTCATATGCCTGCTCAGCTGCAGCCATACTCTCCTCAGCCTGCAAAACTCTGTCATGGATGTTACCAAACACGTCCATGTTCCACCACTTCAGATGTTCCTTTAGCCTCCTCAGCTTCATCTGTAGCCTCTGCATTCCCTGTGCCACACAAGGTAAAAACCAATTCAGCCTCACTGTCTGCATAAAGTCCCTGTGCCGCACCCACATCCTCTGAAATCTGAAAGAGGCCCTCGGCTTTTGAAAGCCTGGAAACTCCACAAGTAAGGGACAGTGATCTGAGGCTGCCCTGCTCAAATGCTCCACTCTGACTGTGAAATCCTGACTGCCCCAGGAGGGAGACAATAGGACCCTGTCCAGCCTCTTCCACACCCTATTATTCGTCCACGTGTACCTGTCCCCAACAAAACCTGCATCCACCAGACCAGCAAGCATAATAAAATTATTAAAGTCCTCCATGGCCCCTGGCCTACCTAGAACCCCTGCTGAATGCTCCTCCATGCTAGATATAACATTGAAGTCTCCCCCCACTAGCCATAGTCTGTCGCCCTCTGGCCTCAGCTCCTCCAGACTCTCCCATAGCAAGCTCCTCTCTAGCCTCGTACACTTGGCATAAACCACTGTCACAATCATCGACGAAGGGAACAGCTGCGAAGAAAGCTCCAAGTGCAGAAACTGCTCATGATCAAACAAAATTTTGCAAACAATAGTAGAATCCCAAAAAAACCAAACCTTCCCAGATTTATTAGAGACTACCTCCTCAAACCCCATGCGCCGCGCCATATACCTACAATCTAAATCAATCATAGGCTCTAGCACTGCTAAAAAACTCAGATGATGATGTCGTCTCAAAAATAAAGCCCTCCTCTGCGTCGCCAAATTCCCAAACCCCCTCACATTCCATATGATACCAGACATAACTAACGGGACGGGTTGCGAGCCTGCTTTGAAGTCTGGCTCCTAGTCACTCGTGGCTCAAATCCCACCTTCTGCTTCTGCACCTTGAGTACCTTGGGCAGCCCTGATTTCCCTCCTCTGGGTGGACTGATCACTGCTGCTAAGCTGTGTCCCCCATGTGATGAAACACTAGTATCTGTCTCCTCATACTCCTCAAAGGTCTTCTGAAAGTCTGGAGCCTCTGAACCCTCTGAAACAAACTGTGTGATCCTAGCATGCACCTGCTGGCCCAAATCATCTGAGCCTCCCCGATCCACTGAGGAGCTGGAGTCTCTGTCTAAACAATCATCCTCTGGCAGCTCACCCGATGACTCGAGGACCCTGGGCTCCTCTCCACTGATCAAACCAGCATCCTGCAACTCCCTGGATGCTCCCCCTGATTCTGTGCTCCCTCCGTGATCTTCTGCAGTGCCCCTCTGCCTGGCCTCTGTACTGTCTGTGAACCCTGCTCCCCCTGGCCTAGCCTCTGAGGTGCCTGACCCACCACCTGCTGCGCTCCTCCCTTCACTGAGGTACTGTCCTGCTGCCCCATAACCTGAGATGTCTGCCCTAATGTCTGCTGCTGTCCCAAAGGCACTGGCTCCCTATCCTCCACCGCCACCTCCTGGGTCTCCTCCACCCTGTCCTCTTCCTCCCCCACAACACCATCTAACTCTGCTTCCACCTGTCGAGTGTCTCCCAGCGCCTCCTTGCCTCCATCCACCTCCATCTCTTCATCCCCTACCTCCTCCTCCTCTCCTATATCCTTCAGAGCCTCAAAAAATTCTCTTGGTTCTGTATCTCCAATATAGATTTCTGACCACTCCTGGAAGGTGTCTGCTTACGAACCCAGGTCAGCCCAGCCCTCCTGCCTCCAACCCTCTGAAACTCCTGTGCCTCTGAATCCTCCACCACCACTGACTTGCCTTTCCTGTCTCTCTCCCTCTGATTTAATCTATCTCTCAAATCTTCACCTGGTGGAATCGGATCAACTCTGTCTCTGTGCCACTCAGGCCGTGGCTTGTTCCCTGCCACATAGCAATCTGCCTCTGCATGACCAAGGTGCCTACAATGCTGGCAATACTCTGGCATCCTCTCATAGACCACTCTCTGCATCCTGTGTTCATCCCCAATTCCTATCAAGAACTGCTCCACCCTGGGCTTCAGAAGATCAATCTCCACACATGCTCTAGCCATAAACAGTCTGGAACCATCTGCTGTAGCCTCATCTATTTTGATAGGGCACCCTACAATCCGAGCCATCGAAAAAACACAATTTTTATTGAACATATGGACTGGGAGGTCAGGAAACTGTACCCATACTGGAACCACAGAAGACTCCGCCTCATAGGAAAAGTGCGGTGTCCACTTGAAAATTCTGAGGATTGCGCCACCAATACGCCAAACTTCCCTAGTCCAGATCCTGGCCATATCTTCATTTGAGGTCAGGTGCAAAAAGATATGCCCTGCACGTAAGAAACGAATATTGTAGGGGCTTGATAATCCCAGCCCCTTAAAGCCTTGGTACACAATCTGAGGTGGAGGTCTCCTGCCAGAAAACTTGCCTATTAATGAAAACTTATATGGATCAGACAAAGTTTTTACCTCCTCTGCATTATAGAAAACCCCTGGCACATTGTTACACATTGAGATTTCCTTAAAGTTTTCTCCCACATCTTCAAAGCTTTTCTTTGCAGCCCTTGGCGACTTTGGAGTCAAAGCATCCACGTATGATCTCGCAGGCAAAGGATAAGGTGCTATCACTGGATCCATCTCCTTGCGAACTGCCCCGACGCCACCGGCCGGCGGCGCATTACCCTCTCCGGCCACATCATGGATTATCCTCGACACAGGGTCCCCTCCGCTGCCCCAGCTGGCGCCCGAGAGGCTTCTCTTATCCCCATCACCGCCTTCAAAACTCCCGCGATGGCCTCCAGTATCACCGGCGAGGACGCCGGCGACGTCGCGGTCAGTAACCTCTGCTGTGCCTCCACGGTGGCGCGCGTAGGCAGGATCGCCGCCTCCATCACCACCCCCTTCGACGGCCTCGTGCTCTCTGTCGCCACACCATCGATGTTAGGGTTAGGGTTAGGGTGGTCCCCCGCTACGCCATCGGCCCTGCTCAGGAGATCTCCCATAACGTCCGCTCGTTCCTCACTTCCCGTCGTCACAGCACGCATGCAATCCTTCTGCAGCGGCGAGGCTATCGCCCCCGTCGTCCCCGACGTCGGCGTTTCCCCCCAGCCACCGCAAACCGCCCATAGGAGTTGCACCATCGCCCTGACCACCTCCGACGTCTGCATGGTATCTTCTGCCGTCTCATCTACGCCAGCCGGATGTGTTACGTCGCCACCCACACCTTGCGCCGCCGCCGATACACTTTCACCGCCAAAACCTTGCGCCGCCGCCAGTATGCTCTGCATCAACGCCTTCGTCATCTCCCACGGCGGCAGTCCCGGTCCTCCACCTTCCTTTCCGATCAGCGCCTTCAGTTGCGCCGAGATCGCCGAGTCCGCCGCTCCACCATCTCCGCCTTGAGCCAACGCCACCCCGCTCTTTGCACCACCATGGCCCATCGGTTTCTGCGGGTGGCCAACGGGGGCAGAGACAGAGGAGTTCCCAGGCGGCAGAGGGGCCAGCGCCGGCACTGTGGAAGCGCCGGCGGCCATTGCCGCTCGCTCGCGGATGGAGCTCGCCCAAGGATCGCCCAAGAATCGCCTGGAGCGGGGAGTTTTGCGCTATTCTCTTCTTCGGTTCAAAAAAAATAGAAAGGGGAAGTGGTGGCCGGAATCATCCTCGTCGGAAGAGGGGAATCCGGAGGAAGCATCATCTCAAGGAATTCCCTGTCTACATCCTCCAAGGAAGACAGATAGGAGTCCTCATCCGAGAGAGTATATGTCCTTTTGATGGAAAACGGTACCTCTGAAGAGGTGGTGGACATATTGAGAGCTGGCCGAAAAACAGAAAGGGATAGGAAGTACTGGGTTTGCTGGTACTGGGGTTGAAGGTAATCTCTATCGTCACCACCTATATATAGGAGAAGAAGAGCAATCTCAGCCGTTCAGAGAATGCCTCGGTAAATCACAAGATCGAACGGTTACCCTTCGCTATGTCACGGGGGAATATCGAGACTCGATGGGATGTAAGCGTGCGAGTGGTATAGAACGGTTCGTCACCCGAGATGCCCATGACCAATGATTGACGCTTCGCTGCCCGATACATCATTCACCCATTGACGCATCCCCTCGATAGTTAATGCAATTAGCAGAAATTGGGATACGACTCGGCCCGATGGGACAATCTAAAAGACATAAGATGGTCAGTCGGATGACCGAGCCAAAGAGGGTCGGCCTGGCCCAGACCACCGATAGATCACAAATCCCTTGGTTCAGGTCCTGGGCAGACGCGTGGCAGCCCACGCTCCCCAGATCGGTCCAACCAAGTGGTCAAATCTCGCAAATGGGCAAACTCTGGCAAATCCCTTGGTTCAGGTCCTGAGCGGACGCGTGGCAGCCCACGCTCCTCGGGACTAACTCAACCAAGCAGCCAAATCTTTATAGACGGACCAGCTCCCGCAAATCCATTGGTTCAGGTGTCGGTCGGACGCGTGGCGGCCCACACTCCCCGGATCTGACTCAACCTATTGGCCAAATCTGTATAAGCAGGGCATCTCCCGGTTGGGCGTGTGCTGATCCCCGTTACCATGGCCCGACTTAGTCAGGCAACCTTGGCTCCCTGAGCATCGTCTGAGTAGAGGGCTCATAACTCGGGTCTGGCGAGTTGGGTGCACTTTTTACCGTGTAGCCAGCCTTTAGAGGTTGTTTGTTCTTAACCTCTCAGCTCAGTGGCTCACGTAACGTAGACGTCTCTCAAGCCCAGCGTTTAAACGGTTCTCACTCGGATCACTAACACTCGGCGGCAAAAGCAGTCACGAGAGACTCGAGTAGAAAGGGAAAATTTCATTCGACAAGAACGTTACATAAGCAGGGGACAATCGCCCCTACACACGCCAGAAAGGAGAGACAAAACAGGAAGCTAAAACCTCACTTGAAAGGCTCTTTGGTTATGTCGGGCAGGTCGGGGCACATATCCTGAAGGCTGACGGCGGTACGGGGCATGTCAGGAGATAAATATCCACCCTGCTTAAGCTGCAAACCGTACTAATTCCTTGATGTGCCAGCACAGCCCGAAAGCACTTGGAGATCTCAGCGGAATGTGTTGAGGAGTTAAGGCACTTAAGCCTGTGTGCCTCCAATCTTTCAGCTTCTGACTCCTTGTAGGAACGAAGCTCTGCCAGCTCTGCTTGAGCCGCCTCCTATTCGGATTTTTCCTTCATCAGCCGCTCAAGCTCCTCCTTCTGATCTTGTAACGATCGATCCTTGGAAGAGAGCTCGGCTGACAGCTCGTCTATCCTTTGTGCCTAGGCCAAGGCCTCGGCATCTTTGATCTCCAGTTGGGCCCTGAGAGGGTCGATGATGGCAGACATTTCTTGAAGCTTGGTCTCCGCCTGAATCAACTTGTCCTGGGCCTTCGCCTGAAGACCCCAGGCCTTCCGCCCATTATGCTTCAGGGTGGAGATCCTAAGGTTCGTTTGAGATACAGTCGAGGTAGCTACCTCGACCTGACCGCGCGCAGCCTCCAGTTGCTCCTCAGAGTGAGCCAGTCGGTCCTGGAGAGTCTCGACCTCGGCTCGTAGATTTGTCAAAGTGGGTTCGTCGGAAACAAGCTGGGCATGCTCCAGTTGGGTCCTTAGACGCTCCACTTCTCTCTCGGCCTTAGTCTGAGCCGAGGACTGGGCCAGAAGGGCCATAGAAAAACCGTGGCAGGTTCCCACAAACTGCGAAGCAGGTACCGATCTTAAGAGTAGGAGACGAAGTGCTCAATAAGGAACTAGATGAATCCAGGCATACCTAAGTGGCCTTGAGAAAGAAGGCGTCAGCTTTATTGCCAGGACCTTGAAAGTAAGATTCCTCAAGTCCCTGTGCGTAGCGGTCAGCCATCGAGCCGTACAGGCGAAGATCTTGACGCCGATCGGGTAGCTCGCCTGGGGGCATCCTCCGGTGGCAGTCGGACCGAGTGGGCACCAGGAGGTGCAGCATCGGATGCTCGATGGGCTCCTCAACAGATGGAGTGCCTGACCCCTCGGGCATTGGTAGTCCAGAAGCATCGGAGGAAGCAGAGGGGTTGGCAGTTGGTGCAACAGCAGGGGGGTCAGACACAGGGTCACTAGCAGGACCAGATACAGGAGCAATCGCAGGATGATCGCCTATGAGGTTGTCAGAGGCTATGGTGGCGGAGGAATTAGCGACCGGAGCCACATAGGGCACGATAGCGGTGGAAGTCGGAGGGGCTCCCGAATCGGGAGTCGTTTTCTTTTTCTTCTTCTTCTTCTTTTCTAGATGATTGCTGGAAGAAGGACGAGACGAGCTCCCTGTCGGGGAAGAAGGTCATCGACGCTTGGAAGGAGTACGCTGCTGGGCAGGGGGAGTGACGCTGTCTTAGAAGCAATAGGTGCCGACTCTTGGACGGTCGGGGTCGGGCCCGCCAAGGCATCGTCTGCTGAGGCACCTCCCCTGGCCGCCAACTCAGTCGCGACCTGGGCTCGCAGCTCGGCCTTATCTAGCCTGAAGCCTTCCTTCAGGGACGCGGACAGAAGCATAGGTATGACCACGGACAACGAGGGGATCGGCCTGGGGCTGAGACCGAAGGTGGAAAGAATTTCCTCCTTTAACAGGTACCCTCCGTGAAAGTGCCTACCCTCCAACTCAGCCGTGACAGTCTGAAAGACTGCGGAAGTGTGATAGTTTCTCGGGAGGAGGTCGAAGACAGGAAGCTCCTCGATCCAAGCCAGGGGCCAAGTTGGAGGCAAAGTGGGTTTGACGAAGAAATAACGCTCTTTCCAACCCTTGTTGGAAGAGGGAAGGTTCAGAAGGATGGAAGCTTTGGCTCGGGCTTAGAAGAAGAAGTCACCAGACTCTTGCTGTTTGAGGTAAAAGAGGTAATGGAAGCGCTCGGGCTCAAGGGAAATTTTGTACAAGGTGAAAATGATAACGGAGCCGCACATCAGGCGTTTGGCGTTCGGAGCCAATTGGGATAGGGGAATCTGAAAGTAATCGCAAACAAAGGAGATGAAAGGGTGAACGGGAAATCAGAGACCGGCTTGCAGGTGGTCTCGAGATAAAGTAACGTAACCCAATGGAGCGTAGTTGGGCCGATCGGTTGACTTGGGTAAGCGCAGGTGGTGGTCGGAAGGGATTAAGAAGTCTGACCGGATTTGCTCCAGGTCATGGGCAATGAGATCCGATATCATGGTGGAGTACCATGGCAGAGAAGAGGGAGACGACGAAGAGGGAGAAGCCATCTGATAAAAAGGAGAGAAGAAACTAACCAATGGAGAGAGTCGCCGGAGAAGAAAGTCGAGGAAGAGAAGCTGGTGGAGCCCCAGCAAAGTTCAAAGCGGCGGAAAACGAGGTGGAGGTTTGAACGCAGGGAGAAGGATGGGCAGATGAAAGGCCTACTTATGGGAACGGGTGAAGGACGTCGGTCGTTCGATGAAGAACTGGGAGAAACGTGTGACCACGCGCGGAACCGTTTGATCAGGCTTGGGCCATATCCAAAATGGCAGAACACATGTGTGGGTAGAACATTCACGAAGGATGATGGCATATCCTTCGGTATGCGGGTGCACAATTAGGAACGCGAGTCCTAGGTCATTAAGGCGGGAATTAAAGAGAAGATACGCCAGGATTTCAAAGGGTCTCGAAGGGACAGGTGACCTAGCAGATGATTCTTCTGTGCAAAATCCGATCGCTCGGGTGCGCCAGGCTCGAGCCAGAGTCGGGGTCCAATCAGTCGGACTGCGTGCCTCCTTCAACTAGACTTGAGGGAGATGCTTATGATCCCGGGCCATCTTGCGTGCAGCCTGGCCCGGTAGCCTGACGCCTAGTCAGAAGGAAAGTCGTTAGTGGGCTGGAAAGGCCCGTTGGATAGGCGTCGCGCGGGTCAAGGTCCCTGATGGGACACATGGCGGCCCACGCTCCTCAGGATCGGTCTGACCCAGGCGTAGATGCTCATGCTCAGATACCCCTCTAGGTTTGGCTCCTTGCCGACGCGTGGCAGACTACGCTCCGGGGGTAAGCCCGAACCAGAGGGGGAGTTACTCGACACATTTAATGCCCCAGTCGGCACCCTCATAGGCCCTCAGGTGGCCTCGTCATTCAGTGCCCCAGTTGACACCCTCATAGGCCCTCAACCGACCTCGTCATTCAGTGCTCCAGTCGGCACGCTCATAGGCCCTCAGCCGGCATTGTCATTCAGTGCCCCAGTCGGCACTCTCATTGGCCCTCAGCCGGTCTCATGGTTCAGTGTCCTAGTCGGTACCCTCATGGGCCCTCAGTCGGTCCTAACAAGCAACACAACCACTCCCTGACACCAGACTACCAGAAGTTGTACGGGGTCGGCGCAGGACTAGAGCCATCCTGGTCTTAAATGACGGATATCACGTTGAGGCATTGATCTTCCTGCCATACCATGTCCTCCCGTACCGCGACCACCTATAATGGTGTCAGGTCTAGCGGCGCCAGAAGGCGCCAGCCATTAAGTTGGCAGTGCCCCTTTCCTTAACCCGATATGCACTACTTTATCCTGCCACCTCTGAGCATGCATCACCTTGTCCTAGCTATATGGCAGCAGGTGGCAGGCAGGCAGGAGCTGTCAACTCCCCCGACTATATAAGCCTCCACACTCTGCATCTCTCAGGTACGCGCGCGATAGTACTTTTATATTGTTCCATTGCTTTCCATTGCCACCGTCGAGTACTGACTTGACCGTCGGAGTGCCTGGCAAGGGACTTTTCCCGACGGGTTTTAACGGTCTCTGTCTTGCAAGCTAGAGACGATCCAGCTCGATAAACCACCTCAATGATCTCGCGTTTTCCGGAGATCCATCTAATTATAGAGGCGTCCATCTCACTTTGCGACAGGATAAAAATATATATATATATATATATACACCGGATGCTTCAATCATAAAATAAGACGACGAACTAATATAATCAACTGAAATTTAATTCAATTGATATCCTTTTACTGAATTACAGTAAACACACAAATGTCACAGTGTCCATTAAATATAAACTTTTGGAGAGAGGGGGAGAAAACAGCTGCTATTCAATGTCACAAACTAAATTTCATTAGGCAGAACTCTCTTCCCTTAGCTCATTTCTCATCAAAGAAATGAAGAATGGACACAGTGGAATAAACAAAATATTAACTTGGCTATAAGTGCCTTAATACTATTAAATAATAATAATAATAATAATAATAATAATAATAATAATAATAATAATAATAGCACTTGTCAAATATTTTCAATTGGCTGTATAATGTTAATCAGAGCCAATAACAGAAATAAATATCTCAAATCTGGAAGGACCATAACATCCAAATTAAGTACCCTAAGATTATATTTGATGAGGAATAATTAAGCTTTAGAATATAATCAAGATTACATTATAAGATTGATTATTTTATTTGGTATCATTTTAAAATTATAATATAATATAATCTGAATTATAAAAATTAATTAAAATTTT
The DNA here is from genome assembly GCA_024364735.1 of Boesenbergia rotunda. Classification (NCBI taxonomy): domain Eukaryota; kingdom Viridiplantae; phylum Streptophyta; class Magnoliopsida; order Zingiberales; family Zingiberaceae; genus Boesenbergia; species Boesenbergia rotunda. The sequence goes on from JAGFNQ010005297.1 coordinate 293,916, forward strand.
ATAATCTGGATTACAATGTTAACAACATATAATCTGAATTATATTCCAAACTCAATTACATTACAAGCTTAATTATATTATCCCTAATTAAACATAACCTTGACAAGTTTCACAAAAAATACTACAAATTGATAACTATAATGATGAACCAGGCAGCAGACAAATTGAACCTGGGATGACCGGCCCGACCCCACGGAAGTTTCCCACTGGTCACCAGGGTAAATCGGGAAGCGCTTGGGCAGTCTAAAAGCCCAGCGTCCCAAGGTTCGCGCCCCATTTGGAGAAAATTTTTTTACAAAATGTGTCATAGTTGGGGATAGAACCGTGAATGCCTGGGTTAACGACTAATTACCCTACCGCTGCACCATAGCTCCGGAGGCTACAAATTGGTAGCTATAAGCCTATAACTGAGGTTGATCAGCATGTCAATCAACTGCCAACAATCTCACTTTCTCTATGAACATATAAAATGAGTAACATTTTACCATAACACATTTTTAACTCCATTGTTGGAATTTTTCTTCCTCGTACCAATGCAGTCAGGACAACAGGTAACCTTGCTAAATCGATATTTCTGGAGGACAAAAGGCTAGAACAGAAGAAACATGTTTTAGTTTGTGGTCATTGTATGGTTGTACCTCATTGGATATTTGCTGGCTTCCAAATTGGTTGCTTCATTGCTGCCAGGAGCAGAAAGAAATACATGAGAAGGATTGCTCTAACTCACCAATAATATTATCAGAAACATAGGAGAATGCAGAATCAACACTAAATAGATGTTGGATTATATCTATAACATCCGGTAGGGACATGCAATCCGTCAGCACTAAAGCAGCAATCAAATTTGTCAAAGATTAAATCAATTTCATAAAGATGACAAAGCTGCAGAGAAGTGCAAATTATAGTCACTGGAATACTTCCATCTTAGGATATAGCCAATAATATTATTTCGATACCAGAAAATGTAAGGGGGCGTTTGATTTAGGCGTTTTTTATTTTCATTTTCTTATTTTCTAGAAAATATTGTTTGATTTGTATTTTCTAATCTCATTTTTTGGAAAAAAAAAAGATGTCATTTTCTAAGAAAATAGAAAATACCAAAATGTCATTTTTTGAGAAAAGGGAGAATGCGGTGATAGAAAATGGAAAATGTGGTACTGTGAGTAAAGGAAAATGCGGTACTGCGAGAAAATGGAAAATGCGCTTCATCCCTTCGCTCGAACCCTCGAACCTTCTTCAAATAGTAAAGGAAAACCTATCTCGCCGCTTCATCTCCTCCCTCGACCTATCAGACCCGATTCCCTTTCTCCTGCCCTATCTCACTGCAAGACCATCGTCGCCGCTTCATCTCATCTCTCGATCCCTCCTTGAAGCCTCAAACATCCTCGAACCCTCGAACCCGATTCCTTTCTCCTGCCCTATCTCGCCGCAAGACCACATCGCTCGCCCCTTCTTCGCATATACGTCTTTTGCCCCTGCTTTAGCACAAAATAGAGAAGGTAATCAGAAGGTAATTCAGAAAATGACGCCCCTTCTTCGCATATACGTGTTTTTCGCCCCTTCTTCGCATATACGCATATTCATTACAAGTAAAAGATACTTGTAATTACATGGGAGAAAGCATCTCTTCAGGCATCCTTTGTGTCATTCCTGAAGTGTCATCTTTTGATCCATGAAGAGGTTTTTATCCTTAGATGTTTTTTGAATTTAGTTTAGCAAGTTCACTATCTTTGTTATCATAATCTTCATTATTCAGAATCTTCCATAATCAAAAAGGTTGGAACCTTGAGCATCATATCAGAATCTTCCATTATTCTTATTCTTGATGATATCCTTATCGAGAAATTCAAGAGTATTCTTGGCGAATTCGTAAAGTCCATCTACGGTCAGACTTGGAATACTTTCAGATGTCACTGTTTTGTTCTTGAATGACCAGAATATGAGAATAACAAAATTTTGAGCATTCTCTTCTATTTGATTCTGCTAAAATGGTGATTGCTACAATTTACAATGTTACGATAACTAAATATATCCTGAATGTTGCACTACTGAATTTACTGATAATTCCAGTCACTTCTCTTTTGTTGGTCATGTTGAATCGGTGCTTGTTTATGTTTTGATATTTTCATTTTTAAGCATTAATCTAGTCGCTGAAATGTCCTAGATTAATATTGAGGAAGGTTCTTATGAATGGTTTTACAAAAGCTTAGTTCATGGCGTGTGTGATATGTAATGGATCATAATGGTTATACCTCCTCAAATCATATGATGCCATTGTCTCCTACTCATCAAATGAGCATTGATTTTTCTATTTGTTTGATTTATTTTCTTGTAATTCTTGTGTATACTAAATTTTTGTTATACTGAATTTTAGTTGATATATTTCTTCATTTGCCTCATACCATGTTTCAGTAATATAAAACCTTGTTCTTGAATAGAAATGTATTCTAATAAATACATTCTGATATGTTTTTGTCCTAACAAAATTCTTGTGCTCGCCCCTTCTTCGCAGGCGCTTCACTCAGAAGGCTGCTCGCCGGTTGCTCAGCAGTATTTCGTTCTCTCCTCGCAGTGTCGTACACTCAAACGGTATCCATCACCCTACCTCCTCTTTCACAGTTTTTTTTGCAATTTACATTGACAATATATTAGTATTTTTGTATGGTTTGTTTACTCTTGAATTACATTAAAATTTCCTAAATATTAAGGTAATTTTTTAGAGAATACAGTATGGGAGGGCATAATCCCAGTGTCGAAATGGAGAAATATGAGTGGTCAAAGGCTAATGTTGCCATGTTTGTTGAAATCATTTATGAAAAAATGAAGCAAAACAAGTTACAAACATCTACCTTCACTAATACGGTTTGGGACGAGATCAACAAAGAATTATATTTGATAACAAAGATGAATTATGGTGTAGAGAGGCTCAAAGGTAAATGGAATCGTCTACGCACTAGACATCGACTTTTTTCTACATTGCTTGCACATACTGGTGTTACAATGGATCCAGACACCGATAAAGTGAATGTTCCAGAGGAAGTATGGGCAGAATTTTATGTGGTAAATATTTTTATCCATTCAAATATATATTTTTATTATATGTTTGTATTTAATCAAATGCTAATTTTTGTAATCAATTGTACAGAAAAATAAAAAGGAGTACAAGTCAATACGAAAGGAAGGTTGTGATCATTTCCACATTCTTAGTGAAGTTTTCAGTAGAACAACTGCAACAGGTGATATACATAGAGCATCTACTCAATTGCCTCCCACATCTGATGAAGTGAGAGAGCTCGAAGATGCATTCATTAATAGAGGTGTTAACTCATATGTCGAAGTTGTTGTTAACGAGAATGAGGATGTTGGAGGAGAACATAATAATCGGAGGCGTCGTACTACAGAATCATCCGATAGTCATCGACGTAAAGATCCTAAACTTTCAAAAATTGATAAATATGAGGCTTGTATGGACAAGTGGAGTAATACCTTGCAACAACTGAGTGAAGAATCTATTGCTAGGCAAAAATACCTGGATTTGAGGGCTGCTAAGTTAGAACGTGAACAAGATATATCCGGCTCTTCTGAAATTAGCGTGTTCAATGATCCTTACTCTATAGACAAGTGCATGCAAATTTTAAATGAGATGGATAATTTATCTACCCAAGTGTACACAAAAGCTACAGAAGCTTTCCTTAAGCCTGGTCTATTCTACAAAGTAGTTTGTTTGCTATTCTTCTTTTGTTTATGATCAAGATTTAACTGAAATGTATATGTGCAGGCTGATATTGCTTTGAGAAAGCCCCTATGACCTTTAGTGTATCCTTATTCACAATTTTTTGAGTAGGCGACTTTGTAGACAAGGACTTGGTTGCTTCCCAATTATTGGTATTGCTGTGATGGTTTATCTCGATAGGGCAAACAACTCTTTCCAATATATGATCTATAGATTTAAAATATGTTTTTTATATTGTTGATTAAAATATTATTGATTAAAAAAAGGAAATGTTGATTAAAAAAATATTTAAAAAATTTTTAATTAAAAAATATTATTTCTAAAAAGAATTATAATGTTGCACCAATTTTTATTTTAAAAAAAAAATTATTTTATTTATAATTTTCAATATTAACATACCAAACGCATTTTTCAATTTTCTTTTCTAGAAAATAGAGTTACAGTATATCATACCAAACACATTTTTCGTTTTCTGAAAACTAGATCAAAAATAAAAAACTGAAAATAAAAAATGAAAAATAAAAAATAGAAAATATTTTCCAAACCAAACAAGCCCCCTAAACTACTTGAAACCAAGAAAATGTAAACGGAATCAAGAAGCCCATACCTTCCTGGACCCCGAAAACCTACGAAAATTTCGTTCTAGCGATGGTGGAAGGAACGAGTCCGCCGTGGTCTCAGCGTCCACGTCGCAGTTGACCTTCATCTTCCGACCAGGTTTCCCGCGTGATCGGCCCCGCTATTAATTCCTGTGTCGTCAGCTATCTGGCCAATCCGATACCGTACAATTCAAACCGCTTCCACAGCGAGAACGAAGATGACGATGGACGAGGAGGGAAGAGGGTGAGCTAAAGATAAACGCGAGCAAATCTCTTTGCTCCCTCCCTCCCTCCAATTCGCTCTCTCTCTCTCTCTCTCTCTCTCTCTCGGTCCCTCGCTAGCAAGTAAGCAAGATAGCGTGTCTTCATGGGATGGACTAATGGTTAGTGCATGGGTGTTGCCATCAAGAGGTCTGGGGTCAAATCTTGGCAAAGCCAGTATGCCCACCCTCCCCACGCGCTAGCCACAGCATCGGGGCTAGTAGCCCCCGTGATTTATCTCCTCCGTGTTGGCCCTGGGACGGGTTGGCGTGGGCGCTGGGGACGAGCGATTCACCTTTTGCCACCAAGTAAGCAAGATAGCGTTCCCACGGAATGGACTGATGGTTAATATGTGGGTGTTATCACCAAAAGGTACGGGGATCAAAACCTAGCAAGCCAGTGTGCCTGTCTTCCCCATGTACTAGTCACAGTATCCGGGCTAGTAACTCTCGTGATTTACCTTCTTTATGTTAGTCCTGAGATAAATTAGCAAAAATATTTGAGACGAGCGAATCATTCTTTACCACCAAATAAGCAAGATAGCAAACAATCATTCCATTCACATTGGGAAAAGAAAAGACCGGACCCGGATTCCCTACTTGAATTTGGACCTTCAACTATTTAAATTTTCATTTACTTTACTTTTTAGGTGCTTTATAAAATTATTTTGGGTGGAAAGAAAAAAAGAGCCTTTATTATTAAAATAATACCTATCTCGCCTAAATATATTTTTATTTTCAAAAATATTTTTATTTTACCCTATTACAGTAATTACGGGATTATAACTATCATAGTATAAATTAAACACTTCAAATTTAATCATCATTACACTCCAATTTTAATCATTATTAATAATACTATATTATATTAGCTACCATTCATATTGCTACACCTTGATAAATAATATTTAATTCTTAATTACGATATATTTATAAAAAATTTTATTTTAAATGAGATATATAATCACGGGATAGTGGATTTTTAAATTGTCCATTATAAACCTTTTCTGATTTACTTTTTAGCAACCGATAAAAATTTTTTATGTTAGATTTGATAAATCACAATTATTATAATATAGACTGTGTTTATTTTTATCAATATTATATTACAGTAATTACATAATCATAATTATTTCACAATTATAATAATCATAACACTGATTATTATATCATGGTCTAGCGACTATCTATTGCAATTGTTATATCATAATTTATTTATGATTCAACATTAATCAATATTATACGTTATAAATAGTTAATATAACTGTATAATTATATTAGCTATAGAAATATAACTGTTATGCTATATAATATCTATAATATTATACGTTATAAATAGTTAATATAACTGTATAATTATATTAGCTATAGAAATATAACTGTTATGCTATATAATATCTATATGATCGTAACTTCAAAAATCATATAATAATTAGAGCAATTATAAAAAGAATAAAAATGGGAGAGTAAAAATCATAATGAATGATGTGGCATGACATGATATAATATGGTATTTTACATGCACACATCTGATTATCGCTTAGACACCATCGGCGGCCTTCGGCCGTCGCCCCGAATCAAACTATACTTTAGGGGTACAATGAACCCATCGAAGATCGTGCATGCAAAATGTCATATCATTCACTATGATTTTCACTCTTCCATTTTCACTCTCCCAATTATTATTCTAATAATAATTATCGATCGAATCCTCACAACAAATTTTCACATTTCATCAGAATAAATAAAAAATATACATGATAGGCAATCTATCAATCAATATTTTTAAGATAACCGCCTATTAAACGTGTCCTGAGAAATTGAAAAAACGTCCAGCCACTTAATCATTACCGGGGCAAAAATAATTTTAAAAAGTTATTTAAAATGATGCATATATTTAATTTTAAGGGACACCAATCAGACGGTACATATTTATCAGTATTCTTCAAGTAAACCACTCGGCCATCAGGGCATTGAAAAACAAGCATTACCACTAAAACAATTTGATTAATGAAAATTTTTCAATCTCGAATGATCGATTCGATTTTATAAAAAAATTTCACCGACCATCAAGGTAAATCAGAAAGTACTCAGACAATCTAAAAACCCAGCATCCCAGGATTCGCGTCCTAGGATTCGCGTCCTATTTGAAAAAAAAATCTTATAAATACACCATAATTGAAGATCGAACTGTAAATACATGAGATAGTAGATGCACAGCTAAAGAGGATAATGCTGCTTCATTAAGAGAAAAGTTGTATCATAGTTCATGAAAACTTCATAAAACGTGGCATTTTGTGGCATACCAGTTGTATCCTTGAATTTTTCTATAATACAATAAATATAATTTAATAAAAGGAAAATTGGTATTCTGGTGCATAAATGCTTATCAAATAAGTTTGCTGTTGATCCGGTCGGAGTGTCCCAAATCCACAACCTGCCAAAAAGATGATGTAAAACGAATTCATAATCCGATGGCTAAAAACATTAACACCGAGATTGAGTATAAAAAGTAGAGTACTTACTGGCAAAAAGACCCTTTCTAAAGAAACAAAAAGAATTATATAATGGCAATAAAATTCACAGAAAATTAATTTGAATCCTTTACATCTGCTACACTTCATCCCTGTAGAAACCACAAAGTGCTTAGTGGCAAAAACCTTTCTGAAGAAACAAAAAGAATTATGGACAAAAATGAAAAGGACGACTCTTTTTATTGGAATAGTCAAATAAGTCGAAGAATGCCTGTTTTTCATTTATTATGATTCCACTTTTTATATATATATATATATATATATATATATATATATATATATATATATATATATATATATATATATATATATATAATTATTTTGAAACTATGCAAAAACATAGCTGCTATAGCAACTACGATTCAATAACAATTATAGCTAGACAGTTATAATCTCATAGCTATTATAATACAATATTGACTAGTATTGATGTAACATTTGATTCGTAGTTGCAATAACATAATGATTCGTAGTTGCAATAACATAATGTTCATCTGTGTTGATCAATATTGACCAAAGATGAAGCGTCCATATTATAAAAGTTATGAACTATAATTGTTACAATATAGTATTATTAATATTGATCAGAGTCAAAATACAAGCTACAATATGATATTGATTAGTGTTGACAGAGATGAAGGGTTCATATTGTAGCTACCGTAACACGGTTTATTTGTGTTAAAAATAAGAGTAGTCTCGAAAATAAAAGTTATACTGATACGAGATGGGGCATCCTTTGGTAATAAATGAAAAAAAGACACCCATTTGAAGATTCCAATAAAGGCCCTTTTAATTTTGCTCAAGAATTATCTACTAGCAATAAAATTCACAAAAACTAACCTAAATCGTTTACATCTGCTGCACTTCATCCCTGTGGAAAGCAAAAACTTTTTCATTCACTAGTTACATATTGCAAAAAGTAGATCAGTATTGAAAGGCATACACACCTATAGAATTAACGGAATTCGTCATGATAAATATAATCATTTTCCTCTCTGAAGATAACGCTATAAAATACATAAGGGTTGTCAATCATCTCTTTCAAACTTAAACGACCATCTTTATCTGTATCAGCCTGAAGTTGTCATGATTATTAACGGATTAGTGAAAAAAAAATACAGTTTATTCTCTTTTTTTGGTAAATAGCAATTCTATTTATTTCAAAAATAAAGCTACAACATCGGAGAGTAGTTGACATAAGAAAATTCCTTAATATACATAGCAAAATTATATAATTCAAAACCAACAACGTGAGATTCACAAAAAAAAACAAAGAGAGAGAGAGAAATCCCAATCCCAAAAAGTGCACCCACAATAAACTACAGGTAGTCTTTCCTACATCACAATTGTGGTGAGCATTTTGCATATAGATTGACTAACTCCATGACAAAATACGTTTCAAAATAACAGTAAGTAGAATGAAAGATTAGACCGACTATATGAAAGTTCAGCTAGGCATTGCGCCCTTTACCCCTATCTATAATTTACCAAATATATTAAGAAAAAAGAGATGGGACAGTGTTGCATTGGATGAAACATCAGTCCAGCAAATCATGACAACATATTCAAAAGGAAGCAACTGGCAAACCTCAAACGATCAAAGCCACGATAGAGCATTTAAAATGAAAGAAAAAATTGAAGTATCATTGTATGGCAAGTGAAAGGGGGCAATCAAGCTCTACAGAAACCAGATATACAACATTACCCGCCAATTTTGTGGCGTCATGTCTAATTAAAGAATTGCTTATAATGAAGAAAAACAATTGATGAGCAAATACAATCATTTGGTACCAACAAAAATGTCATTCATGATCTATTAAATTTTTTAGCATTTACTATTATTATTATTATGCAGTTTTAACAATACCTGGGAAATTACATAATCAGCTTGCTGCTTTGCAAAGAATCGTTCTGATGGGTGCAGATCGTTAATGATTGGCTTCAGTTCATTTGCTGATAGAAAACTGAAAAATGGACGTGGTCAAGATTCACAATAGAGTAAGTTGTATGCCTTCATAATATTTTTATTTCAGTTAATCTGTTAAAGGCATACCCATCATGGTCCAAGTCAAGTTGTGCAAATAATTGTTTAGCTTGTGTCTCACTTGAACTGCCTGCCTCATGAGTTGAGCTAGAAAATTCATCATAATTTCTTATCAAGCGAAATAAACTGGTTAAGTATTCATGATAATTGAGCCTTCCATCATCATCTTTATCTCTTTCTCTGTGAGAAGACAAAACAGACCTTATTAGCAACATCAAATGTTAACTTTAGAAGCCTTCTTCTATTTTTGTCTTTATTTCGTTCCCTAAAAAAACCTTAGCCACATCATATGCTTAATTAAATTGCCCAGTTAGATTTTGAAAAGTTAAATAAGGTTTCTATCACTGATTTTGTAAAGATGATCCTTTGTCACTGGGTGACAAGGTTCAAATAAAAAAAAAATTAAGTCTGATGCTTCAAATTGTAAATAAACTACAAGTAATATTGCTATTTCAAATGTGAAATTGTCTAACAATGAGTATATCATCTTTTATATGTTGGCCATGATGGTTACTTTGCCCATTAAGATAAAGACAACCCTGTGTGCCCTGTTAAGGCAATCTGTGGTCCGGAGTGACCAAGTGTTTTGATGTTTGGACAAAGGGTTTAAGTTAGGTTTACCCTTGTGTTCTTATATGTGTATGTTGAGTGTGTAGGTTGTACATGCTACACATATGGACTTGACTGGACGGCCTCGGTACGGTGAAGGGTGACATGGAGACAAGCTGGAGGCTTGTGTGCACCCGAGGGACCTTGGAGAGCAGGGACGATGAGCTGAGGGGCGCGGACTTCGAGACATGCGTGAAGGATGGCATGAAGGCTTGCGTGCATCCGAGGGACGGGAGCCGAAGATGAAGAGGGCGCGAAGGCGATAGTCGATGCTGCGGATGAGGAGTCAGTCGAGTCGTGAGGATACGAGTGCTGTGTTGTTGTACTCGGGAAATCCTAGGGTTTGAGTGCGGAGTGGAATGTACTCAGGAAGGGTAACCTTAGGTGAGTGAGTAGACCAGTCGACTGGCCTGAGAGCAGTCGACTGATGGAACTCACAAAAAGGTCTCAGCCCTGGGACCAGTCGACTGCCCTGGGACCAGTCGACTTCCCTGGGGGCAGTCGACTGGTAGGTGGCTGGTGAGTTGGCTGAGAATTCGAACGTTGGGGTGAAACGATCGAATTTCAGTGGCACCAGTCGACTGCCCTGGGGGCAGTCGACTGGTAGCGAGGGTTTCAACCCGAATCCTATTTAAAGAGGACTTCGTGGTGGCTGAGATTCTTGACGAGTTTGGTCTTGGTTAAGGGTCAAACAGTAGTCTTTGTGCTCAGAGATTCTCAAGGTGTTATGGTGAGGTTTCTCCACCCACAGGAGCGACGAGAGCTAGCCGGAGGTTATCCGGGGAGTGATCCACCGACGGATTCTTGGATTAGTCACCCGGCCGGGGTGGATACCAAGTAAAATCGGTTTGTTAGCATTGATTCCTTATTGTTAGTTTTATTTTGTTTGTATTTTCGCTTGCGCGCTAACAATCTTGTAGAGAAGAAACGACAAACGCTATTCACCCCCTCCCTCTAGCGTACCGGAAACGATCCAACAATTGGTATCAGAGCAAGGACCGCTCTTGATCGGACTAACCACCGAGGGAGCATACGCTAGAGGAAGAAAGACAATGGAAGATAAGTTGGGGGAAGACATCTACACTCCACCGGCCCACGATCATCAAGACTTTGACTTTTAGAGGGCAAGGATCGAAATTTGGTTCGGAATGGAGTGGGCATGTAGGATTGCGCTAGAAGAGTCGTTCGAGATTTCAAGGGATAAGCACGGAAAGAGGCTTAGGCCTAGATATTGGAATCAAGAACAACAAGATCAATCCAAGGCAAACGAAAAGGTAATGACAATTCTAGTTAATCTTTTGCCTAACAATGTTTTGAGTTGTGTAGGTAAATATCAAAATGCATATGAATTGTGGAGCAAATTGAAAGAAATTCATGAGAAACCTACACAATCTCAAGAGTCCAAAGAGATGAGTCAAATGGTTCAAGAAGAAGAAAAAGGAGAAGAATTGACCATCTCATCAAGTGAAGTGGAAGAAGAAAGTGAGAGGTCATCTACCTCATCTAGAGAAGAGGAGGTCACCACCTCAAGAATTGAGAGGGAGGAGAGACCCTCGTCAATGCCGGAACAAGAGGAGGCATCCACTTCATCTAAAGTTAAAGAAGAAGTCAACCTAGCCTCCACCTCTACCTCCACCAAAGCAAGAGCCAAGGACCACATCATATGCTTTGGGTGCAATGAAAAGGGGCACTATAAAGACAAGTGCCCAATAGGTAAAAAGGAGGTAAAGTCCCAACTCATTTCAAATTCTTCTAGTTCTAACATGGATTGTAGAAACAAAGAAGTCCAAGCTAAACGAAAGAGAATCAGATGCTTCACGTGTGGTGAGCTAGGACACTACCACACGAAATGTCCAATGAGTGGAAAGCTCAAGAAAATGGAGCATCTAAGAAGATGGGAGGAGGAGAGAAAGAAAAGAAGCTTGCAACAAGGAGAAGCTCCAAAGGTAAGGAAGGTAACTCCTAACCTTAAACCAAAATGTAATTCGATTTTGAGTTCCTCTATGCATGATAAAAATAAAATTAATCATTCATCTATGCATACTAGAAATCATGAAAAGTGCTTATTTGTGCACAATTTTGGATTTAGATATAATGATAGGACTAGGAGAAGCATGCATCATGATCAACCCAAGACCTCTAGACCTAAGAATCATGGCACTAATCCCAAGAAGGGAAGGAATGTGCCAAGAAAGGAGGGTAGATCTAGGAATGTCCAAAGTGGACATATGGACACTAAGGTTACACACTTAGAAAGGGAAAATCAAGCCTTGAGGGCAAGACTTGGTAAATTAGAAAAGACCCTAGAAAGATTCACTATTGGATCAAAGGGTCTAGACATGGTGTTGGGTAGTATAAAACCCAACTATGATAGATCGGGTTTAGGCTACCAGTCTAAGACCTCCAAGGCCATCAAAAAGAAATATGCTGGAAAGGCATATGATCATGGCAAGGAAGAGAAGTCTAAGGATGGCAAGGGGGTGTCATTCAAAGGTGAAAAGGGTAACTTAACCAAGGACAAGGTGTCAAAGGTTAAGAAGGTTAGTTTTGTAGGCTATGAATTACCGGTGGCACACCGGTGTGGTCTAGTGTGGATTGAGCCACCTAGGGAGGTGGCTAAGGCTAAGAGCTCAAGGGGGAGCTCTAGAAGCCTTTAGGGTCCATGGTAAATGGATTTCAAAAGTTTCCCTCCTAGGAAATTAGGTGAATTGTGCCAAAAAGGGTTGGAAGACTTGGGTAAGTTTTAATCCTAGATTTTTGCACATTAAAAGGGATTTTAGGGAGAAAAAGATGAAAATTGGAGAATAATTGATAAAATTAGGTTTTAATGTGTGAAAACCATGCAATTCAATGATAGAAATGTATCAGGTCAGGTGTTAGAAGATATATCAAGGAAAGACCACAATTAAGACTTTTGGGAGTAGCTTAAATGATACATTTTAGGAGAAGTTGGATTTCGTGCCAATCTTGGGATATGGAGTACATTTATTTGGAAACATATTTTTCCCAAGTAGATATAGAGTTCACAAATCTCCCCACGAAATTTCAGATTTTTTGAAGATTTGTGTAATTATTTAGGTATTACTAAAATTGGGCTAAAAACCTGAAAATCACATATCAGTCGACTGCCCAGGGCAGTCGACTGATCCGAGTAAATTTCAGCCCAGAAGCTCTCTGTAAGTTTTCTCAGTCGACTGCCATTTTGGCAATCGACTGATCCATTAAGGTTAGATAGAAAAAAGGTATTGGATGATAGAACCTGACTATAAAATTAAGATCCTTGATTATACTCCTTGAGTTAAGGTTTGCCTCATGGGTTAATGGTGATTATATTAAATAAGGCCATATGGGAAATTTAAGGAAGTTTGATAAGTTTCTCATGTGTATCTAGGATTTAGATATTAAAAGAGGGAAGCTTTCATCATATTGAGGATATGGATAAAGAAAAGAATTGAGGACAATTCCATGTGTCGAATTATGATGGTTAGCTTTGACAAACACATGGAATTAGAGATACATTTGAAAATTGATACAAAATGCCAATCCCTTAAGGAAATTAGAGGATTATACCAAAGTCAAGTACATTTGATAATCTTAATCAAATCATATTTTTCTAGGATAGGGCATATCCTAACAAATGTGCTTGCAAACTCTTAAACTTTTTCAAGGTTTTGTTGAGTTCTTATTGGCACTAAGGATAAGGTTGCTTGGGGGCAATCCTTTAATGGTGTCCAAGGGAAAAGAACTTGGTTGTTAGGTTGGGTAGAACCTAATTTGAGTCTAGGGTGTCAAGTGAGTAGAACGTCACCTAAGAAAATCGAAAATTTGGAGAAGGCATAGGTTAAGGGGAAGGTTGCCTCCTAGTTGCCTTAATTTTCATAGAAAACTTTTTGGGTTTTGTGTCAAACTTGGGAACGGTGATAGATACATTATGGAATGTATTTTTCCCGAGTAGGTATGGGTACCACAAAGTTCTCCACGAAATTTGGAAATTTTTGGAGATTTGTGGAATTTCTAGCGCAATTCTAAAATTGGCCAGAAAACTGATAATCAGAGTATCAATCGACTGCCAACAGGGGCAGTCGACTGGTCAGGGCTGGTATGAGTATCCAGCAGCTGACTTGGGTCAAAATGATAAGAAACAAGTGTATGGGGGTCTAGTACACATTGTTTAGAATCATTAGGGATTAAAAGAACCGATAATTGGGATATTATTGGGGGTCTTTTGATGTATGGCAAAGGGGGAGAAGTTTGGGTTTAAGTTGGGAAACCAAACATACCTTTGCTAGAAACCCTAGGTTTAGGGGGAGCTGAGATTAAGGGGGAGCATGATTGCTCCATTCTTGGCGTAAGGGGAACCTGGAAGAGGTTCTTAAAAAGCCTTTGTAAGTCCAATGTAGGGGGAACTTGGGAGAAGCTTTAAGAAACCCTAGGTTTAGGGGGAGCTGAGATTAAGGGGGAGCATGATTGCTCCATTCTTGGCGTAAGGGGAACCTGGGAGAGGTTCTTAAAAAGTCTTTGTAAGTCCAATGTAGGGGGAGCTTGGGAGAAGCTTTAAAAAGCCCGTGAAAAATCCTAACTTGAAGGGTTAGGTGTTGAAAAGTCCTAACTTGAAGGGTTAGGTGTTGAAAAGTCCTAACTTGGAGGGTTAGGTAATGAAAATCCTAACTTAGAGAGTTAGGTGTGGGAAAATCCTAACTTGGAGGGTTAGGTGTGAAAAAGTCCTAACTTGGAGAGTTAGGTGTGGGGAGCCTTGGGATAAGTTTTAAAAAGTCCGTTTAGAAAATTCCTAACTTGGAGGGTTAGGTGTGAGATGCCTTGAGATAGGATCCATTTTTGCATTGCATATGCATTATTTTGTTATTTGACTACTATCTTGTTTCCCTAACTTAAACGTATTGCCAAACATCAAAAAGGGGGAGATTGTTGAGGCAATCTGTGGTTCGGAGTGACTAAGTGTTTTGATGTTTGGGCAAAGGGTTTAAGTTAGGTTTACCCTTGTGTTCTTATATGTGTATGTTGAGTGTGCAGGTTGTACATGTTACACATATGGACTTGACTGGACGGCCTCGGTACGGTGAAGGGTGGCATGGAGACAAGCTGGAGGCTTGTGTGCACCCGAGGGACCTTGGAGAGCAGGGACGATGAGCTGAGGGGCGCGGACTTCGAGGCATGCGTGAAGGATGGCATGGAGGCAAGCTGAAGGCTTCGTGCATCCGAGGGACGGGAGCCGAAGATGAAGAGGGCGCGAAGGCGATAGTCGAGGCTGCGGATGAGGAGTCAGTCGAGTCGTGAGGGTACGAGTGCTGTGTGATTGTACTCGGGAAATCCTAAGGTTTGAGTGCGGAGTGGAATGTACTTAGGAAGGTTAGGGTAACCTTAGGTGAGTGAGTAGACCAGTCGACTGGCCTGGGGGCAGTCGACTGATGGAACTCACAGAAAGGTCTCAGCCCTGAGATCAGTCGACTGCCCTGGGGCAATCGACTGGTAGGTGGCTGGTGAGTTGGCTGAGAATTCGAACGTCGGGGTGCAACGGTCGAATTTCAGTGGCACCAGTCGACTGCCCTGGGGGCAGTCGACTGGTAGCGAGGGTTTCAGCCCGAGTCCTATTTAAAGAGGACTTCGTGGTGGCTGAGATTCTTGACGAGTTTGGTCTTGGTTAAGGGCCAAACAGTAGTCTTTGTGCTCAGTGGTTCTCAAGGTGTTGTAGTGAGGTTTCTCCACCCACAAGGAGCGACGAGAGCTAGCCGGAGGTTATCCAGGGAGTGATCCACCGACGGATTCTTGGATTAGTCACCCGGCCGGGTGGATACCAAGTAAATTCTCTTTGTTAGCGTTGTTTATTTTCTTTAGTATTGTTTCCGCTGTGCAACTAACAACGCAGGGACAAGAAAGATCCAAGATTCGCTATTGGCCCCCCCCTCTAGCGTAACGGAAACGATCCTACATGGCCAACATGTTGATTGAGTGACACAACTGAGACATGTTAATTCCCCTTGGACTCAACAAATTAAAACAAATTCAACAATTTTACTATTCGTGAAATATAATTCTTCACGTTTCAGTAGTAATAGATTCCACAACTCAGATTCTGCTACTCCCATTAATCCTCCAGATAAGATCATAAGTCAGTGATGAAAATGGCACCCGTGATGAGGCTGCAAGTGAACCTATCCCATTCTACAATAAACCAACATTCTAGGATACCTTTGGGATGTCCTTTTTTTTGAAAAAATTTTCAGGATTTTGTCAATAGGATTTTTTTATTTGATCAAATTGTCTTCAACATGATCTGTAGGCAAACAGTATAATAAATTAAATTGCTTTAAAAGCCATCAAATCATAAATTGAAAGGATGAAATAAGTAGAAAATAGAAATTTTGTTCAACTAAATTGATTTGGACAAACTCGATGAATCTGGCCAACTTTTTCTACATGGAAAGGCATGCATAAGATAGTCTGTTTTCTCTTGAATTCTAGCTTAAATCCCTCACGTCCTCATGAGAAACCAGAAAAACATTGTTGCATGTGATGTACAACAAAATAGACCAAGTGTCTAATCCATCTCTTCTTTATTTAGTATTTATGGCAAATATTAAATAATATCATTGATTAAGAGAGAATATTGTTCCTCTTCAATCAATTTTGTGTCAAAACGCCATCCCAATTAAACCCAATAATATAGAATATTAGATAATAATACATTATAGTAAATAATATATTAGCATAATTAAAAATATCATTTTATAGCTTTGTGTTAATGAATGTGATAGAATTAAATCTTTGTTCTATATTAATAAAATATAATTGATTATCTACTAATAATGAAAGATAATTTTTATTTTTATTAAATAACAACAATAATGTGATACCATTAACCTAATAATAACAACACCATGAAATCATTTATAATATGAATAATCTAATTAACTAATTTTACTATTCATTATCAATATCCCGTTACTATGCAATTTCATAATGCATAATATGTATCTTTGCTATGAACATCATTTTTATAACAAAATATTTTTTTTATCTTTCTTTAATTTTTCCGGCAAATTCCATTTGGCCAATCCCACTAGTTCAATACGATGGACACTTAAATTTTTGGACCAATCCTGACATAGCACTGATTTTGAGAACAATATATATATATATATATATAATTTTGATCTGCAGTGCCTGTGCAAATCTGGGGAGCCTTGCCTGGATTCGAATCCAGCGCAGTAATTATTTTTGTATTTTTTAATTTTTTTTAATATTATATGTATTTTGGATTTAAGATTTTAAAATTTAGAGGTTGGGTTATAGTGGATTTAAGTCAACAAGTTTTTTCTCTAGGATTTAGGCTTTCCTCTTGGGTTATAGTATTCAAAATAAAAAATTTTAGATGCTCAAGAGGTATATTATATATGTTTAGCATTTAACATTTTAGGATTTAAGGGTTGTATTATAGTGGGTTTAAGCCAATAAGATTTTTCCTCTAGAGTTTTGTCTTCCCTCTTGGGTTATAGTATTCAAGATTTTAAATTTTTTATACTCACGGGGTATAATAATGTATTTAGAGTTTATATTAGAAATTTTTATTTTTTAAAATTAAAAAATAAAATAAATAATCAAGACACCTAGAATTGAATTCCAGGCGCCTAGACTATTTTTTTTAAAAAAAAATTAATTGGGGCGCCTGGACTTCAATACAGGTGCCCGATCTGGGTCGCACACGGGTGCACAGCAAATGACGGTCCGCAACTGAGCCATTCTCTCTCTCTCTCTCTCTCTCTCTCTCTCTATATATATATATATATATATATATACACACTTTTATGTGAGCAGCTATGAACAACATGGATGATCTGACGTGGCCAAAACTCAATTTTTTATTTCTCTCTCAACTACATGCAACGATTCTCCTCTCTTTCCTATAATTACATGCAATGTGGTACTGGTTTCTACGAACCAACACCAAGGTGTTGTTGTTTTCTATAAACAAATTGGTGTTGATTTGTAAAATTTCTACAAACCTTGGTGTTGATTTGTAAAAATGGTATTGATTTGTAAAAATCAACATCACGTTGGTACTGATTTTATAAAAATCAGCACCAAGATGGAGCTGGTTTGATGGTGTTGGCGCCAAGTGATGTTGGTTTTTACAAACCAGCACCAACGTGGTGATGGTTTCTACAATCGATTTCTACAAACCAACACTAACTTGGTGGTGGCACCATCAAACCAGCACTATCCACCTTGATGTCGGTTTCTACATACCAGCACTACTAGAAACCAGCACCACGATGTTTTTTTTTACAAACCTAGTGCTGGTTTGTAGAAATCAGCACCACCTTTGTGTTGGTTTCTACAAACTAACACCACATTGCATGCAATCATAACAGAGAAAGGAGAATCGTTGCATGCAAATGAGAGAAAAATAAAAACATTGAGTTTTGACCGCGTTAGATAGCCCACATCAGACGTCGCCCACAACCGCTCACATAAAGGTGTGCAGACTATCATTCCTCCCTCTCTCTCTATATATAGAGTGTGTGTGTGTGTTTTGCTATGCTACGGACCTTACCGTGCAAATTTTATGCAAACCTTAACTAATTTTTCAATTTGAAAGTTTGTTATGCTTAACACTATAACCTAACCACTAAACCCTAAAGGCAAAATATGATTAGCACAACCTAAAGCTTAAAAATAATAATAATAATAATAAAAAAAACCAGATCTGCTGCGGTTGCGCACGCCGTCCGCGGCGTAGCGTCCACAGCAGATCTTTTATATATATATATATATATATATATATATATATATATATATATATATATATAGGCACATTATACCAAACAGAAATGCACAGTGCATTTCTACTACTAAAGAGTAAATAACTGTTTTTATATACTCAAGAAGAGAGGAAAAAGCATGTGAAGAAAGCACATATAAAAATACTGATTATCCAGATATTTCATTACCAACCAAACTTGGACAAATACAAACTAAATAATTCGTAATCATAGAAGTCGGAATAAAATATTTAACATTAGGAGTGATTGTAAGACATGTGCAAAACTAGATTATGAAGCAATATAGCCCAGATTTCTTACTAGAGATGAAGGATGGAAGAGAACAATTTATAAGCATTATATATAATGGTCCAAGGTAAATTTTGCACCTTATCTCTTCTTGACATAGCCACTCAATCAACTTTGGATTATTAGTGTCAGCTGGATGAAGGAAGCTGAAGGAACAAATCAAAGAAAGTAAGTAACAAGAATAAAATTGTAAAAGAGCAGAAACAAAAGAAGCAGAAAACATACTCATTGAACTCTGTCAAATTGAGGCAACCATTGCCATCCATGTCAGAGGCATTGAAGTGCTCCTCTTTCCACCAACCAACTTTCTCATCTGTTAAATTGTAATCTAGAAAGATTGGAATGAAGAAGATTAATCATACAATGTTCATGTTCAACCACAGGCAAAAGAACATTTATGTTTAATTGTCATGCCGGACATGATCCTTTTTGTATATTTCTGGGTTCATGAAAAAGATACAAGCAACAGAACAGAACTTGCATTAACAGTCTAATGTTGATTAATATGTATTACCATGCTTCCAATATCAGAAAGTACAACACAGATAATTGCAAATGCCATACCTTGAAGTACAGTCACAGTTGATTAAAACATGTAATGGAAAATCAAATTTAGAAGCAGAAAAAAGAAACTACTTAAATTTGAGAGTTTCTGCAGATAATGATTTGATCAGTGACAGTCGCACAGAATAAAAGTTTAAACAGCATCTCTGGTATCCAATATGACCTAGTAGGTCCATGTGAGCTATACCCAACTGATTGATAGGGAGGCACATCGATCTAGGAAGGGCTCCAACCATCAACTTTACAAAAGTCCTATTGTGATAAGCTTTGTAAGTTTATATTATGAAAGCCGGGTTATACTTACCATGAAAGATGCAGCGTACGTTGTGTAATCAACTCAATGGAAAGGACCAAAGGAACATCATAAATGCAGTAATGTTGACCCAAAATATCATGTTCGGTATTGCCATACAATATTAGAATGCATTCTTAAGTTTGATGATAACTAACAAATTATTACTACTGAATCAAACTGAGCTATTGGTCAAATTAACAAATTTAGTGAAGCTCAGTTACGAAATTCATAAATGAAAGTTACCAACATACAAAAGCCACTTGGACACCTCTTAGAGCAGAGGGAGCATAATTGATGTGGAGGTGTTAGAAGAAGAGCAAATTGAATTCGTGGTACCAAGACATGGTGTTAGCTGATTTTAGATATCAAATCCCTAACCAACCTAAAACGTTTCTACCTATCCTAAAACCCTCTAGGTGATCCTGTTGGTGTTCCTAGACTTCTTCCTAAAGCTCTTAAAAACTAAAAATTGCCCAGAAAACCAGATTCAAAAGAAAAATTTTTTGAGAAGATTTACAAGTGATAGGAGGATAGTTGCACATGCCAATTCGACCCTAATAGGCATGTGCATTTCTTAGATTTGTTTACCAGTTTACAATTTCAAGCAATTTGAATGGCTGATTCAGCTTAATCTTGTGTCCTTTCTTTTCTAATTGATATATCTTTCTCCAAAGGATTCCGATTCTCTACCCACTCCTAAATGATATTCAATTGATTCCAAATTTGCAAGAACCTAATGCTCAACTATTTACTCCTCTAAAAGCCTTTCTTGACCTTAAAGATCTATTACCATACACTAACTTATTATTGATTCCTTCAAGACTAAAAAAGGGGCATTTATGAACGGTCAAATACATTGGGGCATTAAGAATTGACTACATTGCATGAGCAATTTCAAATCCTTTCATCATTTAGTTTTATCATCTCTTGTTGCTTGTTTGCTTAGGTCCTAAAGAATGTGCATCGAGTGTGTGTATTCTTTGTTGAGACATATTCGTTTTAGTTAGATTGATCAGTAAAAGAAAATTAGAAGATTGTAAGTGGCTTTAAGGTATCTTTAGATCAATGACTAAGGTGAACCTCATACAAGAACAACCTAGGGGTAGATAGGAGGAATCTAAGACAAGGGACCAATCAAGGGCACCTTATAATAGCAAATAAAGATTAAAACTTTTCATAAGTTGTAAAATAAAATATTTAATGAGAAAATGTGATTTTAATTGAAATTTTGAGAAGGATGTTCATGGAGGAGGAGATTATTAATAAAACCTCAATTCATCTTGTTGTAATTGGTTCTTCCTTTGCATTTGGATTTAGTCAATTGTCATGATAGTTTATTATGCTTTAAGCTTGGTTGTTGAGTTGGATGTAAGTTGTATGATTGAATATGCCTATTGTCGTATGAATTATCAATCAAATAGGGATAAATTAAAATTAATGGTATAGTTTCTTTGATAAAATCATTTGACTCACAAGATCTTTCACTTTCATCAGGCACACCTAAGTTTCTATTTTTCCAAATTCTTGCACCTCCTCCTTCTACCCCAAGATACCCTTACTTAATGAAATTAACATCTTGTTTTTTTAATTTTTTTATTGCTCAAACATAACCATTCTGACCCAAAAAAAAAAGTGGATTTGTAAATATATATATATATATATATAGAGAGAGAGAGAGAATTATATATTTTTGAATGGAAGCAAATTAAAAAGGGTTATCAAGACATTTTTGTAATCACATTGATGGGTAGTCTTTTTAATTTTTTTTATTTCTCAAACATAACCATTTTGACCCAAAAAAACGTGGATTTGTAAAAAATATATATATAGATAGAGAAAATTATATTTTTGAATGGAAGCAAATTAAAAAGGGTTATCAAGACATTTTTGTAATCACATTGATGGGTAGTTTGAACTAGAAAATTGTTCTGTTAAATGAAAACAAATGGCATTGCTCTTCCTGAGACTCTCAAGAAGCTTTTGGTTTAATTTTTTAGCAAAAAATGAATTCTTTTGGGTTATCAAAGATTTTTTGCAAAATCATCTTAGTGGTTTACTTCAAAACATTATTCTCTTCAAGTCAATAAAATTGCAAATATTCCTCTTTGAACTCCTAGAAAACCTTTTGTGTGTGTGTGTGTGTGTGTTTATTGTTTGGGGCCCAAATGAATTGTTTTAGGCCATCAAGATACAAAAAAAAAGCACATTGATTGACACTTTGAACTCGGAAATAGTTCTTTTCAATTTGGAAAAAAAACAAAAAATAAAAAACTAGACTCGCAGAAAGCCATTGATTTTTGGCTAATGAGTTATTGTGGGCCATCAAGGTGTTTTTATGGATATTTTTAACTTAGAAATAATTCTTCCCTATTCAAAAATACTAGAATACTCTATTCGAGGAAAGCTCATGTATGACATTTCTAGCCAATACAAGTTGTCTTGGGCATTAAGGTGTTTTTAGATGAACATAAAAAAATCAGGTAAATACTAGAATACTCTATTCGAGGAAAGCTCATGTATGACATTTCTAGCCAATACAAGTTGTCTTGGGCATTAAGGTGTTTTTAGATGAAAATACAAAAATCAGGTATATATATATATATATATATATATATATATATATATATATATATATAATATATATATATATATATATATATATATAAAGTGAACCATAGAAAATGTTTGCATATTAAATTCAGGTTTTATCTGTTAGATGAGATTAAAATTTGTTATATTTTCTCCTATCCACTCTTCCAAACTTGATAAATTCAGGCACACATTATTTCTGTAGCCGTTTGAAGTCAAGAACAGAATTTATACCAAAGATTGGAGGAAAAAGATCCTAACAGTTTAATTTGATGTCTTATATCCGATGAATTGTACTGCTTTATCCTCAATCAAACTTTAAGATTGAAAACAAACTTCAATTAGACTAGTTCCAAGGTCCAGATCCTATCCTCAAAAACAAAGTAAACTCCATGTTGCAAATTAAGCAACAAACTAAACGATAATTCCACATAAAGACTAAATTTATCTAGCTAGAACAGGAATATCAGGTCTAGAAAAAAAAATTGTGTGAACTAAGAGAAACCTAATATATATTTGAAAAGAGTGGCATTTCGCTAACCGTAAGTTCGGCTGACCCAGTTTGGAGGCTCGTACTCCTGGAATGAAATGCACCCGTCATGGTCCTTGTCACGGAGCTCTATGTCTCGCCGAGTCCGGTGCAATACCTCGTTCTCCGCCTGCTTAAAGTTCCACCCAGTGAGCTCCTCGCGGGTGATGAACCCGTCTTGAGGGGAAACATCGATCTTGGGAAAGAGAATCTTGATGCGGTCGGTGACATTGAATTTGTCTTCGTCGTTGATGTAGTCCTCAGCGTCCGTGAATTTCTCCCACTCCAGCTGCGGCTCGGCGGGCGGGGCACCGCCGATCGAGACAAAGTGATTCCTCTCCCACTCACGATCGTCGCGGATGGTCTCCATCTCAGAGATAATCGGGTCGAAAGGGATGCGATGGCGGTCGCCAGGGGTGAGAACGATGGCGGCGGTTCGGAGCTTGAGGCGGCGGTGCGGCCGATGCTGGCGGCGCGGAGGGAGGGAGAGGAGGAGGAAGAACAAAAGGGCTACGGTCGCATACGCCGCCAATACAGGGACGACGAACCTCGCCATGCCGTCTCCTCCTCCTCCTCAAAGCCGCGCTGATTCTTGTTTGATCCGAGCGAACAAAGGGGGATGAAGATTGAAGAGAAGAGAGGAATTCGAATCGGAACCGCAACTGCCTGGCGGATCCAAAGTCAGCACTCACATACTCACCTATAACCCTTTCACGGTCCGCGATTTGTTGGTAAATAAAGAAGGTAAACGAAGAGTAATCAACGTTAGGGTCGCCAACTGTCAATGATTTTGTTCCCGTAGGCTTCAGGAGATCTCAATATCGTAATTTTCCCACGTGCTGGTCAGCGCACTGGTGCCGATTAGATGAAAATTAATTTCTTTTATTTACAAGAAACACATGTCACGGTTTTGACGTTCTTTTCCCCTTTTTTTTTTTTTTTAATCGATGTTTAGTTTTATTTCTCAACTCATCCGAATAAAACGGCTTACCCAACTTAGGCTAATAGGCTTTTTACCGTAGGACGTCCATATTTATCAAAAAGTATATTATAATTTTATTTTTATCAACAGACACAACTATTTTAATAAATTTTCTCTTATATTTTTCTCACCAAGTATTGTCTTTCTCTTTTCAATAATAAATTCCGAGACAATTGAACATATTTTTTCAGACTTTTTATTTTAAAATAATATATTATGGAATTAGCTAAAAACGTAAAGTAAAGAAAAAAAATATTTCAATTAAAAAAATATCTCTTCCAACGTGATTTTAAAAATATAAAAGATGATTTTTTATATTTAATTAATATAAATTAATAAATTAAATAATATTAAATAAAATATATTAATATATTAAAAAACCTATCAAAAACATGTAATTTCAGATTCAAACGCAGGGCCTGAAGTCATGCTAGGAGGGGCTGAAGTCAGATGGCCCAAGGAGAGCCTGAATGCCTTGGGCCTGAAGTCATTTGACTTCAGGCCTAAGGAGGGCCTGAACACAATCAATCTGTGTTCAGGCCCTCCTTAGGCCAGAAGTCAGATGACTTTAGGTCCTCCTAGCGTGACTTCAGGTCTTGTATTTGAATATGAAATTACGTATTTTGATAGATTTTTTATATATTAATATATTTATTAAATATTATTTAATATATTAATTTATATTAATTAAATATAAAAATCATCTCTTTATATTTTTGAAATGAAGAGATGTTTCTTTTAACTGAAATATTTTTTTCTTTACCTTACGTTTTTTAGCCGATTCCTATAATATATTATTTTAAAATGATAAGTCTGAAAAAGCAAGTTCAGATATCTCGGAATTAAAATCTAATATTAATCTCCTATTATAACATAATTTATAATCATTAGAAGTTTGGACACCAAAAATATCATCTCCTAGCTCAAATCTAACTATTGATATTGGGTTTTGAGAAATCCAAATATCCTTGGTCCATCAGTGGCTTTTAGTGAAAACCCACTGATAGACCTAAAAATCTCCGATTGCAACATAATTTATAATCATTTGAAGTTTGGACATCAAAAATATCATCTCTTAGCTCAACTCTAACTATTAATATTAGGTTTTGAGAAATCCAAATATCCTAGGTCCATCATTGGGTTTTGGTGAAAACTCACTGATAGACCTAAAAATCTCCTATTGCAACATAATTTATAATCATTAAAAGTTGCACACCAAAAATACTATCTCCTAGCTTAACTCTAACTATTGATATTGGGTTTTGAGAAATCTAAATATCCTATGTCCATCAGTGGGTTTTGGTGAAAACTCACTGATAGACTTAAAAATTCCTATTGCAACATAATTTATAATCATTAGAAGTTTAGACACCAAAATACCATCTCCTAGAACTATTGATATTTTTATTTAATTTAATAAATCATGATTAAATATTATAAAAAAATATTTTTAAAATAAAAAATTTTTGAGTGCACACCGGGCCTGAAGTCAAATGACTTCAGACCCTCCTAGCGTGATTTCAGGCCTTGCGTTTGAATATAAAATTACGTGTTTTGATAAATTTTTTATATATTAATATATTTATTAAATATTATTTAATATATTAATTTATATTAATCAAATATAAAAAATCATCTCTTTATATTTTTGAAATAATGCACGTTGGAAGAGATATTTTTTTAACTGAAATATTTTTTCTTTCTTTACCTTACATTTTTAGCCGATTCAATAATATATTATTTTAAAATGAAAAATCTGAAAAAAACATGTTCAGTTATCTCGAAATTCATTATTGAGAAAGAAAAAGGCAGAACTTGGCGGGAGGGGTATAAGAAGAAGTTCACTAAAATCGATGCGTCCTTTGATAAAAATAAAACTATAGTATATCTTTTGATAAATATTAATTTTTGGATATGCCTTTTCATAAAATATATCTTTTTAATCAATTTATCTATTTGAATTTGATTAGTTGCCACAAATAAATTATCATTCCGGACACTGTACAATCATATAACATAAATGTCATTATATATTTTTTAAACAACTTATGGCTCGGTCACTTATGTTTACCCCGTAGCTTAACGTTGACAACCTTCTCGATTTTGGGTGGCTAACACAGACTGGTTCGACAGCCCGGCCACTCTCTGATTGGGAGTTTGATGAAGTGCATATTAATATATATTTTATAAACATGGGTGTGGAAGGCCAAAATAATAATAATAATAATATTTAAAATTAATTATTATAACACATGTCATAGAAATACACGATATATGGTAGACCCGACCCCGAGCCGGGTCTAGCCCGGAATCGGGCCGGGTCAACAGGCCGGGTGGCTCGTTGACCCGGTTCACCGGGCCGAACCGGAACCGGCCCGGCAGGATGCCGGGCCGGTTTCGGTTCCAAGCCAAAGAAACCGCGAACCGGCGGTTAATCGTCGGTTCGCGTGACGATTCCAACGGCACTGAACCGTCGGTTCAGTGCCGTTGGAGGGGTTTTTGATTTTTTTTTTTTTCTTTTTTCGACGGATTAGATCATTTGATCGTTTTTTGATCAATGGCTATGATTTAGTGACTGTTATGATCCGAGCTCTATAAATAGGGAGCTCATTTCATCATTTTCACACACAACACAACTTCTCTTCTCTCAATCTCTCATTCTCAACTCTCTAACTCTCAACTTCTCTCCGCGTTCTTCATTTTTCGACGATAATGGAAGGAGGTCACGGAGCTTCATCATCTCGATCTCGGAGGGGAAAAGAAATTTCATACGAGGATCTCAACCTTCAAATTCAATCCACCGATGATGAGACCGAGGCTCAACCCCAACGCCCTCCGATCCCCGAAACGCAAGGAAGTACTGATGCGATTACTTCTAAGGTTCGGGAAAATCCTCCTTTAAAATCATCTATTTTCACTAAACATTTTGAGAATGTCACACTTCTGTCGGGAGAAATACGTGCAAAATGCAAGCATTGCAATGCTTCTTACAAATTCCAAGCCGGCGGCGGCTATGGGTCGTTGAAACGACATGTAGAAACGAAGCACCTGACGGAATATGGGTTTGACCGCTCTCAAACACAATTATCTAGATTTTCTAGTGGTAGTAGTACTGATTCTGATTTATTTTTATATTCGGATAATAAATTAAGAGAATCATTAGCTAAATTTATTTTCGTAGAACATCTTTCTTTTAGGTTTGGATCTAAATACGCATTTGAAGATTTTTGTAAAGAATCTCTTAATCCTGCTGCTAAATGTGTACCTAGGACTACACTTACTCGTACAATTAAAAGATTAGTAAAACAAGGAAAAAAGAATTTAATTGAAGAATTTAGTAAATTAAATAATAAAGTTTCTTTATGTTTCGATATTTGGAGTGATCATTGGCAAACTCATTCTTATATGGGTATAACTTGTCATTGGATTGATAACTCTTGGATCCTTAAAAAAAGATTATTAGCTTATAGAGTTTTTGATGAATCACATATTGCTCATAACATTGCACAATTATTACACATAGTTTTAGAAGAATATGGATTAACTCATCAAATATTTTCTATATCATTAGATAATGCTAGTTCTAATACCGCTTCAATAGATGAACTAAAATTTAGTTGTCAACCTGTCATTGGTGGTTTATTTTTTCATATTCGTTGTATATGCCATATTTTAAATTTATGTATTCAAGATGGATTAAAACTTTTACAAAATTATATTTAACCAATTAGAACCGCAATTTCATACTTATAGTCTCATCCATCTATGATGAAACAATGGGGCAGATTTTGTAAAGCTAATGGAATGCGACCAAAAAAATTTCCACGTGATGTTCCAACACGTTGGAATTCAACATATCAATTATTACAAGATTCTTTTCAATATAAAGATTTATTATGTTTATTTTTTGCACAAAATAGTAATATTAATATATATTTATTTTCACAATAATGAAATATTTGTAGTAGTATTTGTGAAATTTTAAAAGTTTTTAACGATACAACTGAATAACTTTCTGGTGTTTATTATTCTACTGCTCATTTAATTTTAGTAAATTTTTGTAGTATAGTATTAATATTAAATGAACATGTAAATGATGAAGCTTTAACTTTATGTATAATAGCTATGAAAACTAAATGGGAAAAATATTTTTATTTAATTTTTGAAATTTATTTAATTGCATTTGCTTTAGATCCTAGATTTAAATTAGAAGTTTTACAAGAAATGTTAACTTTATATTATGACGCATTAATTCCTATTAAAGATTCTTCCTCTCCGGATCCAGCTAATATTGTATATAATATTAAAAATTATTTATATGATCTTTATAATCAATATTATGTTAAATATGGAACACAAACTAATATTTCTGAAACACAACAACCTACCACTACTAATTTAAAACTTACAAAAGCACAACTTTTATTAAAAAAATGGATGAAACGTCCACGAGGATCCTCAAGTTCCACACAGGAACTTGAGAATTATTTTACGACTTCTTTTGATTTTAATGAAGCAGATAGCAAAGACTTCGACATCTTGAAGTGGGGGTTGTTAGTGATATGAGAGAAGTGTCCTAAGGCAATCGCCTTATGATTGTAAAACATTTATATTAATAAATGATAATTCACTATTTGAGTATACATGCTTGTGTATTTGATTGGGATCTTAAACTCATCTACTGAATGTCCGCAATACAACTCACAGCATAAGAGAATTTGTGATGAGATCACAACTAGTGATTCTCTCTAAATGCGCAAATGTGAAGTATTGAAAATATCCCTAGTCGATGAATTGATAAAAACGGACTCTATCAATTCTGTTGAGACTAGCATGGGTTATTCTCTAATCAGCTGATTCTCACTGGCTGGTGACATTGGGATGTCCGGAGATAAACATGGATGCTAGTTAAGGGAACTAGTTCATTGGAGTGACTAGCTGTAAGACTTCATATGGGAATCTACATGTAGATATGTCAATGAAGATCTTACTGCGGCTTAAGTGCGATGTTCCTTTGACTTGCGGTGTTCAAGTCATCTTGGTCATGGAGACTTATACTTTGACATCTTAAGCAAGCATCTCCAAGGAGGTGTGGACCCAGGATGATCGGGTATAAGCCGAAGTGCCTGAAGATGTTTGAACAGCCTACAAAGGATTCACCACTCCTTGCGAGGAGATGTATACCCAGGCCTATCGTCGGATTGTTACTCAAAGCCTCTGGCCAGAGCATATCATGTTTAGAGTGAGAGTCTCTAAAATACATGAGAGTAATTAGAAATCCAAAGGACGAGTAAGACATTACTTGGGCTAGGCGTGACGTAGTCAGCCTAGTGGGGACTGACACCATTGACCGTGTCCTGAACCAAGTGGGTATAAGGTGGTGAAGGGAATGGGGCACGATTCATTAGAGCTGCTGAAGGGTTTCAGAATAATTTCTTCTGGGGTCAAACCGTTGATCTTTCGATTAATTGGGGATCATGATGTACTACTAGGTGCCACTCATGATCGTTCTATAATTTGTTGATTATAGACGGCCAACATAAATCGAAAGCCTATTTAGTCACACGCACTACGAGTAATCCGAGGGATTTAAAACGAGTTGAAAATTGGATTTTCCGATCAAGAGAAATAAGTCGAATCTGAGTTAGTGTGAGGCGCATTAGAAGCTAAAAATGGCTAAGTCTTTTGAAGGCTTTTTGGGCGAATTAAATGAGTTTAATTCGCGACGGTCCGGGTTGGGTTTAGCCGACCAAAGAGGGTGTTAACCCCTCTTTGGTGGTCGGCCAAATAAAAGGAGAAAACCAATTTAATTGGTTTAATTAATAAAATAAATCTAGCGCGATTTATTTTATAAATTATGGATAAATAAATTTGTATAAAGAAATTTATATAAATAAAATTTATAGAAATTTATTCTTTTATGGAAGATTAAAATAATCCATGAGTTGGTTCATTTTAATTTTATAAAATCAATTATGAATTGATTTATCCATAATAAGAAAGTTTATAAATTTCTTATAAAATTTATTCCATAATTTAAAGAGAAGAAGAATTAGTTTTTATTATAAATTAGTTTATAATAAAGACTTGGTTTAAACCGAATTAATTCATAAGAATTTATAGGATAAATTTCTTATGATAAATAATTAGTTTTATTATAAAGTTAGTTATAATAAAATTCATAAGAAAATTTATAAGATAAAATTCTTATGATAACTAATTTGTTTTATTATAAATGGTTATAATAAAACTAGGATTAAAAGGAATAAGTAATAAGAAAATTTATAAGATAAAATTTCTTATAACTAATTCCGTTAATTCCGTTTAGAGGGAGACTTAGCAAAGGAGTTGCTACTATATATAGGAACCAAAGGCTAGCCCTTAATTCCAATCAAGTGATTATTATTGGAGCTCTCCCTCTCTCTCTTCTCTTCTCTCCTCCTTCTCATCTTCTTTCCTTAGGGTCGGCGCACCCTAGCTCTCTAGGGCCGGCACACCCTAGTTCCTCTAGGGCCGGCGCCCAATCACAACACCAAGGAGGTGTTGCTGTGAGCCACTAGAAGAAGAAGAACCCGAACAAGAAGAAGAAGAAGCGGATAGCGACTCCTCTCCTCTCGGAATTCGATTCCGTTGCTTCTTGTTGGTTAGTTTCTAACTCCTCTCTTGATCTTTCAAGTTGTGCCTATAGAGAATCTAGTAGTTCTCGTCGGCACAAAACTCGTGACTTTGCGAAGTCATCCCGAAGAGAACTCGGCGTGGACGCGAATAGAGGCGAAGCTTCCAAGGGACGCTACGATTGGATCTCGTCCCTTACTTCGAGTTACGCGAGGTACTTGGTAAATTAGTTTACTTTTCGCAAACTTTTATTTTATGATTATGTCGATACACTATAAGGTTACATGCTAGATACGAAGTTAAAATAATTTAGGAAATTATTTTATGCAAACTCTTCCGCTGCACGTAAAAATTTTGAATTTTACGAACTCGTATCCTTGTCGACATGCACCCGGTCCCAACAGGGGTCACAGAAGACTCAAAGCTTTCCCGTTCTCTCCGTGATCGCAAAAGAAATTTTAGCTTCTCCAGTGTCAACTGTTGTTGTGGAGCATACGTTAAGTGCCGACGGCAACATATTAGATGAACGACAATCAACTATGTCTCCCGACTCATTGGAAGCTCAAACATTACTTGATGATTGGACCAGAGCCGATAAGCGAATCCAAGGAATGCAACTTTTAGAAGACGAAGTCGAAGAATTTGATACGGAAGGAACAAATACAACGGGAACGGGAGGAAATGGAAGTGAGTGAGAAAGGGTAAAAATGTAAAAAATGTAAAAGTGTAAAAATATAAAAGAACTACGTGGGCTATGATTCCCCTACACCCTAAGGGGATACGTAGGCAACTTATATAAGTGCAAGCCCTTTTTTAATAAAATTTATTTTTTTAATTTAATTTTTAATTTTTAATTTTTTTAATATAATAATCTTGAACCGTGGTGAACCGTGAAACGGCGGTTCCGAATCGTGAACCGACGGTTCCGAATCGTGAACCGGCGGTTCCGAATCGTGAACCGGCGGTTCCGAATCGTGAACCGGCGGTTCCGAATCGTGAACCGGCGGTTCCGAATCGTGAACCGGCGGTTCCAAACCGTGAACCGTAACCGGCTTGGGCGGTTAAGGTTAAGGGTCGACCTCCCACGAACCATCGAACCGGCGGTTCCGAATCGTCGAACCGTCGGTTCCAAACCATGGTCGGGTCTAATGTAAGGTACGTTTGACATAATCGCATAATAAAATTTTACGAAAATCATTTTATTCTAGGTATACCTAATAGATGATGTAGAGAGAAAAGTCCGAATTGAGTCTCCGCTTCAGCTGAAGTGGGGAGACGAAACGATCCGAGAGAGGGATTGCGGCTCGACTTATCTGGCAGCATAAACCTACTTGACGATACCAAGCGAGGCGAACGACAACCGAAGAGACTGCTATTTAGCATAAATCCTTGCTGATGTAGGTTGTGTGGCCGGCAATAAGGGGTTCCGAGGTCAATAGGTGACTGTCGGATGGAAGGGTGCTGGCAGCACAGCCTTGCACACGATCGTTGGCCGGCGCTGCTATGGGCAACGGTGGCGGTTGTCCAATGACTTCCAAAGTCATTGGTCGATGGCGATTTACATCGGTAGTTGATGGCTCACCGGAGGAGGGAGAGCAACCGGTGGGGCTACACACCAGCGGAGCTAGGCGGCACAAGAGGCGACGGTGGCAGTGTGTCAGTGGCGTCGGTGCAAGAAGAGGGAGAGGAGGAAGAGACCTAAACCTAATCCAATTAGGTTTTGGGTTCATTTTTTTAGTTTCTCCCAACTCTATATCAATATATAGATCCCTTAATGGATTAGAGAAGCAAGTCCAATACTCGTATCCATTAACCCACAACCCATATCATTAGCCTTGAGTTTGGTTCAATACCAAACAACGTTAGCTCAAAATCAAACCACTTGGTTAAATAATCAAGTTTCTTTTAATTAAAATCAAACCAATTTGATTTATAATTAAACCAAAGAGAGTCTAACTCATATTCAAAAGGTGTGGCTTATCCACACTTTCATTTCGATAAATATCTTTTCATATTTGCCCTTATTCTGGTCCAACCGAACTTGGTCTCTCTCTCGATGTGAGAACCAATTCTCAAACTTATTATTAAATCTCTCTGATAAACTCGTAATGTGTGTGACCCAATAAGTTCTAGACTATGTTGGTCATTCATAATTAATTATTAATTATAAACAGATCATAAGTGACATCTAGTAGTATATCATGACCTCCTATTGATCGAAAAATAGATGGTTGATTTGATATCCTTTTTTGAACCTTTCAACAGTTACAAATGAGTAGTCTCTCGTTTTTTTCACTTATCTTATACTCACTTATTTAAAACATGGCCTATGTGTCAATCCACACTAAGCTAACTATGTTACACCTAGCCTATGTAATACTTACTCGTCTTACGAATTCAAATTATTCAGGCATATGTCCAAGAGTCTCATACTCTTGACATGTGATATTTTGGCCAAAAACTTCAAGTAACAATCCTGACAAGTGGTCATAGATTATACGTTTTCTTTTACAAGGAGTGGTTGTCAGCTATCCAAACACTTTCGGATATTTCGACTTATACTTAATCATCCCATATCCACATCTCTAAGGAGATGCTTGCCCAAGATATCAAAGTATTGTTGGATCGACAAACACGATAGAGGGGGGGGGGGGGTGAATATCGTGAAAATGTTTCGGATTAAGAAAAGAGAATACGCAGCGGAATTAAAAACAAACACACACAGAACGCAAGTGGTTTTACTTGGTTCGGAGTCACGGTCGGCTCCTACTCCAAGGCCCACGGTCCTTGATCGTTTACTGCGGGTAATTCTATATGTGCGCAAAGATTTATAGAGTATAATACAGAAATTTTACAGTAAGTAAATGACAACGTTTTTCGTTACCGACACCCGGTGTAGATTGTATTTCAGAGCAGAGGGTCGTCGTCGGCGCTAGAATCTCAAGATCGGAGTTTGCCGGAGCAGAGCGCTTGAACGAAGAGCGTAGAGGCGTTGGAAACTTGATGTCTTGAAGCCTTGGGGTCGAGCATCTTTTATAGTGCTCCTGGGGCGCCTTGGACGTCGAGGGTGCCTGACACGTGCCTTCGGATCCGAGAAACCTCATCCGCAGCTCAGTCAGCGCTTATCCCTCCAGAATCGGCCTCGGAGCTGACGGGGCGCCCGGGACACTGGGGGCACCCTGGTTGACATGGTCTGCTGGCTTCGTGGCTGATTTTGCTTCGATTCACTTTTTGCTTTGACTCAGGGCGCCCGGGACCTCCAGGGCGCCCTGCTCACTGCAGTTTCGAAGCAACTCTTGCTTCCTTGTTTTACCTTGACCTTGGGGGCGCCCGGGACCTCCAGGGCGCCCTGCCCAGCTGTCTGCCCCTCTCCTTTGGGGTGTTCTGAGTTGCAGAATCACATTCCTTCGGTCCTGCATTCAAGGTTAGTTCCAAAACAACAAAGCAAGAGTATTAGATATTTTTTTACAGTCGTAGCTGTCTTAGTTCTGACTTCGGGTCTCCCAAATGGAACCGTAGGTCGAACCGATGCCTACTGTTCCCTCGACGGGGAACATGTCCTCACCTAATCCTCTCAGGAGAGTTTACCTTTTGCCAACCGGCTTCTCCAATTGGACTTTTGCCCGATGCACCTGACCAGGTCTTCATGCCCACCTTCCGAGTAGGTCTTCGGTGCCCAGCTCCTTGCCAGGGCTTCGTGTCCAGTCCTCGACCAGGACTTCGTGCCCACCTTCCGAGCAGGTCTTCGACTCCCATCTCCTTGCCAGTGCTTCGTGCCCAGTCCTCGACCAGGACTTCGTGCCTAGTGTACCTAGGACTTCTTTCCTACACACTTAGTAAACGTATTAGATACAAATAGCATCTTAACTTCTGAACCCTTTGCCATTATCAAAACCCAGGTTTGACTTAGGTGCTGCCTGCACCAACAATCTCCCCCTTTTGATTTATGGCAACCCGGTTCAAAAAGTTAAGTTAATCATACAGATAAGTACGTATCAAAGTTAATTTCCTCCCCCTGAGTTTTTCAAAAGTTCGTGGGGTTTGAAAAACTTTCTAAGTCCAAAAAAAACTTCTCAGTTTTGTAAATACTTAGAATTTTTTTTTTTTAAGAAAACGTTTTAAGTTAGAAACCATTTTTCAAAATATTTTGAGTTGGACAATTTTCAGGAGAATTTGAATTTTATACTTAGAAAATTTTTTACCAACCAACGATTTAGAATAAGTACTTGGAATAGTTTTTGAAACCAAGAAATTTTGAAAGTCTAAGTACTTAGAGATGTTTTCTAGCAGTTTAAGTACTTAAATACTTAGAGAGCATTTTTCAAAAATATTTTTCAAACACATTTTTTTTTGAATTTAATGACTTAGAAAAATTTTCGAAAATTTTCCTAGAATAAGTGCTTAGAGTAATTTTTGAAACCAAGAAAAGTTAACTTTCAAAATGAACTTAAGTAGATAAAGAGCTTTAGAAATGAGGTAAAGTTAATTTCCAAAGTGAACTTAGAAATCAAGTAAAGTTAATTTTCAAGGTGAACTTAGATAGTTAAAGAACTTTACTTTTTGAAAGACAGGAGATAAAAGACTTAATTTTGGAGGAAGATTTAAAATTTTAGAAAAATTTTGAGCAGCCTTTTCTCTCCTTTCGAATCTCTCCCCCTTTGCCATATATCAAAAAAAATATAGCAAAAAAAATTGCATTGAACTTAAGTAATCAAGGTCAAATGCTGTACTGAACCATTTCAAAATTTAAACTGAACCAAATCATTTTGAATTTTCTCTTTCGGGTCCTGTCTAACCCAGTTAGCTACTTACCAACTGTTATAAACAATAACTTTCGCTAGGGTTAGTCAAGTAAAGTGATCTGTTCAAGTTAGACTTTCTAAGCTTTACACTTAACCTGATTACTGTTTAATTGGTATTTAGTGCCCCAATTACTGCAGATGCACTGAATTAAAACATCTTGAATTAAGGCAAAGACCTAAGCATCTCAACCCATTCTAGGTGATTAATTAAAAGTACCCTAAGGTGCTTGTGAGATACTGGCTTCTAGATCTATAGGTGCATGCAGTTCTAGGGTTAGGGCCTAAGCTAAGTCCATTTGCGAAAATGCCCTAGTTTTGAAGGGGTAATTTTTCATAAGAAAAACTAAGTCGAAAAATTATTTTAATAATGCATAAAGAAAATGATTTTTCAAAATTAAGTAGGAACTGATAAGTGATAAAACAGTTAAAAAAATAGATTAAACCTATTCTACTAAGCATAACCCTAACTGCCTTCTTAGTGAGCTGAACTCAGACTCAGGTAAGGGTTTGGCGAATATATCAGCTAAGTTAGATTTTGAGTCTACATGCTTAAGGACTATCTCACCCCTGGCTACGTGATCTCTTACGAAGTGGTGTTTAACTTCTATGTGTTTAGTTCTAGAGTGTTGGATTGGGTTTTAAGTTTGATTAATTGAACTTATATTATCAATGTAGACTTGGGTTTGGGTGTAGTTAAGCTGAAAGTCCTTAAGAGTGTGCATCATCCATAAGAGTTGTGCTACACATTCTCCTAAAGCAACGTACTCAACTTTAGTTGTGGATAGAGCTACACAATATTACTTTCTGCTGCACCAACTTATTAGATTATTTCCTAAGAGTTGGCAGCTTCCACTTGTACTCTTTCTATCTAGTTTACAACCCGCATAGTCAGAGTCCGAATATCCTGATAGGTCAAAAGTTGAGGTCCTAGGATACAAAATCTCTACATTTAGGGTGCCCTTAATGTATCTAAGTATTCTTTTTAGGGCTGCTAAGTGCGTTTCCTTAGCACAGGTTTGGCATCTAGCACACATTCCTACAGCAAAAAGGATATCAGGTCTGCTGGCTATAAGGTAAAGTAGACTACCAATTATACTTCTATAAAGTTTAAGGTCTACTGGTTTACCGTCAGGGTCACTATCTATTTTTACATTTGTGGTCATTGGGGTACTTATGCTTTTGGAGTTGTCCATTTTGAATTTCTTTATTAGCTCCTTAGCATATTTGGATTGATGGACATAATTTTCATCCCTAGTTTGCTTAATTTGTAACCCTAGAAAAAAGTTGAGCTCACCAACTAAGCTCATTTCGAATTCGTTTTCCATTATTTTAACAAATTCTTTCAAGAAATTTGAGTTGGTGGATCCAAAAATTATGTCATCAACGTAGATTTGGGCAATAAAGATTTCTTTTTCTAAGGACTTAATAAATAGGGTTGAGTCAATTTGTCCCAGATTAAATTCCTTAGAAATGAGGTAGGTTGATAGACGTTCATACCATGTCCTAGGTGCTTGTTTTAGTCCATATAGTGCCTTATTGAGTTTGTAAACATGGTCAGGTTTTTCTAAGTCCTCAAAACCGGGGGGCTGTCCTACATAGACTTCTTCCTTAATAAATCCATTTAGAAAAGCTGACTTTACATCCATTTGGTAGAGTTTAAATCCCTTATGGGCTGCAAAGGCTAACAACATCTTAATGGACTCAAGTCTAGCTACTGGGGCATAGGTTTCATCATAGTCTAACCCTTCGACTTGACTGAACCCTTTGGCTACTAAGCGGGCTTTATTTCTTACTATTTCCCCTTGATCATTTAGCTTATTCCTGAAAACCCACTTAGTATCAATAATGGATTTGCCCTCAGGTTTAGGTACTAGTTCCCAGACTTGGTTCCTCTTAAATTGGGCTAACTCTTCTTGCATTGCTATGATCCAATCAGGATCAGGTAAGGCTTCTTCTATAGTCTTAGGTTCAATTTTTGAAATCAGTGCAATCTGACTAAGGTTTCTATATGAGGACCTAGTTCTAACTCCTAAGGTTGGATCACCCACAATTTGATCAGTTGGGTGACTGAGTCTGGGTTTCTTAGTTCTTCTAAAACTTGGTTCAGCATCAGGTCCGACTGGTCGGTTCGGTTCGGTATTTGATTCAACTACTTGGGTTGATTCAAATATTGGTTCAATTGACTCAAAAGGTAGTTCAATAGTTAGTTCATTTAGGGGTTCAATAAGTTGTTCATTATCTTCGTGATTTGATGGATTTAGATTTGGATTATCAGATTTTGAATTAATTTCCTCATCAAATATTAGGTTTGATGTTTCCTCAATTTTGTTTGTTTGTTTGTTGTAAACTCTATAGGCCCTACTTGTTGTTGAATATCCTAAGAAGACCCCTGGGGTTGACTTAGACTGAAATTTTCCTAGATAGTCCTTGGTATTTAGAATATGGACTTTGCATCCAAAGACCCTTAGGTAATGTAGGTTTGGAAGTCTATGGTAGTATAATTCATAAGGTATTTTATTATGTCGTTTGTTAATTAGGACCCTATTTTGGATGTAGCAAGCCGTACTAATTACTTCTGCCCAAAATTGGTTAGCTAGGTTGAATTCATTGAGCATAGCCCTAGCAGCTTCCTGTAGGGTTCTATTTTTTCGTTCTACAATCCCATTTTGCTGGGGGTTCTAGGATACGAAAATTCATGCATATATCCGTTTATCTTACAAAACCCCTCGAATAATTGATTTTCAAACTCTCCCCCGTGATCACTCCTAAGTCTTTTGATTTTGGTATCATTTTAATTTTCAATTAACTTGCAAAAATCACTGAATAGGTTTAGGGTTTCATCTTTGGTCTTTAGGAAATTAACCCAAGTAAATCTAGAGTAATCATCTATAATTACTAAGCAGTACCGGTTTTCGCTTAGTGACTTGGCTCCATGTGAATCAAATAGGTCAAGGTGCAAGAGCTCAAGTGTGGTTTTAGTTAGGTCTGATTGAATTTGTATGATTAGACCTAGTTTGTTTACCTTGGTTACATGATTCACATATTATGTTTTCATGGTTCTTAATTTTAGGTATTCCTTTAATTAGGCCAAGTTGGGTCATTTTTGAAATTAATCTCAGATTAGTGTGACCTATCTCCTATGCCAGAGGTTTGACTCTTCTAACTGAGTTAACATGCATTTAGGTACTAAGGGTAGGTTTATAGTATAAATATTATTTTTTCTAGTGCCCTTAAGCATGATTTTTGAGTCTTGTAAGTTTCTAATCAGGCAGTTAGAGTTGGTGAAGGTAATCACATAACCAGTATCACACAATTGACTTATGCTAAGCAAGTTGAATTTGAAGTTTTCAAGCAAAAGTACCTTTTTAATGACAAAATCATATTTGAGTTCAATGTTACCTGACCCAATCACTTTGAGTGTAGCATTGTTGCCAAATGCTACTGAGCCTAGGTTCTTGAACTTGAGTTTGGTGAATTTCAATTTATCCCTAGTCATGTGTCTGGAGCACCCGCTATCCAATATCCATTGGTCCAAATCTTTATCTTCCTGCACATAAAGAGTTTTGTTGATTTGGATACAATTAGAATTAAGGATAGCTTAAATTGATTTTCACAACCTAGTCTGTCTCACCCAATCTAGAGTTATCAATCACGTTAGCCTTATGGGTTTTTGTGAGACAGGTTTTGCATAGGAGTAAGAATTTATTTTGAAGAATCATGATTAAAGTTAAATTAATTTTGAAAAGCAATTGGTTTTGAATTTGTTTTGAAAAGGAATGTTTGAATCTAAGATTAACTGAAGATTTGTGTTAGATTCGAATTTGACAAAGAATAAATTGAATTTGAATTTCAAATATTAGCTTCCAGGTCTTGGCGAGGCACTAGGCCTTCTTTGGCCGTAGCCTTATTGGATCATCAACCCTTTCCTTGACAAAGCCTTTTAGTGAAATTTCATTTTCAAAATTACTTTTTGAAAAATTCTGGTCTAACTAGCTTGGGTCTTGGATCGGTAGCTTCGATTAGTTCCACCAGTCTAAAGAGATCAAGTAGTATATACTTGACCTTATTAGAAAAGGCTTCCCTAACGTACTATCATCTCACCGCCACCCAATACTATGTTGTTCAAATTTTAGTTAATTGGTTTAGTCCTTAGTCTAACCAGTCCCAGGTCTAAGCATGGTAAATTACAAAAAATAAATAGACAAGCAATCATGCAATTTAAAACAAAAAAAGAAATTTATTTAATTATAAAGATTGTTTTTAAGTTGGGTCCCCCGGACTAAAGCTACGATAATAGTTCGGCAAGATGTGAATCTTGTCCTTGGGGATCCAATACTGATTTGATCCAGTTTGGTTGTTCAGGCAAAGTTTGGGTACCCATGCCTGAACTTTAGGTCTAGACTGATTCAGTACAGCATAGTATGACCTTTGTCTCGCCTTGGTTCGATAGCCTAAACCGGATCAATTTAGAACCAACTTCTGTTTTCCAAGGATCATGTCAAGACCCTTGGAACCAGAAGTGAATCGTTCTAAGGCTGCTCTAAGTTCCTTGACTTGAGTTTTCAAGGAGGATTTCTCTTTCTCAAGTTTTTCAACTTGAGTAGAGGTTCCTTCTTGAACCTTTTCAGTTAAGGATCTAGAGTCAGCTCCCTCTTTCAAGAGTTTTTCTTCCTGTCGGAGGGACTCGACTCAGATTTTGGCTTTCGCCAAGTCGCGAGATAGATAAACAATTAATTCGGATAATTGAATTCTAGAAAATCCACTTACAGTGATTTTGTCGTCCTCTGAAAATGTGAACTTTCCATCGTCCAGCTCCGATTCTGATTCGGTCTCGATTTCTTCCGAAGCAGTTAAGGCGAGCAGGTTTGACTGTGGGGCCTCTTCTTCTTCTTCGGAGGAAGATTCGTCCCACGTTACCTGAAGGGCCTTCTTCCTTCTTGTCTTCTTGGCTTCTTTCAGATTAGGGCACTCCGATTTGAAATGTCCCTTCTTGTTGCATTCGAAGCAGATCACACTTGATTTGTTCTTGGATGGTTCAGCCGGATCCTCCTTCTTTCGGATGGCTTTTCTTCTGTTGGACTGATTCTTCAATTCCTTATAGTAGTTGTTGAGGCAATTTGTGGTCCGGAGTGACCAAGTGATTTGATGTTTGGGCAAAGGGTTTAAGTTAGGCTTACCCTTGTGTTCTTATATGTATATGTTGAGTGTGCAAGTTGTACAAGTACACATATGGACTTGACTGGACGACCTCGATATGGTGAAGGGTGGCATGGAGACAAGCTGGAGGCTTGTGTGCACCCGAGGGACTTTGGAGAGCAGGGACGATGAGCTGATGGGCGCGGACTTCGAGACATGCGTTAAGGATGGCATGGAGGCAAGCTGGAGGCTTGCGTGCATCCGAGGGACGGGAGCCGAAGATGAAGAGGGCGCGAAGGCAACAATCGAGGCTACGGATAAGGAGTCAGTCGAGTCGTGAGGGTACGAGTGCTGCGTGATTGTACTCAAGAAATTCTAGGGTTTGAGTGCGGAGTGGAATGTACTCAGGAAGGGTAACCTTAGGTGGGTGAGTAGACCAGTCGACTGGCCTGGGGGCAGTCGACTGATGGAACTCACAGAAAGGTCTCAGCCCTAGGACCAGTCGACTGCCCTGGGGGCAGTCGACTGGTAGCAAGGGTTTCAGCCCGAGTCCTATTTAAAGAGGACTTCGTGGTGGTTGAGATTCTTGACGAATCTTGTCTTGGTTAAAGGCAAGATAGTAGTCTTTGTGCTCAAGTCTTCAAAAGGTGTTGTGGTGAGGTTTCTCCACCCACAAGAAGCGACGAGGGCTAGCCGGAGGCTATCCGGGGATTGATCCACCGACGGATTCTTGGATTAGTCACCCATCCGGGGTGGATACCAAGTACATCTTCCGTGTTAGCATTGGTTAGTATTTGATTATTGTTTTTATTGTATATTCCGCTGTGCAACTAACCGTGTAGGAACAAAAGGGGTTCGAAAAATGCTATTCACCCCCTCTAGCGGACACGATCGATCTATCAATTGGTATCAGAGCGAAGGACCGCTCGTGATTGGACTAACCGCCAAGAAGAGCAAAAGCTAGAGGGAAGAACATGGAAGACAAATCCGGGGACGTCATCTACACTCTGCCGGCCTACGACCATGAAGATTTCGGGTATTGGAATTCACGGATGGAGACGTGGTTCGGAATGGAGTGGGACCTTCGAATTGCGCTTGAAGAGCCCTTCGAGATTCCAAAGGATAAGCACGGGAAGAGACTTAGACCTAGATATTGGAATCAAGAACAAGAAAATCAATCCAAGGCGAATAAAAAGGTAATTGACATATTGCTTAATTCTTTGCCTACTAATATTTTGAATAGTGTAGGAGCATACAAAAATACACACGAATTGTGGATCAAAGTAGAAGAATTTCATAAAAACTCTACACGAGGTCAAGTAGTGAAAGAACCTGACGAAGTGAACTCGATAGCCCAAGAGGAGGAAGAATTAAGTGAAAGATTATCATCCTCCTCAAGAGAAGAAGAGGAAGAGGTCTCCACCTGAAGGATTGAGGGGGAGGAGAGAGCTTCATCTATACCGGAACAAGAGGAAGCATCCACATCATTCAAGGTTGAAGAAGAAGTCAACCTAGCCTCTATCTCCACCAAAGCTAAATCGAAAGAGCACATTACATGCTTTGGTTGCAACGAAAAGGGGCACTACAAGAACAAGTGCCTGAAAGGTAAAATGGAGGTAAAATCTACACTCATTTCAAGTTCTTTTAAATCTAACATGAGGTGTAGGAGTGAAGAAGCCCAAGCTAAAAAGGAAAAGATTAGATGCTTCACATGTGGAGAGCTAGGGCACTACCACACCAAGTGCCCTAGAAAAGGTGAGCTAAAGAAAATGGAGCACTTGAGGAGATGGGAGAAAGAAGAAAGGAAGAAGAGAAGAAGCCCACATCAAGGAGGGACTTCAAAGGTAAGGAAGGTAACTCCTAACCTTAAGACAAAGTTTAATTCAAATTTAAGTTCCTCCTTGCATTTTAAAAATAATGTTAATTATCCCTCTATGCATGCTAGTTTTCATGAAAAATACTTAATGGTGCATAACTTTGGATTTAGATATAATGATAGGACTAGGGTTAACAAGATAGATCTCAACCCTAGGAAAAACATGCATAATGATAGACCCAAGACCTCTAGACCTAAGGATCATGACACTAATCCCAAAAAGGGAAGGAATGTGCCTAGGCAAATGGGTAGGTCTAAGAATGTTCAAGGTGGACATATGAAAACTAAGGTTAGAAACTTGGCAAGGGAAAATCAAGCCTTGAGGGTAAGGCTTGATATATTAGAAAAGGCCCTAGAAAGATTCACGGTTGGATCTAAGGGCTTAGACATGGTGTTGGGGAACTTAAAACCCAACTATGATAGATAGGGTTTGGGATACCGGTCTAAGACCTCCAAGGTAGATGGAAAGAAATATGTTGGGGAAGCATATAATCATGGCAAGGAGGGTAAGTCCAAGGATGGCAAATGGGTGCCATCAAAAGGTAGAAAGGGTGACTTAACCAAGGACAAGGTGTCCAAGGTTAAGAATGCTCATTTTGTAGGTCAAGAAACACCGGGTGCATATCGGTGTGGCTTAGTGTGGGTTGAGTCACCTAGGGAGGTGGCTAGCGCTAAGAGCTCAAGGGGGAGCTCTAGGAGCCTTTGGGATATATGGTGAATGGATCTTTGGAGGGTTCCTCCTAGATGTCTAAATGGACCATGGGGTGTGCCAAAGGAATTAGAGACGGACTTGAGTCTCAATTCTTGGATTTTGGCACGGTATTTTTGAGTTTCATGCATGGAAATATGACATTTGGGTAATATTGCATGAAAATTGCTTTTTGGTGTGTAATTGTCATGTAAATCAATGCTAGGGACGCATTCTGGGTTGGCATGGGCAAAGATATCAAGAGGAAACCAAAACTAGGACTTTAAGTCAATGTTTGATTAAAGTTTTTAGCTAGTTTTGGTTTTCGTATCAAACATGGGAATGGTGATAGATACATTTTGGAATGTATTTTTCCCAAGTAAGTATGGGTACCACAAATGTCTCCATAAAATTTGGGAATTTTTGGAGATTTGTGAAATTTATGGCGCATTTCTGAATTTCGTCAGAAAGGCTGAAATTCTGATTTTCAGAGTATCAGTTGACTGCCCTAGGGGGCAGTCGACTGGTAAAGGCTAAATTTTGTATCAGTAGCTGGGTATGTATCCAAATGATACAAAACAAGTGTATTGGGGGCTAGTACACATTGTTTATGGTCATTAGGGATTAAAAGAACCAA
The DNA here is from genome assembly GCA_024364735.1 of Boesenbergia rotunda. NCBI lineage: Eukaryota > Viridiplantae > Streptophyta > Magnoliopsida > Zingiberales > Zingiberaceae > Boesenbergia > Boesenbergia rotunda. The sequence goes on from JAGFNQ010005297.1 coordinate 337,497, forward strand.
TAATTGGGATATTGTTGGGTTCTTTTTGATGTTAGGCAAAGGGGGAGAAGTGTTGGGTTTAAGTTGGGAAACCAAACACTCCTTTGCCAGAAACCATGGGTTTAGGGGGAGCTGAGGTTAAGGGGGAGCATGGTTGCTCCATTCTTGGCGTAAGGGGAACCTGGGAGAGGTTTTTAAAATGCCTTTATAAGTCCAATATAGGGGGGAGCTTAGGAGAAACTTTAAAAAGCCCGTGAAAAGTCCTAACTTGAAGGGTTAGGTGTTGAAAAGTCCTAACTTGGTGGGTTAGGTGTTGAAAAGTCCTAACTTGGAGGGTTAGGTGTTGAAAAGTCCTAACTTGGAGGGTTAGGTGTTGAAAAGTCCTAACTTGGAGGGTTAGATGGTGAAAATCCTAACTTGGAGGGTTAGGTGTAGAAAATTCCTAACTTGGAGGGTTAGGTATGGAAAATCCTAACTTAGAGGGTTAGGTGTGAGATGCATTGGGATATGATCCATGTATGCATTGTATATGCATGATTTTAGCATTGTTTTTGCTATTGACTACTATTTTGCTTTCCCTAACTTAAGCGTATTGCCAAACATAAAAAAGGGGGAGATTGTTGAGGCAATCTGTGGTCCGGAGTGACCAAGTATTTTGATGTTTGGGCAAAGGGTTTAAGTTAGGTTTACCCTTGTGTTCTTATATGTGTATGTTGAGTGTGCAAGTTGTACAGGTACACATATGGACTTGACTGGACGACCTCGATACGGTGAAGCGTGGCATGGAGACAAGCTGGAGGCTTGTGTGCACCCGAGGGACTTTGGAGAGCAGGGACGATCAGCTGATAGGCACGGACTTCGAGGCATGCGTGAAAGATGGCATGGAGGCAAGCTGAAGGCTTGCGTGCATCCGAGGGATGGGAGCCGAAGATGAAGAGGGCACGAAGGCAACAGTCGAGGCTACGGATGAGGAGTCAGTCGAGTCGTGAGGGTACGAGTGCTACGTGATTGTACTCAGGAAATCCTAGGGTTTGAGTGCGGAGTGGAATGTACTCAGGAAGGGTAACCTTAGGTGGGTGAGTAGACCAGTCGACTGGCCTGGGGGCAGTCGACTGATGGAACTCACAGAAAGGTCTCAGCCCTAGGACCAGTCGACTGCCCTGGGGGCAGTCGACTGGTAGGTGGCTGGTGAGTTGGCTGAGAATTCGAACATTGGGGTGCAATGGTTGAATTTCAGTGGCACCAGTCGACTGCCCTGGGGGCAGTCGATTGGTAGCGAGGGTTTCAGCCCGAGTCCTATTTAAAGAGGACTTCGTGGTGGCTGAGATTCTTGACAAATCTTGTCTTGGTTAAAGGCAAGATAGTAGTCTTTATGCTCAAGTCTTCAAAAGGTGTTGTGGTGAGGTTTATCCACCCACAAGGAGCGATGAGGGCTAGCCGGAGGTTATCTGGGGATTGATCCACCGATAGATTCTTGGATTAGTCACCCGTCCGGGGTGGATACCAAGTACAGCTTCCGTGTTAGCATTGGTTAGTGTTTGATTATTATTTTTATTGTATATTCCGCTGTGCAACTAACCGTGTAGGAAGAAAAGGGGTTCGAAAAACACTATTCACCCCCTCTAGCGGACACGATCAATCTATCAGTAGTTCCGGGCAAGCCGGACCAGCTTGGGTCGATCCCATTCACAGTCTTCTGAGTCTGAGTCTGAGTTAGACTCGAGTGCATGTTAAGGCTTCTTCTTGACCATTTTTCCTGTCTTGCCTGCAACAAAAGCAATGTCTTTCTCTGCCAAGGTGCAGTTAGTCTGCTTATGTAATTCAAGTTCAGAAAATAACTCATCTAATTTGATTTTAGACAGATCCCTTGAAACTTTGTACGCATCTACCATAGATGCCCACAAAGTATTTCTCGGGAAAGCGTTAAGGGTATACCTGATCAGGTCACGGTTCTCTACCTTGTGACCGATTGTGTGTAGGCCGTTCATCAACTCCTGGATTTTGGCGTGGAGCTGAGCTGCTGACTCGCCGTCGTTCATTTTGATCGTGTATAGCTTGTTTAGCAGCATGTCCCTTTTGCTGATCCGGTTGTCAGAGGTTCCTTCGTGCAGTTCAATTAACTTACCCCATAGTTCCTTTACACTGTTGAATGGTCCCACCTGGTTCAGCTCTTCTTTGGTTAGGTCGCATTGGAGTGTCTGGGTAGCTTTAGCATCAGCCTCGATTTTCCTTTTCAGCGAGGCGTCCCATTCGGTGTAAGATTGTGGCACTCCTTCAGCATTTTTTGAAATTTCTAGTCCAGATTGGATAATTATCCATATGTCCATCTGAGTTTTCAGGTGGACTTCCATCCGACTCTTCCAGTAGGAGAAGTCCTCCCCACTGAAGAGTGGTGGTCTGGCTGTACTGAAACCCTCTTGCATGGCCATTTAGAAATTACTGAAATGATACAAAAAAAAAACAAAAACTGTCCTAAGACTTGGTCTTGGATTAGCAGTGCGAGAATGAAATGTTTAAAAGAATTTATCGAGTGGTGTTGCACCAACCTCGATGAACGATAAAACTTCGAACGAAAAAGAATTAAAAAGATTTCGTAAAAATTCGAAAAATTCTCAAATTGGTGGTTGCACCAATTTGAGCTACCCCGCTCTGATACCACTTGTTGGATCGAGAAACACGATAGAGGGGTGTGATTATCGTGAAACCGTTTCGGATTAAGAAAAGAGAATACGCAGCGGAATTAAAAACAAACACACACAGATCGCAAGTGGTTTTACTTAGTTCGGAGTCGCGGTCGGCTCCTACTCCAAGGCCCACGGTCCTTGACCGTTTACTGCGGGCAATTCTATATGTGCGAAAAGACTTACACAGTATAATACAGAAATTTTACAGTAAGTAAATGACAATGCTTTTCGTTACCGATGCCCGGTGTAGATTGTATTTCGGAGCAGAGGGTCGTCGTCGGCGCTAGAATCTCGAGACCGGAGTTTGCCGAAGCAGAGCGCTTGAACGAAGAGAGTAGAGGCGTTGGAAACTTGATGTCTTGAAGCCTTGGGGTCGAGCCCCTTTTATAGTGCTCCTGGGGCGCCCTGGACGTCGGGGGCGCCTGACACGTGCCTTCGGATCCGAGAAACCTCATCCACAGCTCGGTCAGCGCTTATCCCTAGAAAATCGGCCTCGGAGCTAATGGGGGCGCCCGGGACACTGGGGGCGCCCTGGTTGACATGGTCTGCCGGCTTCGTGGCTGATTTTGCTTCGATTCACTTTTTGCTTTGACTCAAGGCGCCCGGGACCTCCAGGGCACCCTGCTCACTGCAGTTTCGAAGCAACTCTTGCTTCCTTATTTTACCATGACCTTGGGGGCGCCCGGGACCTCCAGGGCGCCCTGCCCAACTATCTGCCCCTCTCCTTTGGGGTGTTTTTGTTGGGACCGGGTGCATGTTGACATGGATACGGGTTCGTAATTTTTAAAATTAATTACGTGCAGCGGAAGAATTAGCATAAATAATTTCTCAAATTATTTTAACCACGTATCTAGCATGCAACCTTATGATGTGTGGACATGATCATAAATTAAAATTTTACAGAAAGTAAACTAATTTACTCAATACCTCGCGTAACATGAAGTAAGGGACGAGATCCAACCGTAGCGTCCCTTGGAAGCTCCGCCTCTATTCGCGTCCACGCCGAGTTCTCTTCGGGATGACTTCGCAAAGCCACGAGTTTTGTGCCGACGAGAACTACTAGATTCTCCAAAGGCACAACTAGAATATCAAGAGAGAGAGATGAAAACTAACAACCAAGTAACGGAATCAAGATTCCGTGAAGGAAGGAAGGAGTCGCGACCCGCTTCGTCTTGGTGGTGGCTCACGGCAAGGGAAGGTGGCGCCGGCCCTAAAGGGATGGGAGAGGGCGCCGGCCCTAGAGAGAGAGAGGGAGAGAATAAGAGAGAGAGAGAGAGCTTGCTACTTTATCTCTTAATTGATTGGAATTCAAGCCTTGCCTTGGTTCCTTTATATAGTAGCCTCTCCATCGCCAAGTCTCCCTTTTAACGGAATAAATTTTCATAAGAAATTTATCCTATAAATTTTCTTATGAATTATTCCGTTATGCCAAGTTTTATTATAACTAACTTTATAATAAAACAAATACATCTCCCATTTTATTATGGAATAAAATTTATTATAAATTTTTCTTATCATGGAAAAATCAATTCATAATTGATTTTATAAAATAAAATAAACCAATCCATGGTTCATTTTAATTTCCATAAAATGAATAAATTTATTATATAAATTTTTTCTTATCATGGAAAAATCAATTCATAATTGATTTTATAAAATAAAATAAATCAATCCATGGTTCATTTTAATTTCCATAAAAAGAATAAATTTATTATATAAATTTTTTCTTATCATGGAAAAATCAATTCATAATTGATTTTATAAAATAAACCAATCCAAGGTTTATTTTAATTTCCATGAAAATAAATCTCTTTATATAAATTTCTTTATATAACTTTCTTTATATAAATTTATTTATCCATAATCTTATAAAACAAATCGCGCTTGATTTATTTTATAATTTAAACCAAATAAATTGGTTTCCCTCCATGTGATGGCCGGCCAAACCAAAGTGGGTGGGGACCCTCTTTGGCCGGCCAAACCAAGCCGCCTCCTCGCGAATTAAACTCATTTAATTCGCCTAATAAGCCTTCAAAAGACTTAGTCATTTTAAGCTTCCGATGCGCCTCTGATAAATTCAGATTCGACTTATTTCTCTTGATCGGAAAATCCAATTTTCAACTCATTTTAAATCCCTCGGATTACTCGTAGTGCGTGTGACTAAATAGGCTTTCGATTTATGTTGGCCGTCTATAATTAACCAATTATAGAACGATCATGAGTGGCACCTAGTAGTACATCATGATCCCCAATTAATCGAAAGATCAACGGTTGACCTCAGAAATAATTCTGAAACCCTTCAGCGGCTCTAATGAATCCTGCCTCATTCCCTTCACCATCTTATACCCTCTTGGTTCAGAACATGGTATGTGTGAGTCAGTCCCCACTAGGCTGACTATGTCACACCTAGCCCAAGTAACGTTCTCTCGTCCTTTGGATTTCTAATTACTCTCATGTATTTAAGAGACTCATACTCTAAACATGTTATGCTCTGGCCAGAGGCTTTGAGTAACAATCCGATGATAGACCTTGGGTATACATCTCCTCGCAAGGAGTGGTGAATCCTTTGTAGGCTGTTCAAACATCTTCGGGCACTTCGGCTTATACCCAACCATCTTGGGTCCACACCTCCTTGGAGATGCTTGCTTAAGATGTTAAAGTATAAGTCTCCATGACCAAGATGACTTGAACACCGCAAGTCAAAGGAACATCGCACTTAAGCTGCGGTAAGAACTTCATTGACATGTCTATATATAGACTACCATGTGAAGTTTTACAGCCAGTCACTCCAATGAACTAGTTCCCTTAACTAGCATTCATGTTTATCTCTGGACATCCTAATGTCACCAGCCAGTGAGAATCAGCTGATTAGAGAATAACTCATGCTAGTCTCAACAGAATTGATAGTGTCCGTATTTATCAATTCATCGACTAGGGACAATTTCAATACTTCACAATTGCACATGTAGAGATAATCACTAGTTGTGAATTCATCACAAATTCTCTCATGCTGTGAATTGTATTGCGGACATTCAGTAAATGAGTTTAAGATCCCAATTAAATACACAAATATGTATACTCAAATAGTGAATTTTCATTTATTAAAATAAATGTTTACAATCATAAGGCGATTGTCTTAGGACACTTCTCTCATATTACTAACAAACTCTCACTTGGCCTAATGCAAATCGCAATGGTATCCAATACCACAGGCTCTAACATGACCCTCAAACTTGCTCTGAGGTAAGGCCTTAGTTAAAGGATCCGCTAAATTCCTTTCAGTGAGAATTTTCTCAATTTATATATCATTCTTACTTATAATCTCTTTGATCAGATGATAGCGACGAAGCACGTGTTTGGATCGCTGATGAGACCTTGGTTCCTTTACTTGTGCAATAGCTCCATTGTTGTCGCAGTAAACCGACACTGCTTCATCAATGGTTGGAACCACACCAAGTTCGGAGACAAACTTCTTGATCCAGACTGCTTCCTTTGCTGCTTCCGAAGCTGCGATATATTCCGCTTCCGTGGTAGAATCCGCTACGGTGTCTTGTTTGGAACTCTTCCAACTTATTGCGCCTCCATTCAAAGTAAATACGTATCCAGACTGAGATTTGGAGTCATCCTTATCTGTCTGAAAATTGGCATCTGTATACCCACGTATTACCATATCTCCTTCTCCATATATTAGGAGCACATCCTTAGTTCTTCTTAAGTACTTAAGGATTGCCTTAACAGCCGCCCAATGATCCATTCCTGGATCAGACTGGTATCTACTCGTGACGCTCAGAGCATATGATACATCGGGCCTAGTACATAACATAGCATACATGATAGATCCTATCGCGGATGCATAAGGAATCTTATTCATGCAAATCCTCTCTTCTTCTGTGCGCGGACACATAGACTTTGAAAGGTTGATCCCATGCCTGATGGGAAGGTAACCTTTCTTGGATTCTGACATGCTAAACCTTTTTAGCACTCGATCTATATATGTAGACTGCGAAAGACCAAGCAACCGTTTTGATCTATCTCTATAGATTCTAATCCCAAGGATATAGGTTGCTTCTCCCAGGTATGTAAGATAGATATATCGTTTCCTATAAGTAATATGTCATCGACATATAATACTAGGAATATGACTGCACTCCCACTAACCTTCTTGTACACACAAGGTTCGTCAGGATTTTGTGAGAAATCAAACTCTTTGATTGTCTCATCAAAACGGATGTTCTAGCTCCTGGATGCTTGCTTCAGTCCATATATGGATCGTCGAAGCTTGCATACTTTGGTTTTATCAACCGATGTGAAACCTTCAGGTTGTATCATGTATACATCCTCAAGCAGGTTTCCATTAAGGAAAGCTGTTTTCACATCCATTTGTCATATCTCATAATCATAATGAGCTGCTATGGCTAGGAGCATCCGAATCGATTTAAGCATAGCTACTGGCGAATAGGTTTCGTCATAATCAATTCTTTGTTTCTGACGATATCCTTTTGCCACTAATCTAGCCTTAAATGTAACAACATTACCTTCCATGTCGGTTTTCTTCTTGAAAACCCACTTGCACCCTATGGGCTTAATCCCTTCAGGTGGGTTAACCAAGTCCCATACTTGATTTTCGTACATGGAATCCATTTCCGACTTCATGGCTTCAAGCCATTTGCCCCTTTCTGAATTTTTCAGAACATCTTCATAACTGATTCCACATCGGTGTAATTTGATCATGCGTTTCTTACTTACATGGCCAAGACGACAATGCCACGTGTAGGAGTCTATTCGATTATCTATTCAAGCACGTTTGTTGCTAACTTCGATATTGAAAACGTCACCGGATAAATCTAACGTGTAGATACCATTGCCCAAAGTTTCATTCCCATAAAGAACGTCATTTAAAGTTATGTAACAACAATTGTTAATAAAAGTTAAATGATAACCTTTTTCATTCAAACATGAAATAGATACAATGTTCTTTATTAAGGAAGGAACGAAATAACAATTATCCAATTCTAAGACACGTCCAGTAGGGAGCTTTAGCAAATATGTTCCGATGGCAACAGCAGCAATCTTTGCTCCATTTCCAACTCGCAAATTCGCTTCTCCCTTGACGAGTCTTCTTCTATTCCTTAGCCCCTGTATGTCATTACATATATGTGAGCTACACCTAGTATCAAGTACCCAGGTATTTGAGGAAATAGAGTGACATTCAATAACGAAGATTCCTGAAGAGGATGGGGCATCAGATGCCTTCTTCTTTAAGGACTCAAGATAAACCTTGCAGTTTCTTCGTCAGTGACCCTCCTTGCCACAGTGATGGCAAGTGCCTTTTAGGGTATTTTCAGTCTTTTTGGCCTTTTTCTTCTTTCGCTTATTCTGTTCTTTGGCCTTCCTCTTAGAACCTTTCTTCGAGGAACCAACTAACAGTACCGTCTTTTGATCCTGCTTCACAGAAGGCTCTACAGTCTTCAGCAGGTTGAGCAACTCAGGAAACTGGTCTGGAGTTGCATCTTCAGGAGGACGGTTAGGAAGTTGTTCTTCAAGGACATAAGCAAGCTTCTCTCCCTTGAGGACTATCCTCAGGTTTCGAAGCCAGTCCATGAAGTTTGGCCCAGTTAGTTTATTGGTGTCCAAAATGGAACACAAATTCAGAGAATACATGATCGAGTGATTATCCTAAAAATACAAATTGAGCTTATGTGAGAAGAATGATTAAAGAATGTATCAACATACATTAATAAAATCCTATTTATTTTTCAAATTGAATAACTCTTTTTATCAATTCGGGAGATCGTAGGAACATCTCCAAATAGGTTGATATCCAACCATATATAAGAACAACCATGACTGTGGCCATCAAGTTATTCTTAGCTATGAAAGTAGGTAATTATACCGATTATATATCACATATATGTAACTATCACTTTATGCTATCAACTAATTGAATGTTTGCATAAATCATTGGGTTGTTAACTCATTAACAAGTATGCAACATTATACATAGCACCCAACTGCACCTCTCTTTACATCGACCTTGGCTGTGGCACAACAAATCGATTCTCTAAGCTTAAGGCTGACCCATTAATCAAGAAATAGTTTTAATATGGTTGGAGCTCATTCAACCGTTTAGTCAGGCTTGGATGTGTCCAACAACCAAAACTAAGGATTGACCTCTGACTCCAACTATATTATTCATAAACTAATTCCATGGTTTGAACATGTTGAGGTTCAAGCCGTGCATGGATGTGTCCATCAACCCAAACGAGAAACAAAACTCCGATTCTAACCATATTAATGGAAGGTGTTGGCCTTAATATTTTGTAAGGGGTTTTGGGTCTCATCCTTTCTTTTCTAAGCACATTCATGACATAGAATTATGTCATGACTAACGATTTCCTTAATAAAGTATGTATGTGACTTAATTTATCAAGTCTCATTAATTGAATTAGGAACCGGATTTCCTAATTCTAATTTCATACTTTATTCAAGGAATTGTTTTGGGAAACAATTTCCTAAATTGTCATAATCAATTTTGAAAATAATATGTTTAAGACTTTGATTTCTCTAAATCAAATCTTATTAAATTAAGAGACAGATTCCCTTAATTCAACCACATATTATTTTCATGAAAATCTCATTTAAGAAAACTCTATAGGAAACTATTTTCCTAATTAATTTTGGAGACAACAATATGTAAGAGCATCACCTCTTAAATCAAATTTTCAAGATTTGATCACATATTTTATTCATGGATTAATTAATTACAACAAATTATTTTCTAAGGGTGGCTCCCCGAGGCTCAGATACCCAAAGCAAAGAAATTTATCGTAAATCCAATTTGGTCCGCTCCTCGAGGCGTAACCAAATTAAACATGACAATTTTATTCAAAATGGGAAATTAAATTACAACAACTAACTTTAAATTAGACGGCTCCCCGAGGCTCAATCCAAAATAAAGAATTTTGTTAATAATTTAAAACCAATTCGAATTTAATTATCAATTAATGATCCATAAATTTGTCTAGACTTTCTTGAAAGAAAGTGTCCAAAATTGCGAGATTTCATAATAGGTTTTCAGATTAATTGTAAGTTTCTGGTACAAAAAAAACTTACATATTTCCAAAATTGGAAAATTTCCAAAATAGGAAATTTCCAAAATTGGAAAGTTTCCAAAGATGGGAAGTTTTCACAATTATCATAAAATTTCAGAAACTAGGATATTTCAAAAGTTTGCGAAATTTCATGAGGATTTCCAACTTTGAAATTCCTAAATCTAAAATTTATCATAATTGGAAAGTTTCCATAATTGGAAAATTTTCCAAAATTGAGATCATGACAAAGTTTTCCGCAAAACAATTATATGATTATGTCGAACACTAACCGGCTCTGATACCACTGTTGGGACCGGGTGCATGTTGACATGGATACGAGTTCGTAATTTTTAAAATTAATTAAGTGCAGCGGAAGAATTAGCATAAATAATTTCTCAAATTATTTTAACCACGTATCTAGCATGCAACCTTATGATGTGTGGACATGATCATAAATTAAAATTTTACAGAAAGTAAACTAATTTACTCAATACCTCGCGTAACATGAAGTAAGGGACGAGATCCAACCGTAGCGTCCCTTGGAAGCTCCGCCTCTATTCGCGTCCACGCCGAGTTCTCTTCGGGATGACTTCGCAAAGCCACGAGTTTTGTGCCGACGAGAACTACTAGATTCTCCAAAGGCACAACTAGAATATCAAGAGAGAGAGATGGAAACTAACCACCAAGTAACGGAATCAAGATTCCGTGAAGGAAGGAAGGAGTCGCGACCCGCTTCGTCTTGGTGGTGGCTCATGGCAAGGGAAGGTGGCGCTGGCCCTAGAGGGATGGGAGAGGGCGCCGACCCTAGAGAGAGAGAGGGAGAGAATAAGAGAGAGAGTGAGAGCTTGCTACTTTATCTCTTGATTAGAATTCAAGCATTGCCTTGGTTCCTTATATAGTAGTCTCTCCATTGCCAAGTCTCCCCTTTAACGGAATAAATTTTTCATAAGAAATTTATCTTATAAATTTTCTTATGAATTATTCCGTTATGCCAAGTTTTATTATAACTAACTTTATAATAAAACAAATACATCTCCCATTTTATTATGGAATAAAATTTATTATAAATTTTTCTTATCATGGAAAAATCAATTCATAATTGATTTTATAAAATAAAATAAACCAATCCATGGTTCATTTTAATTTCCATAAAACGAATAAATTTATTATATAAATTTTTTCTTATCATGGAAAAATCAATTCATAATTGATTTTATAAAATAAAATAAACCAATCCATGGTTCATTTTAATTTCCATAAAAAGAATAAATTTATTATATAAATTTTTTCTTATCATGGAAAAATCAATTCATAATTGATTTTATAAAATAAACCAATCCAAGGTTTATTTTAATTTCCATGAAAATAAATCTCTTTATATAAATTTCTTTATATAAATTTATTTATCCATAATCTTATAAAACAAATCGCGCTTGATTTATTTTATAATTTAAACCAAATAAATTGGTTTCCCTCCATGTGGTGGGCGACCAAACCAAAGTGGGTGTGGACCCTCTTTGGCCGGCCAAACCAAGCCGCCTCCTCGCGAATTAAACTCATTTAATTCGCCCAATAAGCCTTCAAAAGACTTAGCCATTTTAAGCTTCCGATGCGCCTCTGATAAATTCAGATTCGACTTATTTCTCTTGATCGGAAAATCCAATTTTCAACTCGTTTTAAATCCCTCGGATTACTCGTAGTGCGTGTGACTAAATAGGCTTTCGATTTATGTTGGCCGTCTATAATTAACCAATTATAGAACGATCATGAGTGGCACCTAGTAGTACATCATGATCCCCAATTAATCGAAAGATCAACGGTTGACCTCAGAAATAATTCTGAAACCCTTCAGCGGCTCTAATGAATCCTGCCTCATTCCCTTCACCATCTTATACCCTCTTGGTTCAGGACATGGTCTGTGTGTGTCGGTCCCCACTAGGCTGACTATGTCACACCTAGCCCAAGTAACGTTCTCTCGTCCTTTGGATTTCTAATTACTCTCATGTATTTAAGAGACTCATACTCTAAACATGTCATGCTCTGGCCAGAGGCTTTGAGTAACAACCCGACGATAGACCTTGGGTATACATCTCCTCGCAAGGAGTGGTGAATCCTTTGTAGGCTGTTCAAACATCTTCGGGCACTTCGGCTTATACCCAACCATCTTGGGTCCACACCTCCTTGGAGATGCTTGCTTAAGATGTTAAAGTATAAGTCTCCATGACCAAGATGACTTGAACACCGCAAGTCAAAGGAACATCGCACTTAAGCTGCGGTAAGAACTTCATTGACATGTCTATATATAGACTACCATGTGAAGTTTTACAGCCAGTCACTCCAATGAACTAGTTCCCTTAACTAGCATTCATGTTTATCTCTGGACATCCCAATGTCACCAGCCAGTGAGAATCAGCTGATTAGAGAATAACCCATGCTAGTCTCAATAGAATTGATAGTGTCCGTATTTATCAATTCATCGACTAGGGACAATTTCAATACTTCACAATTGCACATGTAGAGATAATCACTAGTTGTGAATTCATCACAAATTCTCTCATGCTGTGAATTGTATTGCGGACATTCAGTAAATGAGTTTAAGATCCCAATCAAATACACAAATATGTATACTCAAATAGTGAATTTTCATTTATTAAAATAAATGTTTACAATCATAAGGCGATTGCCTTAGGACACTTCTCTCATTATTACTAACANGACTTGATCAGCAAGGGAACTCACTCACCGTCCACTACCTGATCGGTCACCAGACCGATCAGGAGCAAGGCAGTGAGGAAGCAGCCTGCTCCCTGATCGGTCACCGGTCTGATCAGGAGCCACACAGTAGGTTCCCAACCTCACTGTGCGCTCCCTGATCGGTCACCAGTCCGATCAGACATCGCTGGATCGGTCACCAGGCCGATCCACGAAGGAGCAGCGTGCCAATGTCCCTGATCGGTCACCAGACTGATCCAGGGACTCAAACCTAGCCCTCCAAGCTAGGAATTCATCCACCTTAGCCCTCCAAGCTAAGGATTTTTCCATCTAACTCTCCAAGTTGGGAATTTGCACCTAACCCTCCAAGTTAGGACTTTTCACCTAGCCCTCCAAGCTAGGACTTTTCACCCAACCCTTCTGAGTTAGAACATCATCCAACCTAGCCCTCCAAGCTAGGCAGCTGACCCTCCAAGCCAGGACTTTTTCACCTAATTCTCCAGGATGGGAATTTCACCTAACCCTCCAAGTTAGGACTTTTCACCTAGCCCTCCAAGCTAGGACTTTTCACCCAACCCTTCCGAATTAGGACTTTTCCAACACCTAGCCCTCCAAGCTAGGATTTTTCACACCTAACCCTCCAGGTTAGAATTTTCCAACACCTAGCCCTCCAGACTAGAATTTTCCATACCATGCCTGATCCCCGATCAGGACTTAATCAAACATCATCCACCTAAACTAAAATCGGTGTCAACACCAAAACAACAATCAGGGCCAGACTGCATCAACAAATACTAGAGTAATTAAACATGTACTAAACTACTAGATAGAGTTTATCTAATGTTAACCAAATCCTAAATAGGTTATATAATGATTCTAAAGTATATGCGTACAAACGGTACTTTATAGATCAAAAATTAAAAGTTAAGATTGTATAACTAACAATTTAGGGAGAACAAGCATAATAGATTTAAGATAAATAATCCTACTCAGATAATAAAATAATCATGTATTTAAAGATAAACTGAGCTATAGAAACAAACAAAGAAGTACCCGCCTTAAATAGAGAAGTCCGTAAGCGAAAAGAACCTCTCACGATCGACGACGTGAGTCCAAAGTCAAAGTCTTGTATCAAGGACATAGTATTTATAAAAAAATTACTAAATTAGCTAAACATGATACTCCACATGATTAGGATAAATCCTACTATGATACATATACTTAAATTACTAAATTAGCTATGTCAATCCGAGATCGTTTAATTCATCAATCGATTTTAAATAAAATCGGCTAATGGACCAACATCTTCATATTAATATAAATTAGCTCATATATGTTTATATAAAAATATAATTTTTCTGATTATATTCGTGTCCTTTCGATTTGATTCCATATATTAGAAGCTTTCAATAATTTTTTTTATAACTTACCATTGTAGTAAAAAGCTATTTTATTTTCATTTTTCTAAAAATGCTATCATTTAAATTTTAAAATATATATAGGAGCTAATATTTAATGTATTGAGTCAAATTGACATTTGAGAATATGGATATAATCAGAAGAAGTATACGAACATATAGAAATTAGTTTAATATTAAGCTTAGGATGATTTGATCTATCAATTGATTTTATCCAAAACTGATTGTAAACCAAATGATCTAGAATTGACATAAAACTTAATATTATATGTTTGTTTTATTGATGCAGTCTGGTCCGATTATTGTTTTGATGTTGACAACGATTTAAGTTTGGTTGAGCGAACTTAGATTAAGTCCTGGTTGGGGACTGGGCACGAAATCCTGGTGAGTGAAGCCGGGTCCTAGCTTGGGAAGCTAGGATGGATGAAAGCCTGGTAAGTGAAGCCAGGTCCTAGCTTGGGAAGCTAGGTGATGGAAATCCTGGTGAGTGAAGCCAGGTTGAAATCCCGGTGAGCGAAGCCGGGTCCTGGTGAGTGAAGCTAGGTGATTGAAATCCTAGTAAGTGAAGCTAGGTTGAAATCCCGGTGAGGGAAGCCGGGTCCTAGTGAGTGAAGCCAGGTGATTGAAATCCTAGTGAGTGAAGCTAGGTTGAAATCCCGGTGAGTGAAGTCGGGTCCCGATGAGTGAAGCCGGGTGGTTAAAATCCTGGTGAGTGAAGCCAGGTGCTAGCTTGGACGGCTAGGTTGAAGTCCCGGTGAGTGAAATTGGGCACGGAGTCTTGGTCCGGGGGACCAGGATGAGTCAGAGAAGGCTAAGGAGGTCGTTCTCTTGACTTAGAGTTGACATGGGAGTCCCTGGATCGATCTGGTGACCGATCAGGGAATTTGGCACGAAATCCCTGTTGTGATCGATCTGGTGACCGATCCAGAAAGGGCTGATTGGTCGGGTGACCGATCAGGGAGAGAACCGAAACATTGGTGGGCTTCTGTGTGGCTCCTGATCGGTCTAGTGACCGATCAGGGAGACCTCCTGATCGGTCTGGTGAACGATCAGAAGGTTCTCAGAGCCCTTCGGTGAAGAAGGATGATCGGTCAGGCTGATCGTTCAATTATCGCGAGGCTTCTCACTATGACCGATCAGGATGGATCCTAATCGGTCAGGGAGTGGCCTGATCGGTCTGGTGACCGATTAGTAGGCTTGGGCTGCAAATCTGAAAAAACACCCTGCAATGGGGTGGATCGGTCTGGTGACCGATCCATGACTTGGGTTCGGTCAAGGTGACCGATCAGAGATACCTCGCGATTTCATGTTTCTCACGGTCGACCGATCAGGCTGGAGCCTGATCAGTCAGGACTATACCCGATCGGTCTAGTGACTGATCAGGGTCCTCTCTGATCGGTCTAGTGACCGATCAGGGTCCTCTCTGATCAGTCCGGTGACCGATCAGAAGCTGAACTTTAATTCAAATACGCTGTCAGAGTTCTGATCGCGTTCTGATTGCTACCGATACACTACTAATATTTGTTCTCAGCCTTTTGATATTTGATCCTCTATTGATTTGCTGTGCTAATGACCTGCTAAGTGTGCAGATAACTCAGGTTCACTCAAGGGGAGTCAAATGGAGGCTTTTGCTTGATCAGGTTTGGCAGTTTACCTTCTCAGGTTTCAACGGACGACTGCGCCACTAAGATGCTGACCAAGGCTTGGCTGAGGGAAGCTCAGGGAGTCTAGGAGAGGTCAGGATAGCTGGGCAGTTGCAGTTGAGTAGCTCGGAGTTGCAGAGAGGTAGCTGTGACCTGGCGTTCAGTGAGCAGAGGCTTAAGGGCTTGGTGGCGAAGAAGTCTTAGGATGAAATTGGGAAGAATTGATCCATCTCTTTGAGCGATAACTCTGATCCTTGGAGCAACACTTGAGCATCATTCTTGGAGACACTGCAAACTTGAGTGCTTAGAAGAAGAAACAAGGAGCTTGGCGAGTCCATCAGCAAGAAGACACGAAGAGCAGGGAGTTCTTACATGAGATCTGTGCTGAGTGGAGCTCAGTGAGGAGTTCGCTTGTGTTCTTACTGTCCTAAGTGCTCTATAAGCTTCCTTCCGTTTCTTTGTGCTTAAATTCATCAATCTGTTGAAACGCTGTGGAGAGGTTACTCCACCGAGAAGGAGGTTGCATTCTATCTGGATTTTCCGGGGCTTGATCTGCAGACTATCAAGGGATTGCCCACCTTATGGGCACGCCAAGGAGTAGGGGCAAGTTATCCCCGAACCTTGTAAATCCTCTTTGGTAGCGTTTTGTGCTTGTGCTTAGTTTAGGGTTTAGCTTTTGCATCTCTCTGTTTTGTATTGCTTCCGCTGTGCTACTAACCTTTGAAGTGCAGAAGTTTTAAAAGTGCAAGAAGTTTGTGTCTGGCTATATTCACCCCCCCCCCTCTCTAGCCATCCAAGCACCAACAAGTGGTATCAGAGCCTGGGGCTCTGTTCAAGCGGATTAACACCCGAGAGTCAACAAGAATGGCTTTGAGAGAAGGATTTAGCACCACTCGACCTCCCTTCTTCGATGGATTGGATTTTCAATATTGGAGGTCTCATATGTAGTACTACCTCAAGACCGACATAAGTATGTGGTTCTCGGTGAAGGAAGGCTTCACCCCTCCAAGAGATGCGGAGGGAAAAGAGTTAGAGTCTTCACGTTGGTCGGCTGAGTAAATCCGCAAAGGAGAAGCCGATGCGAAGGCGGTGGTGACCTTGCAATGTGGAATGAACAAAGACCAACTGATCAAAGTTGGTCCCTTGACAAGCGCAAAGGATTTGTGGAACAAGCTCATCGAGCTTCACGAGGGCACCCGGGACTCGAGAATAGCCAAGAGGGATTTGTTCCTCAATCAACTACAAAACCTCTCCATGAAGGAGAGTGAAACGGTAAGCGAACTTCATAGTAGATTCAAAGAGGTATTGAATGGTCTCCACTCTATTGACAAAAAGGTCGAGAACCGCGACCTTGTGAGGTATGTGTTAAAAGTTTTTCCAAGGAATGCCTTATGGTCATCCATGGTGGATGTCTACAAGGTTTTTAAGGATTTGTCAATTGTCAAATTGGATGATTTATTTTGTGAAATGGAGCTACATGAAATGGCTAACAAAGGCCCCAAGGAGAAGGGGATTGCACTTGTAGCAGGGGAAAAGACCAAGAAGAAGGAGAAGAAGAAGGAGAAGAAGAAGGAGAAGGAAGTCTCTTCATCTTCATCTTCATCCGAATCCGAGTCCGAGTTCGAGGAGGATGGCAGCGGGTCTTCTTCTCCGAGATGACCAACTTTGTTAGAAGAATGATGAGGAAGAGCCGGCGCTTCAAGGGTAAAGGTAACCCTAGTGAAGTTAAAATTGATAAAACTAATATTACTTGCTTTGAGTGTAGCAAGAAAGGGCACTACAAGAATGAATGCTCAAAGCTAAAGAAGAAGGAGGAGAAATCAAAGAAGAAGAAGAAGGCCTTGAAGGCCACATGGGATGAATCGTCCTCTAGTTCATCCGAAGAGGAAAATGAGAAGAAGAGTACTCGTCATGTAGCACTCATGGCAGTAGAGAACTCAAGTGAAGGAAGCAGTGATGAAATAAGTGACTCCTCAACCACGCCTTCATCATCTTCGGATGATGAAGAGGTAATTTCTTCTGAGTTAGATAAGTGCTATAGAACAATAGCGTGCTTGACAAACATGCTTAAAAAATCTAAGAACAAGGTTAAGTTATTGAGATTAGAAGTAGAAAAATTGAAATCTTCTAAGGATGAGGATATTGATGATTTGTATGTAGAAATGTTAGAAGATGAGAACAAAACCTTGAAGGGAAAAGTAAAATCTCAAGAGTATTCTTGAGAAATTTTCAACTAGTTCTAAAACATTAGACATGGTACTAAATTCCCAAAGGGTGGTTTACAACAAGGCCGGTATGGGTTACCGACCTAAAGAATCAACCTTTGTATCATTAATGTCAAGAACCCAATTTAGATCATCAAATGATTCTAGGGTTCAAAAAGTCAAAAAGAAAATGAATAAGATATGAGTGCCAAAGTCATTCATTGTAGATGCTTTAGGTCCCAAAATATGGGTACCTAAAACGTCTATATTTAGAATTGTCTAAGCATTACTTGAGGGGGAGCATCTATTAACTCGGGTGGTTGATATTTGGTGCTCCAAACATATAGTCATTCCTAGTTAGGGATGCGTCTACTATTTCCTCCATTTAATGAATGACCACTTACTACCCATGAGGGATGTTGTCTTTTCAATAGTGAATTTAGATGATTGGAGTTAAAATCAATGGAAATCATAAACTCCATACACCATGTAGATACATGGAAATGTGTCCCATTTACTCTACATTTTAGTGTCACTGGAAACTTTCTCATTTGTATTTGTATGCATATGGGATTATAATTTATCAAGATTACTCCAATATAATTAGGTTTATGGTTAATGAACTTGATAGAAATTTAGAACTATGAATTTTCTAATCCAATCCATAAGTTATCATTAGAATGGGGAATTAGGACCATGAATTGCTTGGGATTGAACTCTATAGTTCACTATAATTCTAAAGGTCAGCCACAATATTAGAATAATAGTTTACTCTTGCAATATCTTGTTATATATCTGAGGTCTAAGTTAGGTTTTGTTAATTGCTTGCAATGATAGAATTTAGACAATTTCATGTTTTGGTGATCAATATTTTGAATTGTCTGAAACTGTCTAAATTAAATGAGTACATGAATATAGTTTAGTTAACTTCCTCCTTATAGAGAATTTAGACAATTCCATGGCAACTTCATGCTTTTGTAATCAATGCATGTTTTTTAGATGTTCTTGAAACTGTCTAAATGAGATAAATGCATGTCGTGTTGGTGTAGGAAGCACCATATCAAACCTTGTTTTGATATTGGCAAAGGATTTAAAGTTAAGTACTATTTGTGATCTAATGTGTTCGCCAAGTGTGCAGAAAGAAGTCCTAGCGAAGGTCTGTTAGGCGTTGAAGACCTGGCGAAGGACTGCTAGGCACCTGGCGAAGGACTGTTAGGCACCTGGCGAAGGACTGCCAGGAATTGAAGACCTGGCGAAGAACTGCTAGGCACCTGGCGAAGGACTGCCAGGAATTGAAGACCTGGCGAAGGGCTGCTAGGCACCTGGCGAAGGACTGCCAGGAATCGAAGACCTGGCGAAGGGCTGCCAAGCACCTGGCGAAGGACTGCCAGGAATCGAAGACCTGGCGAAGGGCCGCTAGGCACCTGGCGAAGGACTGCTAGGAATCGAAGACCTGGCGAAGGACTGCTTGGCACCAGGCGAAGGACTGCTGGGCAAAAGTCCAACCGGAGGAGTCGGTTGGCAAAAGGTAAATTCTCCTGAGAGGAGTAGGTGAGGATGCGTTCCCCGTCGAGGGAACATTAGGCGTCGGTTCGACCTAGGGTTCCATTTGGGAGACCCGAAGTCAGAACCAAGACAGCTACGGCTGTGAAAAACTAACTAACATTCTTGCCTTGTTTGTTGTGGAACTAACCTTGGAAGCAGGGACCAAAGGAATGAGTTTCTGCAGCTCAGAATGCCTCAAAGGAGAGGGGCAGTAGCTGGGCTAGGCACCCGGGAGGTCCCAGGTGCCCAAGGTCAAAGCCAAACGAGCAATTGAGCAAGAATTGCTTCAAAGACTTACTGGGCAAGGCGCCCTGAAGGACTCGGGTGCCCTCATGGTCCCGGGCGCCCTGGATGTCTCGGGCACCCTGGGTCCAAGCCAACCCGTGATCGAAGCGAAATCAGCCGCGAAGCCAAGCAGACCAAGTCAATCGGGGCGCCCCCGTCAGCTCCGAGGCCGATTCTGGAGGGATAAGCGTTGACCGAGCTTCGGATGAAGGTTCTCGGATCCGAAGGCACGTGTCAGGCGCCCCCAGCGTCCAGGGCGCCCCCAGGAGTGCTAGAAAAGGGGCTCGACCCCAAGGCTTCAACAAATCAATTTTCCAACGCCTCTACACTCTTCGTTCAAGCGCTCTGCTCCGAAAACCTCCGATCTCGAGATTCTAGCACCGACGACGACCCTCTGCTCTGAAGTACAATCCACACCGGGCGTCGGTAACGAAGAGTATAATTTTCTTTATTGCACTACTATTGTAACAATCTTTGTAAAACCTTTTGCGCGAATATAGAATTGCCCGCAGTAAACGGTCAAGGATCGTGGGCCTTGGAGTAGGAGTTGACCTTGACTCCGAACCAAGTAAAATCACTTGTGTTCCGTGTGTTTTATTTCAATTCCGTTGCGTATTCTCTTTTATTAATCTGAAATTTTTTCACGATATTCACCCCCCCTTCTATCGTGGTTTCTCGATCCAACAAGTGGTATCAGAGTGGGGTTGCTCAAATTTGGTGCAACCACCAATTTGGAAATTTTTCGGATTTACGAAATTTTTTCATTTTATTTCTTTTCTTTTTCGTTAATCGAGGTTGGTGCAACACCACTCGATCTTTTTCGTCTTGTATTTCAAATAAATAATATCTGTGGGTGAGTTTAAAATATTCTTAAGCCTTTTCCGATTTTGAATTCTCATTTTTTCACCATAAGTCAGAATTGATAAAACAATCAACTTTTGAAAATTTGTCATAAATTTTTTTACCATTATTTTAATATTTTTTCTCGAAATTCGTGCTACCTTAATTCGAGCAAATTTTTGTCACAACATTGAATTCTTATTTTGTTCAAAATTAACAAAAGTAACATCTTCTAAAAATTTGTCACAAACTTTTTATTATTATTATTTTTATTATTTCATCTCGAAATTCGTGCAATATTTATTTTGGGCTATTTTTTTTCTTTCTCTCGCACTACTAATCCAAGACCAAGTCTTGATACATTTCTAGTTTTTCTTTTTTTGTGTGCAAGATTTATCCTTAATAGCCAATCAAGAATGGAACAGTGTTCGTTCGCCTCTATTCTTTGGCGACAACTTCAGAACCTGGAAGGGTCTAATGGAATCCCACCTAAAGGCCCATCTAGATCTATGGATGATCATCCAAACGGGATTTTCGTTTCCCGTAGAAGATGAGTTATCAATCGAGTGGGACAAACTGGATGAACAAACCCTCAACCAAATCAAGACCGATGCAAGGGTAACTGCAATCCTACAATGTGGCCTAACCAAGGAGCAACTCGAACTAGTAGGTCCATTCAAATGTGCCAGAGAGATTTGGGAAAAGCTAATCAATCTACATGAAGAGAGCTCCGGTATTGAGATCTTATAAGAATTCGAGCCTGAGTCAGAAGATGAACTGACTGAGACAAAAATAGTAACCAATTTCGAATCTATTTTTGAATTACAATTAAATAATCAAACAGATGCTGTAATGGTCGAGGAAGGTCTAATTTCTAGTGCAGGGAAAGCTCCAAGAGAACCACCAAAGAAGAAGCTTCAACCTGTACCCGAGTCCGACTCAGACTCGGAATCAGAAGACAATGAAGGAGATCAACCCAAACTGGTCCGATTAGCTCATGATCATTACAAGAGTACTGGACAAACGATCGGGAAAGGTAAGTTTTCAATATTTAAAAATCTAATATTTATCTCAAATAACATGATTGATTCATATGAATTAGTTAAGGTTAACACGTTAAATACTTTCACAACCATGTTGATCTTAAAAATCTAGAGTTTTATTTCAATTATGATGTAACTTAAATCAGTTTTGTCATATTTGCTTTTTTTTTGCTTAGAATTAGGATTGATAAGTTTAAGGACTAAAGAGTTACTTAAAACTTGAAAACCTAGTATTGGGAGGAGGTGAGATGATAGTACGTTAGGGAAGCCCTTCTAATAAGTCCAAGTATACACTACTTGGTCTGTTTAGTCTGGTGGAACTAGCCGAAGCTACCGATCTAAGACCCAAACTAGTTAGACCAAAATCTTTCAAGGAGTAACTTGAAGATGAATTTTCTATAAAAGGCTTTGTCAAGGAAAGGGTTGATGATCCAATAAGGCTACGACCAAAGAAGGCCTAGTGCCTCGCCAAGACCTGGAAGCCAATTATAGAAAATCAAATTCACTTTACTATTGTCAGATTTGAATCTAACATAAATTTTAAGTAAATCTTAGATGTAACACTAATTCAAAAGATAAAATTAATGCATCTCACAAAACAGGTAAGGATACCTTGTCTTGTCACTTAGAACTGGGTGAGATGTCTAGGGCTTACTAATGTAGTTCAATTCTTTTCTTTTTCAAAATCAACTCAAGTGTTTTCCGAAATTAATTCTAAATGTTTTCCACTCAACATTTTTCAAAAATTGAATTTCATTTATTTTCAAAATTAACTCATCAAATCAAGTCTTGATTGAATTAATACTAAGACCTAGGACTTGATTGGGTCAATTATTGGTAGAACCAAGTCAACATAGTCAAACCTAGTCAATACTGAAGACCCTTCAAGCAATTAAACAAAGTCAGACGAGTTGGATACAAGGGGAGTTTTTTTTAATTTTTTTCGAAAAATTTAGATATTTAGTATCATCTCAAAATAAGGTTTTCAAAAATTTGATTCAAAAAACCCTCGTATATTACTATCTCTTTGAAAAATTATTATCATTTTAAAATATCTTTGAAAAATTATCATCATTTTAAAATGTTCTATCATTCCAAATTGTGTTAAAAATTACCATACTGTTATTCAAAACTATTCTTTTGATTTTAATAAACCCTAAAGACAACAAAGGAAGGTCCACTTCATGATCTACAAGGACCCCTAGGATGTGTCAAATTTAGGGGGAGTTTGAGTCGAAAGAAGAATTTTTGAAATGTTTTTTGGTAATTATTTGTTTTGAATAATTCCTTTAATCTGAACTAAACCCTAAGACTCGGAGGAGGATTAACTTGTGGTCAACAAGCCTCCTAGGACTGTGTCAGGTTTAGGGGGAGTTCAAATTAAAAGAAGAAGTTTAAAAATTCTATGTTTTCAAACTATCACTCATGTTTTTCGAAAACTATGCTATCATTTCAAAATATGTCTTTTAATTATTCATTTTTTTAAATGTTAATACTTCAAAGTTCATTTTATGAATTGTGCTTGAGTCCCTTTTGATTTTGCCAAACCCTAAGGACACAGAGGAAGTCTTCATCATGATCTAAAAGGACTCGTAGGAAGTGTCAAATTTAGGGGGAGTCTAAATCAAAAGAAATAATTTCTGACAATTATGTTTTGAAATTATTAAATAATTCCTTTGATCTGAACCTAACCCTAAAGACTTAGAGGAAGAACACTTGTGGTCAACAAGCTTCCTAGGACTGGATTAAGTTTAGGGGGAGGTCAAATTAAAAGAATTATTAAAATTTTCAAGGCGATATGTTTTCATGCATGTATTTTCAAATCCTTCTGAAAACACAAGTAATTTCCTTTCAAATATTATCTTTTTTAAATATTATTATTTTTAAAATGTTTTTTTTAATTTGAAATAATCTTTCTCTTGAGCTTGGAAAGATTTCCAGGACACTTAGGGAAATGTCCTTATAGTTAACAAGGTTTCCTAGGATTGTGTCAGACTGGAAAAGAAACTAAGTCAAGTAAAGTATTATGTTTTCAAAATAACATTAAAATTTTCTTAAAATATTATGTTCAAAAGTACTTCTATTTTCAAAAAGGCATACTATCTTTTAAAAGTACTTCTATTTTCCAAAATATAATATTTTCAAAAGTACTAATACTTTTCAAGGCAATAATGTTCTAAGCGCGTGAATTTTCTCAAAGACTTGCCTAAAAATATAAAATATTTTTTTGTACCTTTCAAAGTGGAGTTTTGTTGATGCAATTTAAGAATTTGCTATGCTTTCAAGAATTATACTAAGTATTTTTATGTTTTCAAAACTCATGGGCTCTGATAGACAAACTTTTTCCTTAAAACTTATTTCAAAATATATTTCAAGGGGAGAGCAAGAAAGATAGAAAGGAATGTTTTTTTTGGTTAAACTTTTATCTCTGTTTCAAAAAACAAAAATTTCTAAGTACTTCAAATGATCTTTAAGTGCTAAGTGCTGTTAAAATTTCAAACTACTGTCAAAATACATCAAGTTCTTTCAAGTATTTCTAGTGCTTCAAAATTTCCTAAGTATTTCTAAGTGTTTCAAATTTTTTAAGTGCATGTTTTTCCTAAGTAAAATTTTTTCTTAGTAAACAAAATTTATCTGAGCAAAAACTTTTTGAATAATTTAGCAAATGTTTCTAAGTAAAGTTTTTTTTGGTGAAAAACTTGTCTAGAAATTTCTTAAAGATTTTGTTTTTCAAAATACACAAAGTATTTCCAAATATATTCTTCTAAGTGTGCAAATTCTTTTAAAACAAAATTTTCCCAATTCTCAAAGTTGAACTTTTTTTTAAGGAAATTTGGCTTCAAAATTTTTGCCTAAGTAAAATTCTTTTTGCAAAGCCTTGTAAGTAAAAGTTTTTTTTAACAAAATTCTAGTTTGCAAAACTTTTTCAAAATTTTACCTTGTTCACCCATGTTTGTTTTTGATATATGTCAAAGGAGGAGGAAAGGTCAAAGTTAAATACTATATAACACAAGTATTATGAGAAATAAAGGATTTTTTTCAAATCTATTCTGTTCATACTTCATTGTGTTTTTATCTTCTGTTATTAACTGTTATAAGTTTTTACTTAACTATTAACTGTTATAAGTTTTTACTTAACTATTAACTGTTATAAGTTTTTACTTAACTTTGAATTATGTTGCCATAAATCAAAAAGGGAGAGATTGTTGGTGCAGGAAGCACCATATCGAACCTTGTTTTGATATTGGCAAAGGATTCAAAGTTAAGTACTATTTGTGATCTAATGTGTTCACCAAGTGTGCAGAAAGAAGTCCTAGCGAAGGGCTGCTAGGCGTTGAAGACCTAGCGAAGGACTGCTAGGCACCTGGCGAAGGACTGTCAGGAATCGAAGACCTGGCAAAGGACTGCTAGGCACCTGGCGAAGGACTGCCAAGAATTGAAGACCTGGCGAAGGACTGCTAAGCACCTGGCGAAGGACTGCTAGGCACCTGGCGAAGGACTGCCAGGAATCGAAGACCTGGCGAAGGGCTGCTAGGCACCTGGCGAAGGATTGTCAGGAATCGAAGACCTGGTGAAGGGCTGCTAGGCACCTGGCGAAGGACTGTCAGGAATCGAAGACCTGGCGAAGGGCTGCCAGGCACCTGGTGAAGGACTACCAGGAATAGAAGACCTGGCGAAGGGCTGCTAGGCACCTGGCGAAAGACTGCTGGGCAAAAGTCCAACCGGAGGAGCTAGTTGGCAAAAGGTAAATTCTCCTGAGAGGAGTAGGTGAGGGTGCGTTCCCCGTCGAGGGAACATTAGATATCGGTTCGACCTAGGGTTCTATTTGGGAGACCCGAAGTCAGAACCAAGACAGCTACGGTTGTGAAAAACTAACTAGCATTCTTGCCTTGTTTGTTGTGGAACTAACCTTGGATGCAGGGACCAAAGGAATGAGTTTTTGTAGCTCAGAACACCTCAAAGGAAAGGGGCAGCAGCTGGGCTAGGCGCCCGGGAGGTCCCGGGCGCCCAAGGTCAAAGCCAAACGAGCAGTTGAGCAAGAATCGCTTCAAAGACTTACTGGGCAAGGCGCCCTGAAGGACTCGGGCACCCTCATGGTCCCGGTCGCCCTAGATGTATCGGGTGCCCTGGGTCCAAGCCAACCAGTGATCGAAGCGAAATCAGCCGCAAAGCCAAGCAGACCAAGTCAACCGGGGCGCCCCCGTCAGATTCGAGGCCGATTCTGGAGGGATAAGCGCTGACCGAGCTTCGGATGAGGGTTCTCGGATCCGAAGGCACGTGTCAGGCGCCCCCAGGAGTGCTATAAAAGGGGCTTGACCCCAAGGCTTCAACAAATCAATTTTCCAACGCCTCTACACTCTTCGTTCAAGCGCTCTGCTTCGGAAACCTCCGATCTCGAGATTCTAGCGCCGACGATGACCCTCTGCTCTGAAGTACGATCCACACCGGGCGTTGGTAACGAAGAGTATAATTTTCTTTATTGCACTACTAATGTAACAATCTTTGTAAAACCTTTTGCGCGAATATAGAATTGCCCGCAGTAAACGGTCAAGGACCGTGGGCCTTGGAGTAGGAGCCGACCACGACTCTGAACCAAGTAAAATCACTTGTGTTCCGTGTGTTTTATTTCAATTTCGCTGCGTATTCTCTTGTATTAATCCGAAAGTTTTTCACGATATTCACCCCCCCCTCTATCGTGGTTTCTCGATCCAACATGTCGGACAAAATACAACCTTATGAATTGTATTGATACCCAAAATTTGATCGGATTTTAATTATAATGGGATATAAGCATGTTTTGGAATTTTAATCATCCATTGAAATTGACTCAAACCTATTCTTGGTATTTTCTTAATCCATAGAAATTCTTAATTCTTGATATGAAAATATACTTTCTGGTTAAGGGACCCTTGTTGGGAACCAATAGGTCAAATCTGATTGAATTAGGGTTTAGGGATGGTTGAGATTTGAAACAAAGCTGATTTCACAGTTTCTGAAAGTTTGTTTCTAAAACTGAAAAACCTTCTGTATTGAACCAGATCGGTCCACCGACCGATCAGGACTCACCCTGATCGGTCTGGTGACCGATCAGATGTCGTTCTGATCGGACTGGTGACCGATCATGTCAATGCTGATCAGGGAACTCCAAATTGTTCCCAATGGTGTAAGACTACCCCTCAGTCCAATCACCGTTCATCAAATTGTATCAGATTACTTGATCATACTTATACAAACAAACATGATACAATCCAATTACAGTTGAAACATACTTGATCATCCATTGGTACAAACCTGGTACTAAGAGAGTACAAATTTGTACAAATTTGTTCAAGTGGTAAAATATGGGTAGGAATTTTTAAGACCCTTAACTCTTAGAAATTTTTCTGAAACATCAAGTGTTAAAATGTGGTTTGGCTAATCATGCTTGGAACAAAACTTAATATTAATTTGATACAAACCTATGTTGGAATGTTCAAATTCATAAGAAAGGGTTGGTTGAATCATGACCCTTGTTCCTTGATGAGGAGTAGCCTTTAGCCAAGAAACTAAAATCATGTTTCTGAATTTTTTCTAAAATATCGAATGTTAAGAAAGTCTACACTCCTGTTGTGGAATGCAAATTGTTAATACAGTCTGATCAGGAACGTATCAGAGTTTCAGAAATTTTTCTGAAATCTGATCGCTCCCCAAACGAATAAGAAATATTTCTGTATCGAATAATCAACGAACCTGATCGGTCACGAAGACCAATCAGGACTATGTATCAGATACAGTTGCATTCCCTACTTGTCATATGGAACATATACATGTTTGACCATGATATAATTCTGTATATGGTTTCATGTGTAATTCACACTTATTATCGTATGATGCATTTACATTGTTGCCATGATACATTTATGGTATATGCCTCTCATATGCAATTCAAAAATTATCCTTTGATTATTTTGATCATTTTGGGGAGAGACCCTCGCTTAAGGGGGAGGTATATTTAAACTTAATAACCATACCCTTTTCGATATTTGACAAAAGGGGAGAAAATTATTGATTAAGTTTAGGGTTGTGAGATTGTAGGGGGAGGATCGTGAATCCCTTACGATAATTGAATAGACCTCAATTGATACCTAAACTTAAATTGGGTTGTCAAACAATAAAAAAGGGGAGATTGTTGATGCAGTCTGGCCCGATTGTTGTTTTGATGTTGACAACGATTTAAGTTTGGTTGAGCGAACTTGAATTAAGTCCTGGTCGGGGACTGGGCACGAAATCCAGGTGAGTGAAGTCAGGTCCTAGCTTAGGAAGCTAGGTTGGATGAAAGCCTGGTGAGTGAAGCCAAGTCCTAGCTTGGGAAGCTAGGTGATGGAAATCCTGGTGCGTGAAGCCAGGTTAAAATCCCGGTGAGTGAAGCTGGGTCCTGGTGAGTGAAGCCAGGTGATTGAAATCCTAGTGAGTGAAGCTAGGTTAAAATCTCGGTGAGTGAAGTCGGGTCCTGGTGAGTGAAGCCAGGTGATTGAAATCCTAGTGAGTGAAGCTAGGTTGAAATCCCGGTGAGTGAAGCGGGGTCCTGGTGAGTGAAGCGGGGTCCTAGTGAGTGAAGCTAGGTTGAAATCCTAGTGAGTGAAGCCGGGTCCTGGTGAGTGAAGCCGGGTCCTGGTGAATGAAGCCAGGTGATTGAAATCCTAGTGAGTGAAGCTAGGTTGAAATCCCGGTGAGTGAAGCGGGGTCCCGGTGAGTGAAGTCGGGTGGTTGAAATCCTGGTGAGTGAAGTCAGGTCCTAGCTTGGATGGCTAGGATGAAGTCCCGGTGAGTGAAACTGGGCACGGAGTCTTGGTCCGGGGGACCAGAATGAGTCAGAGAAGGCTAAGGAGGTCGTTCTCTTGACTTAGAGTTGACATGGGAGTCCCTGGATCGGTCTGGTGACCGATCAAGGAATTTGGCACGAAATCCCTGTTGTGATCGGTCTGGTGACCGATCAGGGAGAGAACCGAAACATTGGTGGGCTTCTGTGTGGCTCCTAATCAGTTTGGTGACCGATCAGGGAGACCTCCTGATCGGTCTGGTGAACGATCAGAAGGTTCTCACAGCCCTTCGGTGAAGAAGGATGATCGGTCAGGCTGGTCGTTCAATTATCGCGAGGCTTCTCACTATGACCGATCAGGATGGATCCTGATCGGTCAGGGAGTGGCCTGATCGGTCTGGTGACCGATCAGTAGGCTTGGGCTGCGAATCTGGAAAAACACCCTGCAATGGGGTGGATCGGTCTGGTGACCGATCCATGACTTGGGTTCGGTCAGGGTGACCGATCACAGATAGGTCGCGATTTCATGTTTCTCACGGTGGACCGATCAGGCTGGAGCCTGATCGGTCAGGACTATACCTGATTGGTCTGGTGACCTATCAGGGTCCTCTCTGATCGGTCCAGTGACCGATCAGAAGCTGAACTTTAATTTAAAAATGCTGTCAGAGTTCTGATCGCGTTCTGATTGCTACCGATACACTACTGATCTTTGTTCTGAGCCTTCTGATATTTGATCCTCTGTTGATTTGCTGTGCTAATGACTTGCTAAGTATGCAAATAACTCAGGTTCACTCAAGGGGAGTCAAATGGAGGCTTTTGCTTGATCAGGTTTGGCAGTTTACCTTCTCAGGTTTCAACGGACGACTGCGCCACTGAGATGCTGACCAGGGCTTGGCTGAGGGGAGCTTAGGGAGTCCAGGAGAGGTCAGGATAGCTGGGCAGTTGCAGTTGAGTAGCTAGGAGCTGCAGAGAGGTGGCTGTGACCTGGCGTTCAGTGTGCAGAGGCTTAAAGGCTTGGTGGCGAAGAAGTCTTAGGATGAGATTGGGAAGAATTGATCCATCTCTTTGAGGGATAACTCTGATCCTTGGAGCAACACTTGAGCATCATTCTTGGAGACACTGCAAACTTGAGTGTTTGGAAGAAGAAACAAGGAGTTTGGCGAGTCCATCAGCAAGAAGACACGAAGAGCAGAGAGTTCTTGATTGAGATCTGTGCTGAGTGGAGCTCGGTGAGGAGTTCGCTTGTATTTTTACTGTCCTAAGTGCTCTGTAAGCTTCCTTCCATTTCTTTGTGCTTAAATTCATAAATTTGTTGAAACGCTATGGAGAGGTTACTCCACCGAGAAGGAGGTTGCATTCTATCCGAATTTTCCGGGGCTTGATCTGCAGACGATCAAGGGATCGCCCACCTTACGGGCACGCCAAGGAGTAGGGGCAAGTTATCCCCGAACCTTGTAAATCCTTTTTGTTAGCGTTTTGTGCTTGTGCTTAGTTTAGGGTTTAGCTTTTGCATCTCTCTGTTTTGTATTGCTTCCGCTGTGCTACTAACCCTTGAAGTGTAGAAGTTTTAAAAGTGCAAGAAGTTTGTATCTGGCTATATTCACCCCCCCTCCCCGTCTCTAACCATCCAAGCACCAACATGTTTACTTCGCATGATTATATTCATTTCATTAAACGTCAATTTAACTCAATATATTAAAAGCAGTAATTTTTTAAACACGAATTAAAATTTTCAAATATATTCGTATTCAAAAAATTACTTCTCTTAATATATTAAGTCAAATTAATATTTGAGGGAATGAATATAATCAGAAAAACTAGCTGAACGCATAAGAATTTATTTCATATCAATCTGAAATCGTTTACTCCATCAATCGTTTTACTCAAAATCGACTTTAATACTTAAACAGATCAATATTTTTATTATCAGTCAACTGATTTGCTCAAAATTTAAAATTTTAATATAGAGAGAAATTGATTCAACTAGTAAGGAATAAAACGAGAAGTAAATATATGATTGCGTAATTTATAAAAACCATATATATATATACGATTTTGTTCTCCTGCGGACGTGATGTGTGGACTCCTCGTGCGGACCACACTGCCAGACCGATCAGGCAAGGGCCTGATCGGTCTGGCCCTATGGTTGCACACACGGTCCGCACGAGACGGTCCGCAGAAGAGCATTACTTTATATATATATATATATATATATATATATATATATATATATATATATATATATATATATATATATATATGGATTTGCTCTCGTGCGGATCGCGTGCGCGACCACGGCTGATCAGTCACGGTGACCGATCAGGCAAGGCTTGATCGACCACCGGGGGCTCGGGAGCATCCCTGACGGGTTCACGGTACCCCCTAGGGTTCATCGCTCACCCCTGGGTTATAGTTTAGTTCGGGGGCGTCGGCCAAAGGCCGCCGATGGATACGACGCTGCGTACCGTGCGTGATGGCTAGAGAGGGGGTGAATATAGCCAGACACTACAAATCTTGCACTTTTGAAGGTTTCTGCACTTATGGGTTAGGCAGCGGAATACAAATGCAGAAACAGAAACAAAGCAGAACACCAAAACAAAAACAAACAATAAACCGACGCTAACACCGTGATGTACAAGGTTCGAGGATAACTTGCCCCTACTCCTTGGCGTGCCCGTAAGGTGGGCGATCCCTTGATCGTCGGCAGATCAAGCCTCGGTGAACCCGGATAAGATAGAGCCTCCTTCTCGGTGGAGAAACCTCTCCACAGATCTCACGGATGATGGAACTTGAGTACAGGAGATCACACAAGAAGGAATGCTCACTCAGATCTCACAAGGATGTAGTAGAACGCTTAAGCACAAAGTAACAGAGAGCACGAACACAGCCCAGCCAAACTTCCCAAGTTTCTGTCTTGTTCGCCTCAGCTCCTCTTCTTCCAGCTTCGTCTCTTAAGCTCCTGCTCAACGTCGCCAGCTCCATCAGCACCACTGACCCACACCCTGACCCACTGACCTCTCTGAGCACTCAGTCCACTGGACACTCCTCCAGCTGAGCCTCCGTCAGTTGCCAGCCGCGCCTTTGTCAGTTACCAGTTGTGCCAGACGCCGTTGAGACCTGAAAACACAATAGATCCAAACCTGCTCCATGGAAAGTCCTCCATTGACCCTCCTTGAGTATTTGAATCCTCTTGTATCACCTGCACACTCCAACAGACGCTTAGCAATGCATATCAAATGAAATCAGCAAGTAGCAGAGAATCGACAGTGAAAACAGACGCGATCAGAACATTTGACAGCGCATTTTGAATTAAAGTGATCGGTCACCGGACCGATCAGAGAGCCTCCTGATCGGTCACCAGACCGATCAGGGTGGGTTCAGACCGATCAGGCTCCATCCTGATCAGTCCCCAACGCTCAATTAGGAATCGCGATTTCTCCGGGACCGATCACCAGACCGATCCCAGGTTGTGGAACGGTCACCAGACCGATCCACCCCTTTGCAGGGTGATTTCTTAGTTTCGCAGTCCAACCCTCCTGATCGATCACCAGACCGATCAGGGCATGCTCAGATCGATCATGCTCCATCCTGATCGGTCATAGTGAGGAACTCGCGACACTTGATCGTTCACCAGAACGATCCGAGCAGTGTTCCAGATCCGTCACCAGACCGATCAGGAACTAAGCAGTAAGGGGAACCAAAACCCACTGTATGCTCCCTAATCGGTCACCAGACCGATCAGGAGCAAAGTAGTGAGCGAACTGCATGCTCCCTGATCGGTCACTAGACCGATCAGGAGCTGAGCAGCAGGTTCCCAACCTTACTGTGTGCTCCCTGATCGGTCACCAGTCCGATCAGTCATCGCTGGATCTGTCACCAGACCGATCCAGGCAAGGTCAACTCTCCTCTAAGTCACGAGAACAAGCCTCCGGCCCATCTCTGACTCGTGCCATGCCCAGCTTCACTCACTGGGACTTCAACCTAGCCCTCCAAGCTAGGACCTGGCTTCACTCACCAGGGTTTCAGTCACCCGGCTTCACTCACCGGGACCCGCCTTCACTCACTGGGATTTCACCAAGTTAAGACTTTTCACTTAGCCCTCCAAGCTAAGACTTTTCGCCTAGCCCTCCAAGCTAGGACTTTTCACCTAGCTCTCCAAGCTAGGACTTTTCACCTAACCCTCCAAGTTGGGACTTTTCACCTAACCCTCCAAGCTAGGACTTTTCACCTAGCCCTCCAAACTAGGACTTTTCACCTAACCCTTCAAGTTAGGACTTTCCACCTAGCCCTCCAAACTAGGACTTTTCACCCAACCGTTTAACCAGACTTAAATCAAAATTTAAATCGGTGTCAACACGAAAACAACAATCAGGGTCAGACTGTATCAACAGTGCCCCCGTCGCGCACGGGGTCCACACCGTGCAGTCCACAGGATAGCATCTCTCTCTGTGTGTGTATATATATATATATATATATATATATATATATATATATTGAGGGAGGCGCTCATTGTCGTGCGGCGCTCATGCACACTGTGCATGCACGCCATGTAGAGTAGCATTCCTCTATATATACATTACGAACAAATCAAATAAACAATGTAATTGAGGTTAATTATAAGTTTGTGTTATTAGATGAATGACCTTATGTGGGTTTGGATTGAGGATTTCTCAACCGATCAGGGTCAGTCTGCTCTATCCCACTAAATGGTTGGTTCACCATAGGTCGCCCCGCCCTACCATGGGGAATCCCGTTTGACAACTCTACTTATTGCCAAGTAGAGTACGAGGTTGCCACTAGAGTCGTTAATTTCGATTGGGTTTGTCAGATTGGTCCGCCTCACTAATCAATTTAATCGAGTTGGGTCAAAAATTATTAACTCATTTAAAGGTGGGTTTAGGAGGGCCAAGTTGCTTGTGCTCGCAACCCACGTGGGTTTGCCTGCGGCGTGCTTCGGTTAGTCCGCGGGTTGAAGAATTTTTTTTCTCAAAATTTAGCAACCACTAGCTATAGATCTATTAGCTTATTGGTGATTGATGACGGAGAAGAAAAGAAATATTTAATTAAAGTTTATCGCAACTCAAGTAGGAAGATTCTCTTCTATGTTGGTCTTCATTCATTCTTTCACTAATTTTAGATCTATGTTGCTATAGTATATGAGGGTTCACAATTCATATTATATTATCATTTGATTTTGGTATTATCGATACTAATACTAATGAAAACGTGTGTTTGTATTAGTGAAGCTTTTTACTATACGTATTGATTTGAGTAACTTTGTTTTGAGCAATCCGTAATTAAATTTAAAAACTTATTTTTTTTCTATATATTTATGTATTGTATTTTATTTATGAGCTCGCGAGTTAGCCTATCTAATTTGTAACTTGTCTTGAATTGGTTTGAATTGGAGATTTCTTAATCTGTCAAGATGACGAATTAGTCCGTCCCACCTCTGCCAAATGATCAGTCCCTCACGAGTCAACATGAGTCAATCCGTTTAATAGCTCTAGAAGGGACATAGATTTTCGCTTAAGTACTTAACTTACTATGATATTTTACGGTAATTTTTTTTCCAAATATGGAAGGTTCACGGATAGATAACTCATATCAACTAGGGGGCTTTTATCAGTTATCTTCTTTGAGTCATAAATTGCTTTGTTGTCTTAAGTCAGCACAAATAGGTTGCTAGATAAGACTACCACGCAATTGATTATGATTATTATTAATGAAAGAAAAGAAAGACTCTGAATGACATGCAATCCACAATTTTTTCCCCAAGACTTCCAAGTCAATAGAAATTGCCAAGCAAGACACTGATGATTTCCATGGATCATAAATTTTCTATTAATTTTATCTAAATTATATAAGCGAGTGATGTTAGACTCTATACAATTATCAATTTTGGTAGGAATTTCTTTACCAATTATCTTTCTTTTGAAAGGAAAAAAACTTAGAATGATATACATCACCATCGTGAATTGATTATTAGATTTTTATTTTCCAAGTCTATTCCAATCAAGCAAGAAATGAATTCTCAGGGTGACTTTCATGGATTTCTGGTTAATTTTATTCATATTAAATAAGGGAGAGAGGGCGAAAATATTGCAGAAGTTCTTATTGATCTGGCTTTGAACTCTTTGTGCAACATCTCATGGCTGCTGCTGCTGCACTCAGCCTTCTTTTTCATCTCTTCTGGATTTCTCTCTTATTTCTCCCTGGATCTTTGCAACTCTGCATAGAGGAGGAGAGGGAGGCTCTGCTGAGCGTCAGAAGTGGCTTCCCCGACATCGATAGATGGCTATCTCCATGGAAGGGCGATGACTGCTGCAGTTGGCAAGGTGTAGGATGCAACAACATCTCAGGCCATGTTATCAAACTTGCCCTCCCTGATTTTTATTACACGCTATCTCCTACTATTTCAAATGGAAACAAGCTGCATCCTTCATTGTTCCACTTGAAGCATTTGGAGTATTTAGATATAAGTTGGAACAACTTAAATGACTATCAAATTCCTAGCAAGATTGAATCTTTATCTCGATTGCAGCACTTGGACCTTTCGATGTGTGGTTTGGAAGGAGAAATTCCCTATCAACTTGGCAACCTCTCCAACCTACGTTACTTATCTCTTGGGCATAACAAGATTTCAGGACAAATACCAGCATCTTTTGTCCATCTTAGAAATCTGCAGTTCTTGGACCTGAGAAGCAATTCCATCAGCAAAGAGATATCAGAAATTATTGGAAGCCTCAGTAACATACAACGCTTGTTACTCGCTGGTAACCAAATCGAAGGTGTAATACCGAAAAACATAGGAAACCTGAGTAAAATATCAGATCTGGATCTTTCTCATAATAGAATTGTTGGAGGCTTACCAGAGACTATGGGCAATCTAACTGCATTAGAGAGTTTGCACTTATCAGTTAATCAGATTAATGGAAAGATACCAGATTCAATTATAAATCTCCTCAAGTTAGAAGATCTCAGTATCTCTGTGAACAACATAAGTGGATCGATTCCTGATACCTTAGGAAGTCTATGCAACTTGAGTACAATCGATCTCTCTGATAACAGTATAACAGGGGGAGTTGTTGAATTCTTTGAACAACTATCAAGATGCAGACCTAATGAATTTCTTTCCCGTGACTTGCATAACAATCAGTTCAGTGGTCCCTTTCCGAGTCATTTTGGGAGGCTTCAAAGATTAACTTATCTTGACCTTAGTTCCAATCAATTGAGTGGTTCAGTTCCAGCATCCTTGGGGAAATTGTCTGCATTAGAGTTCTTAAATCTGTATTCAAACCACTTGGTTGGAGATATCACAGAAGCCCACTTTGTCAATCTCACAAATTTAGATAGAATGGATATATCTAACAACAACTTGTCAGTCAAAGTGAGCAGCGGTTGGCTTCCTCCATTTCAAGCAAGTCAAATCCTAATGAGCTCTTGCAACTTGGGACCTAAATTTCCTCCATGGCTGTGGAACCAAACCAGTTTACGGAACCTAGACATATCAAATAATGGAATATTAGATGTTGTTCCTCATTGGTTTTGGAGCTTGTGCTTATCGAGCTTGGAGCTAAATGTTTCTCACAATCATATGAGAGGGTTGTTGCCGAGCTCTTTAGAATGCTTCAAGGATGTAAGCGTTTTCGATTTAAGTTACAACAACTTTGAAGGCTCCATACCAAGAATGCATACTTCGGATGCATATTTGGACTTTTCTCACAATTCCTTCTCTGGACCAATTCCTAAAAGCATGTCTGGTGAGTTTAACATTTCCTATATGTTTTTGTCCACTAACAAATTGAATGGCAGCATTCCATCTTCCATTTGTACAAACAGAGGATTGCAAATTCTGAACCTTGCCAATAATGATTTATCTGGAACACTCCCAGATTGTTGGGGTAATGAATCATGGCCAGGGATGATTGATGTTTCCAACAACAAATTATCTGGCAGTATCCCCAAAACATTTGGGCTTATAACCACAATACAATCACTGCATATGAGCAATAATAGTTTATCTGGCACCATTCCCCCAACTTTACGAAACTGCAATGAACTTGCACTTATTGATTTGAGTTGGAATAAATTATTCGGAGCTATACCCAACTGGTTTGGAAGGAAACTATCGAAATTGCGAGTCCTTAGCCTAAGGTCAAATAATTTTACTGGTGCAATTCCATCGCAGCTCTCTCTGATCCCAACACTCCAAGTGTTAGACCTATCTCACAATAATCTCTCTGGAGCTTTGCCTACAAGTTTTGGCATGTTTAATTCCATGATGACAAGCTATAACAAAAAAGAATCAGCTCCATTTTATTACACGGAGAGTGTCATCATAACTGCCAAGGATTCAGACCTTCAGTTCACCACTGTGCTTTCAACTATCACTAGCATTGACCTCTCAAACAATAATCTCTCAGGTGAAATTCCTACAGAGATCACAAACCTCCATGGCCTTTGTTTCCTCAACTTGTCTTCAAATCATTTTTCAGGAAACATACCAGATAAGATAGGTCGCATGAGTCAATTAGAATCACTTGATCTTTCAAAGAATAACTTATTGGGTAGAATTCCTTCAAGCATCTCTACTTTATATTTTCTAAGTGTCTTAAACTTGTCTTATAACAACTTTATTGGGAAAATACCAACGGGCCCTCAACTGCAAACCTTCACCAACTTGTCTTATGTCGGCAACCCTAAGCTTTGTGGAGAGCCACTCCAAACTAGGTGTCCAGGCGACAACCCACCCATTGATAATGGAGTCGAAGAAGACATACACGAAGATGATGAATATGGAACAATTTGGTATTTCATTGGCTTTGCTCCTGGATTTGTGTTTGGCTTCTGGGGATTCATGGGCACAGTTATGATAAAGAGGAGCACGAGAATCAAATACATCCTACTCATTGATAAGATTTGCAGTTGGTTTATGCACATGTAATCATAATTTAGCCATAAATAGGCCTAAGTTATTTCTATAATGCATGTATGATGGTTTATGGATCAAGCATAAACTGAAATAAAAGAGACATATTGTATTGTACTAGATCTGATGATCTCAGTAAAATATGTTGAGAGTTTTTTTTAAAAATAGTTCCAATGCTCACTGCTCAACAACAAGATATAGTCCTTCGCTACTTGGAAGCATTTAAATTATTTATATGATACATATGATCAGTTTGCGAATCAAGCATGAAAACTGACAGAAGAGAGATTGCACTTGATCTCAATAAAATGTTGGAGTGTTCTTAAAAACAGTTCCAATGCCCAATCCTCAAGAACAGCAAGGTAAGTCCTTAGCTACTTAACTTGAAGCATTTAAATTATTTCTATAATACATGTATGATCAGTTTACGAATCAAGCATGAAAACGGAAAGAAGAGAGATATTGCACTTGATCGATCCCAATAAAATATATTGGAGTTCTCTTAAAAACAATTCCAATGTTGAATGCTCAACAGAATTGAGGTAAGTACTTTGCTACTTATGAAACATCTTTGTTGGTGCTCCAATTCCTCAGACTGTTGAATCTTTAATTCACTTGGAGCATTTGGATCTTTTGCAAGGTAGATTCAGTGGAATCACTTGATCTTTTAGAGAACGACCTATCAGGTAGAATTCCTTAGAGCATCTATGCTACAATTTTTTTTGACCTTCTCAAACTTCTCTTACAACAACCTTATTAGAAAAACACCTATGGGAGCTCAACTTTAAACCTTCTCCAACTTATCCTACATTGGGAAACATAGACTGCAATAAATATATATCCTACATTTAGCATACTTTCGTCTCTAACTCATAGTCACCACAAGTTACACGAGCAAAGGTCATATAGTAGTTCAGGTTTTCGATAGGTCTAAATGTTTGCTTCGGTGGCATACATGTCACTATTAATGCATTTATCAGAAGCTTGTGAAGTTTTTTTGTTTTGTCTATAGGTAGTTTTGCACATGTAAAACTCTGTGGTCATAGATAACAAGTTTCAAAAGCATGTTTTAAACAAGATACATTGTTATTATATACCCTTTGTAGTGAACTGCATACGACAATACAAGATATTGCTAAAGTTCCATAAAATAAATAATCGGCTGAAACTTCATTTTCTTAATCAGTAGTAATACAGCAACTATCTCAATTAAGCATAGAGACCTAAGAGACTACAGCCCAAATCCGTTTCATGAATGTGACAAAAACAGAATAATTGAACAAATTCCAGAACACAAAAATCTAAAGACACAGCAACAATAAGACCGAAGATCTAAATGCTGAATACTTTCTCCATCCAAGAAATAAAATATAGTAGCAGAGCTCATCGGACTACCAAAACTGTTTTCCAGCAGAAGTATGTAATTTTTTGCCCAAAACCTGTAAAAAGGTCTCCATCACCTGGAAAATCTCTGTGATTCAGTTTTCAGGCACTGTGTTCTCAGCCTTGTCGTTCCTATAATCAAGTTGTTGTAGGAATTTTATCAAAAGTTATTTAAAAATGAAGAGGGAAAAAGACTAGTTGCAAGGCATTTATAAGAATAAACTGGACTTTCGAATATGGGCACATGGAAATGATGGCAGTCTTTCCTTTGAAAACCATTAAGATAATTTAAATTTATACCTGTAACACTAGACATCCAATGGTAGTCTGACTCGACTGGTCAGACTGTGCTTCAACAGATCAAGTAATAAGATAGGTTGCCATTAACAGGTGAACTTGATTATCAGTGTCACATATCAAAATAGCTAGATGGTTCATAACATGACTAAGATTTGTTCCTTTAATCGTTTAGGGTTCTAATATCTATCTTCTCAACTTTAACATGGAATTACACATCCTCCAGAAATAATTTACTTTACAAGTGCTATACCAGATGAGATGTACAATAACACATATTGTAAATAATGTCCCAATCAACTTACATCACCATGCTGTACATATGTTTACTTAGCCATGCATAGTTAGCTCTACACGACTACACCAGTATAAATAACAAAATGGATAAGTATAGGATATATGGAGTGTAACATAAATGGCTCTGGACAGAAGTTTTCCATCTATTTTGCTAATGTCAACAAAATAGTCTAGTCTTACTGAGTTACAGTAATTACATGGGTTATTTCAGGTGTCAGGTAATATGCTAACACAAGGACTTTTGTCATATAATCCATGGTTCAACTAATGAAGTCTTACATCAAAGTTTGTTGCATTAACTCTACTAACATCCAGCATTTAAGGCCAGCACATCAGGAGCACTATTGTTCATGAGAAGATATTATC
>JAGFNQ010005297.1:380533-391245 GCA_024364735.1 Boesenbergia rotunda
CCCCCCCCCCGCGGTCGCGTGTTCCGAATCTCTCTTCTCTATTCTCTGTCGTGTCTCCGTCGTCCCCGACAAACCCTCCTTCGGCGAACCCTCATCTAGTCACAGGTACGCTACAAAAAGTTAGGTTTCCGGCGGCCTTGTTTTCTCCTTCCGCGGCCAACGCATCTTCTTCCCTGCGCAAATAAATGCTTTGTTCTTCCGGTAGGCGTGGCCAGGCATGGGCTGCTACGACCTCGCGAGGCTGCCCCAACTGCTGTCTGGCGCAGCTGTCACCGGTAGCAACTGTTGCCAGCGGCTAAACCCTAGCTAATTAAAAATTTAATTCATTAATTAAATGATTAATTAATTGATTAATTAATCGATTAATTAAATATAATCAATGCAGATGTAGAAATACAACTTTTCATGATGAGGATACAATGAAAACTCATATATGTAGGTATGAGTTTGTTCTAGATTATTACAACTGGTATTGTCATGGAGAGTCGTATGTATTGAATCTGTTGGACCTTCTGTCGCTTTATCATTGAACTTAATTGGTCCAGAGGCATCATATAGGCTTGCTGATGCAATGCAATCAATGGTTTACAATGCATGTTAAACCCCAAGGGGTAATTGGTGAAAACTTCCATGTTAAGCCATGAAAACTTACATGTTAATTTAGTTCCATCGGAATAAGATCAGTTGTTTGTATTGAACATTACTAGTTGTTTGTATTTCATCTTCATTGATACTAGTTGTTTGTGTTTCATCTTCGTTGATACTAGTTGGTTGTATTTCATCTTGGTTGATACTAGTTGTATGTAATGCATATCTTTGTTGGATTAACTATTACAAATGTGTATATCTAATATTATGAGTTTGGATTTTTATAGTCATACAGTCAAGGCAAAGACCGAGTGGTGACCAGATTACACTGAGAGTAGTGGGTGACTGGTAAGTACATATGCAATTCTTATATATTTCAGGTCTAATTTTGCTAATATATTTCATTTTTGCTACAGCTTCATCCTAGATGGGCACTAGGTCTCAGTGTATATTACAAAAAAATTCAAAGAAAGATTGGCATCAACTGCGATGACATGGGGTCATATCGAGCAAGAATTGAAGAATTTTTATTACGGTGAATTCTTGGTAAGTAGTTTAGAATTGAAGAATTTTTTATTTAATTTGATGTTATAACTAACATGATACTAACCATATATATATTTTTTTTTTACAGAAATGATATATTTGGGAGGAGGGTGCAAAGGAGGAATTTAAAAAAACATGGAATGCCTACTGCTCCAAGTTATACATGAACATGGTATACAAGTGGAGAAAGATGGCAAATAGGCCTTCAGAGGTCCCTGAGACAGTTTGGGCAGCATGGCGAGCAGTCTGGGATGCCTAGCATTGGAAAGATAATGTTGCGATTGCTCGAGTCAATCGCAACTCCGAGCTTGCTGGCCCCAGCACCGGTAGGGTTGTAAATGAATCAAGCCGCTCGTGAACTATTCGGAGCTCGATTCGATAGAAGTTCGTTCGAGCTCGTTTAATAAAGCTCGTTAATATTAACGAACCAAACTCAAACTCAGCCGTATTCGGCTCGTTAGCTCGTGAACAGGCTTGTTAATAAGCTCGTGAGCTAGTTCGTAAAATATAAAATTAATATTTAACATTAAATATATACTTTTGACACTTTTACCTTTAATAAATATAAAATATCCAATAAAGCTCATTTGTATGAATAAAATCATATATTTTAGTAAATATTTTATATTTTTTAGAATATATAATTTATTTTTTCAATAAATTGATGAATAATTTAATTAATAATTTATATTAGGTAAGTTTGTTTAGGGCTCGATTATGCTCGAATATGTTCGTGAGCCATCACTATATTCGATAAATTAAGCTCGAGCTCGGCTCGATAATAAACGAACCAAACTCAAACTCTCAGGTATTCGGCTCGGCTCGGTTCGATTACAGCCCTAAGCACCGGATCCACGAAGCACACTGCTGGATCTTGTTCCATTGTCCAGCATGTCTCTTCCTTGGTGTCCGCATAAATCCGGTTCATCTCCGGAACTGATAGTGGCATCGTCTGAGTAGGCGACAGTTGAATCATCTGAACTGTGACTGATTGTATGGGTTGAGTGTGCTGGAAGTCCAACCGACTACTGAGGTTAACAAATTGTAGCTCCGACCAAAAGTTGAGACTGATAATGATGCTTACTAATGGACCTTAAGAAATTCTCCTAACCGCCTTCAATGTCCATTTTTCATGCTCGAAATAAGTCCTCCAAATGGTGGATTCCGTATCTCTGTCTGAAACTCTACACAGAAACAAACGTAATTCTACACATAACCCCTTAGAACCTCCGCCAAGTAATCCTATAGGGTCAGTCTAGCAAATCAATAGTAAATATATGAACTTAGTTACTTAACCAACCATTCTCGGATAGATGGGAGAGGGTGAGAAAACATTCTGCTAAAGGTCATTCGCTGATCCCAAACGCCCCACACGGCCGGTCCTACAACCATTTGTAGAAAGGCAAA
The DNA here is from genome assembly GCA_024364735.1 of Boesenbergia rotunda. NCBI lineage: Eukaryota > Viridiplantae > Streptophyta > Magnoliopsida > Zingiberales > Zingiberaceae > Boesenbergia > Boesenbergia rotunda. Next base: position 383,075 of record JAGFNQ010005297.1, read on the forward strand.
TCAGAAAATTGAGCAGGCCACCACATAGGAAGGTATTTCTCTCAGCTTCACCGGGAATAGACCCTTGTTTCATTCTACAACTCTACCATGTAGTAACCAACTCTAGATACATGGTGGCAAAAAGGTGATTCGCTCGCCCCACGCACCGCCAACCCGTGTCAGGGCTAACATCGAGTAGGTAAATAACTACAACCAACTCTACATACATACATATATGAATGATAGTGTTACTTTACAATGTAACTTCAAATACAAGTAGTTGGTAATTGAACCATACTTACCTGTCCAATATTACATTTTATATGAAGGTGGAATGTTATTGTGAATGTTGGAACATGGGAAGAATAAAATATGGTGACCAGAAAGGACATAAGTTCTTGACAAAGAGTTTCTTTGATGATAAACTTCACTAAATCAAACAACAGCAGTGCATACCATGCATACAAAGTTGGAATGATCGTCAATGTTTGGAACTTGGGAAAAAAATAAAATAGATATGGTCAGTAGACAACAAATATGAGCTCTCAACATGAGTTTCCTTCGAGATAGCACTCCCCATAAATGACGTCAGTATATACGGTGTACATTGATTGGTCTCATCACCACACTTGCTGTGAACAATAGCAGGAGAGTGCTCTAATAAATGCCCAGCTAATCAAAAAAAAAAGAAGAAGAGTCTGAGCAGTTACTCTACTCTGAAGGCTCACTAGATTATGAAATACTTCAAAGATCCATTTTCAAAATCATTTAAATAACATGTCAAGAACATTACTACTACACAAGCTTAAATTTCAAACTTCGATCAGTGAACTTCTGTAACAAACCTCATTTACATTGTACACTATTTCACCTCTACAGAAACAAAGAAGACAAAACAACCTTCTATATGAAGCAAGTCCAAGCAGAAGATATAGAGCACTCTCCTATCCGGCCGCCGATCCTAATCGATCCGAGCCGTTAATCATGCTCTGATCAAGAGATTTCTTTTAATCAACTAGATTTTGTTGCCTGTCTCCTAAATACTCCAGAATACAGTTATACAAGCCTATAGAATAGATCTAGTGTTTAATAAGATCAACCAGATTCTGTTGAACAAAAATAGACAAAAATAGAAATATCAAAGCTGTTGTCTCCTAGTAATCTACCAAATTTTTTTTTCATGCACAACTATTTTCTTTCAGACTATGACTAACATGAATCTTGTACATGATTCAAACAATCATGACCTTTATGTTCCACGAAGTGGCACAACAAGAAGAGCCATCAACCACACACACTATATATATATATATATATATAATTTTAAGATTAAGTAAAATTATTATTATTATTATTATTATTATTATTATTACTTTACATCAAATCTAATTCCGAGTACATACTTCTATAACTCAAGAACTTTTATCTTGATCATCAAGTTGTCTCAGTGAGATAAAGATGCTTCTCTACTAATCAAGAATTTTATCATCAATCATTAGCATTCAAATCACAATTCCTTACAAGGAGCCATTGATGTGTCAATAGGTTTGAACCAAGTTGTTCAATTTCCTTTAATAATTCCTATAGAATTTGGATTTTGTCAATATTTGTATTGCCTTGTATTGTTTAACAGGACAATTACATCTATATATATATATACCACTCAATGTAGAAAACCTATACCAAAAATATGCTCATATTGAAGCAAAACGACATGTTTGCGCATAGGCGAAATAAAACTTTAATCCCCAATTGCATGTTCAACAAATTCATAAATATCACCCATGGCTCACAAATCAAGGGCAATTTCTAAGTGTCAAACCTTAACATCATGAGCAACACTTCCATCATTAGACCGTTTAATAATAATATATCACATATGTCCTCAAAATATAATATACCATATAGATCTGTCAAATTTAATTCATCCAAACCTCAATAACACTTGATAATATCCTGAACAGTTAAAATCATCCAATAACCAATTACAACTAATCAATTATATCCAATCACACATAGGGTCCTCAACCATAAGGCCACTAATAGCAAGTTTACACTATAAACCCCAACTACAATCATCAACTCCATAAGTATCGCCCATATGTCCAATCAATGGCAACCTCTAAATAACCAGTCCTAACATCATATATTCCCTAATGTATTCTCAAAACACAACACATCACAGAAACTCATCAATCTCGATCCATCATTAAACATTAATCAAAATTGATTGCTTCCCGACCAATGATAAAGTTCTCCACAATAGGCCCACTTGGGATATCTCTGTCGAAACAACCAAAGAGATGTATCTCGTGAGGAGTTTATTATAGTTTGTGAAACAACCCTATCATGTACCATCGGAATTATTTAATCATATACGCTCAGTCTATGAGTCTGAATCCCTCATAAAGTAACATTAGGTGAGTTGACAAACCACTGCCTTGTAAACCATCCTACTTTGGTTCCTCCAGGTTCAGGAACCCAACCACCAACCAAGCAACGAAAAGAGGTATACAATCTCTTAGACACACCTCAATATAATCACTAAGTGATTCATCGTTTTCCAAATCACATCCTCGGTATCTTCCACCAATAAGTGACATCCCCATGGATTAGGATACCTCAATCTCCTATCAACTAGGATGGTATGTATCTAATTCTACCTCTTTTCCGTCAATGCAGGTCTACAATAAATCGATCCGATATTGATTGAGCTACATACGATATGCAACATTAAATCCTCACCCAACTAGTAGTAACTAGTACCAGTAAAAGGGATTCCTAAAGACGATAAACCTTGATCTCAAGTAGATAGTGGACTGGTTCAACTCTCATTTGCCGACCCATCAGTCGGTGCTATAAGGGAATCAACATTCTCCACAACAGAGTCAAGTCTGACCAAGATTACCAATAGACTGGTTAACTACAGGTCATCAAGTTAAACCAAATCTAAAGAATAACTAATAATCGAATATAAGTAACAATATGTTATCCAACTAAGCTAGCATATACCTATACAACTTCAAACAAGGTAATGTACACAACGGATAAGATAATCATCAAAATATACCTTACTCATCGCCGAGAGAAGTCCATCGCCGCCGGTCCCATTACAACCATAACCAGAAAATGACTCCGGAAAATAAATCCGTAAAATACAGATAGACCTCGTAAAACAAAACAACTTCGTCAACCCTCAAGAAAAAGACTCCGCAAAAATAAACAAATCTGTAGCATACAATTTGACCTCGTAAAACAACTCCATAAACCCACAGACACCATAACATCGCAAAACCTCACTCTGATACCAAAAATTGTCACGACCCCAGAGGCACATGCTTACTCGAAAATCGAGCAGCATCTCCCCTGTATGGCGGACAAGTTGGGGCAAATATACATATATCTCACCAATACATATAACTCAACCACACACGGTTGACATCAACATAGTAAATAATCACAACCACGCAATTTTATATCAACAGAAAAGATAACGGGTGGCTAGCCACCTTAAACATAAAAGAACTACAATCCAAAGAGAACACAAAAGTCTCTGATAACGACAAAACCCGATAATGAATAAAATGCAACTTCAAGTACTGAAAACAAACAACTAAACCAAATACGAAAAAATAACTAAACTCAACACTGGGGACTGGCAACTGGATCCTCTCCTGGCTCTAAGAAATACGTCTACCTGCTATCTGAAACAAAAACAGAAAGCAGAGGTGGTGAGTCCGGGCGGACTCTGCGGGTATATGAGTAGACAATAAGCATGACATAATAAAGAATAACTAAGTAGAGAGTCAATAGAGTACAATCCATAAGAAATATAAGAATACCTAATCATGTATAACATATGTAAAATGACAAGGTATAAAATCCGAATAACAACTAAGTAGATGTAAAACAACGCAACAACAATAAAACCAAGATATAGATGCATGCCAATCAAGTGCAACAACCATAGCTAATATAAATGCAACAATCACAAGAAAATGCATAAATGAAATATGTATGCATATGATGCAATGACATGTGTCACCCCTGACGCCAGTCAAGCCGCCAACACATCTCATCTGTGTGACCGAGTGGGTACGGCTGTGACAACTGTATGCACTCCAACAAATACCACAAAGGTGTGGTTGAGTGGACAGGATACTGGGGAGCCAACTACTCCAAAAACCCCGATACATAGGGGGAGCCACCAACAGCTCTAATATCCCTCGAAAATAACGGTAAGGGAGAGCCACCAACAGCTCTAATATCCCTCGAAAACAACGGTGAGGGTGTCACTGTTTGCCTACAGCTACAACATGTGTAGCATAACAGGACTGTTGCTCGCACTCTAACAACTACCACGTCAACAAGTGGTTGAGTGAATCGAGCAACTAAATGACTAATGACGACTTAACTATATGGAATCCCAACAGTCGTTAGTATGCAACGTGCAGATATGATGCATGCTACGAGATGCACGAACAACCGGAGAAACAACGATGCAACAAAATCCAACAAGTAAAACATGCATCGATACTGTTAGTGATATGAGAAAAGTGTCCTAAGGCAATCGCCTTATGATTGTAATCATTTATTTTAATAAATGAATATTCACTATTTGAGTATACATGTTTATGTATTTGATTGAGATCTTAAACTCATTTACTGAATGTCCGCAATACGATTCATAACCTGAGAGAATTTGTGATGAATTCACAACTAGTGATTATCTCTACGTGTGCAATTGTGAAGTATTGAAATTGTCCCTAGTCGATGAATTGATAAATACGGACACTATCAATTCTGTTGAGACTAGCATGGGTTATTCTCTAATCAGCTAATTCTCACTGGCTGGTGACATTGGGATGTCCGGAGATAAACATGAATGCTAGTTAAGGGAACTAGTTCATTGGAGTGACTAGCTGTAAAACTTCATATGGTAGTCTACATATAGATATGTCAGTGAAGTTCTTACTGTAGCTTAAGTGCGATGTTCCTTTGACTTGCGGTGTCCAAGTCATCTTGGTTATGGACACTTATACTTTGACATCTTAAGCAAGCAACTCCAAGGAGGTGTGGACCCAGGATGATTGGGTATAAGCCGAAGTGCCCGAAGATGTTTGAACAGCCTACAAAGGATTCACCACTCCTTGCGAGGAGATGTATACCCAAGGCCTATCGTCAGATTGTTACTCGAAGCCTCTGGCCAGAGCATGACATGTTCAGAGTATGAATCTCTTAGGTACATGAGAGTAATTATAATCCGTAGGACGAGAAAACGTTACTTGGGCTAGGTGTGACGTAGTCAGCCTAGTGGGGAGTGACACACATAGACCATGTCCTGAACCAAGTGGGTATAAGATGGTGAAGGGAATGGGGCACGATTCATTATAGCTGCTGAAGGGTTTCAGAATTGTTTCTGAGGTCAACCGTTGATCTTTCGATTAATTGGGGATCATGATGTACTACTAGGTGCCACTCATGATCATTCTATAATTGGTTAATTATAGACGACCAACATAAATCGAAAGCCTATTTAGTCACACGCACTACGAGTAATCCGAGGGATTTAAAACGAGTTGAAAATTAGATTTTACAATCAAGAGAGATTAGGTTTGGTTGAGCCAAACGATAAGTCGAATCTGAATTTTTCAGAGACGCATCGGAAGCGTAAAATGGCTAAGTCTTTTGAAGACTTAATAGATGAATTAAATGAGTTTAATTCATTGGGGTGTGGCTTGGATAGGCCGGCCAAAGAGGGTCTTCACCCTCTTTGCTTGGCCAACCACAACAAAGGGAGAGAACCAAGTTTCGGTTCAATTTATAAAATAAACCAAGTGTGGTTTGTTTTATAAAATTATGGATGATATAAATTTTTTATATAATAAACCAAGGTTTGGTTTATTTTTCATGGAAATTAAAATGATCTATGGATTGGTTTATTTTATTTTATAAAATCAATCATGGATTGATTTACCATGATAAAGAAATTTATATAAAGAAATTTATTTTTCATGGAAATTAAAATGAACCATGGATTGGTTTATTTTATTTTATAAAATCAATCATGGATTGATTTACCATGATAAAGAAATTTCTTTCCATAAGAAAAAGGAGACTTGGTTGATTTTTATCATAAATTAAAATATGATAAAACTTGGCATGATGGAATAAGTCATAAAAAATTTATATGATAAATTTCTTATGAAAATTTATTCCATAAGAAAAAAGGGACTTGGTGGTTGAGAGGCCACTATATAAAGGACCCAAGGCAAGGCTTGGAAATCAATCGAAATAATCAAAAGTATTCTTGCTTGGGCTGTCTCCCTCTCCTCCCTTCTTCCTCTTGGCCGGCCACAAGCCTCTCCTCACTTTTTCTTGCCCTGAGCACAAGGAGAAGCACCGAGGCGACGAAGTTCTTCTGTTGGGATGATCTTCCTCTCCGGCCATCATCACCTTGGGATTGGGCGCAAGTCATCTTCCTCCTTCTCGCCGGAATTGTGATTCCGGCCAACCTTGGTGGTGAGTTTTTCCGATGTGATTACTTCTCTCTTGGTTTTTCTTGTCGCGTTCTCGAAGAATCTAGTAGTTCTCGAGAACATGAAACTCGTGGCTTTGCAAAGTCATCCCGAAGATACTCGGCGTGGACGCGAATAGAGGCGGAGCTTCCGAGGGACGCTTATGGTTGGATCTCGTCCCTTCCTTCGAGTTAAGCGAGATAATAAGTAAATTAGTTTACGTTTCTGCAAAATTTTAAATATATGATCATGTCTACACAAGATAAGGTTGCATGCTTAGATGTGTGGTTAAATAATTTGAGAAATTATTTATGCTAAACCTTCCGCTGCACGTAATTAATTTTAAAATTACAAACCCGCATCCATGTCAACATGCACCCGGTCCCAACAGTGGTATCAGAGCCGGTTAGTATTCGACATAATCATATAATTGTTTTGCGGTAAACTTTGTCATAATCTTAATTTTGAAAAATTTTTCAATTATGGAAACTTTCCAATTATGGTAAATTTCCGATTTAGGAATTTCAAGGTTTGGAAATCCTCATGAAAATTTCGCAAACTTTTGAAATATCCCTATTTCTGAAATTTTATGATAATTGTGAAAACTTTTCATTTTTGGAAATTTTACAATTTTGAAAATTTCCTATTTTGAAAATTTTCTAATTTTGGAAATTTCCTATTTTGAAAATTTTCTAATTTTGGAAATACGTAAGTTTTCTTTGTACCAGAAACTTACAATTATTCTGAAAATTTTTTATTTTTGGAAACTTTTCATTTATGGAAAGCTCGTAATTTTGGGCACTTTCTTTTCATGAAAGTCTAGACATTTTATGGAAATATTAATTGACAATTAAATTCAAATTGGTTTTTAAATTATTAACAAATTTTTTTTACTTTGGGGAGTGCCTCGGGGAGCCACCCAAATTAAAGTTAGTTGTTATAATTTAATTTCCTATTTTAAATATGTATTGTTAAAATTGATTTGGGTAGGCCTCGGGGAGCCATCCAAATTATATTATTAACAAGTTCTTTAATTGTCATGTTTAATTTGGTTATGCCTCGGGGAGCAGGCCAAATTAAATTTACAACAAATTTCTTTTCTTTGGGGAGTGCCTCGGGGAGCCACCCAAAGTAAATAATTTGTTGTAATTAATTATCCATAAATAAAATATGTGATCAAATATTGGAAATTTTTTGAGGTGATTCTCAAACGATAATTTCCTTATTTGATTTATGAGGTGATGCTCTTAGATATTATTGTCTCCAAAATTAATTAGGAAATTGTTTCCTATAGAGTATATTTTCTTAAATAAGATTTTCATGAAAATAATATGTGGTTGAATTAAGGGAATCTGTCTCTTAATTTAATAAGATTTGATTTAGAGAAATCAAAGTCTTAAACATATTATTTCCGAAATTGATTATGATAATTTAGGAAATTGTTTCCCAAAACAATTCCTTGAATAAAGTATGAAATTAGAATTAGGAAATCTGGTTCCTAATTCAATTAATGAGACTTGATAAATTAAGTCACATACATACTTTATTAAGGAAATCGTTAGAACATGACATAATTATATGTCATGAATGTTCATAAAAGAAAAGATGAGACCCAAAACCCCTTACAAAATATTAAGGCCAACACCTTCCATTAATATGGTTAGAACCGGAGTT
>JAGFNQ010005297.1:391768-489848 GCA_024364735.1 Boesenbergia rotunda
GGCCACTGGCGAAGAAACTGCAAGGTTTATCTTGAGTCCTTGAAGAAGAAGACATCCGATGCCCCATCCTCTTCAGACATCTTCATTATTGAATGTCACTCTATTTCCTCGTACACCTGGGTACTTGATACTGGGTGTAGATCACATATATGTAATGACATACAGGGGCTAAGGAATAGAAGAAAACTCATCAAGGGAGAAGCGAATTTGCGAGTTGGAAATGGAGCAAAGATTGCTGCTATTGCCATCGGAACATATTTGCTAAAGCTCCCTACTGGACTTGTCTTAGAATTGGATAATTGTTATTTTGTTCCTTCGTTAATAAAGAACATTGTATCTATTTCATGCTTGAATGAAAAGTGTTACCATTTAACTTTTAGTAACAATTGCTGTTACATAACTTTAAATGGCGTTCTTTATGGGACCGAAACTTTATGCAATGGTATCTACACGTTAGATTTATCCAGTGACGTTTTCAATATCGAAGTTAGCAACAAACGTGCTCGAATAGATAATCAAATAGACTCCTACACGTGGCATTGTCGTCTTGGCCATATAAGCAAGAAACGCATGACCAAATTACACCGATATGGAATTCTGGAATCATTTGAACCTGATTCATTTGATACATGTGAATCATGTTTAAAAGGCAAGATGGCCAAATTACCCTTTTCTGGAAAAGGTAAACCAGTGGGAGAATTGTTTGGTCTAATACATACTGATGTATGTGGACCAATGTAAACTCTTGCACAAGGAGGCTATAGCTACTTCATTACCTTTATCGATGATCACTCATGATTCGGGTATGTGTTCTTAATGAAACACAAATCTGAAGCTTTTGAGAAATTCAAAGAGTTCAGAAGTGAAGTAGAGAAACAACTTGGCAAAAGTATTAACATACTTCGATCCGATCGGGGTGGTGAATACTTAAGTCAAGAGTTTCAAGATTATCTTAGGGACAATGAGATATTATCTCAATGGATTCCGCCATATACACCACAGCATAATGGTGTATCCGAGAGGCGTAATCGAACCTTGATGGACATGGTTAGATCTATGATGAATCATGCAACTCTTCCAAAATCCTTTTGGGGCTATGCGCTTAAGACAGCTGTTTACTTGCTAAACAGAGTCTCGACCAAGGTAGTCTCTACTACTCCATATGAGACGTGGAATAGTAAGAATCCTCATTTATCTCACCTAAAGATATGGGGTTGTCCTGTTTATGTAAAGTGGTCTATATCAGACAAATTTGATGCTAAGTCTGATAAATGTCTATTTATTGGATACCCTAAGGAAACGAAGGGTTACCAATTCTATCATCCCTTGGAACAAAAGGTGTTTGTTTCAAGGCATGCTGTATTTCTAGAAAAAGAATTTCTTTTACAAGAAAACAGTGGGAGTAGCATTGAACTTGAAGAAGTTCAAGAAACTCCAATAGACATTACAGAGACACCTAGTCTAGACCCACAACCGATAACTCATAATGATGAGCTATCAGTTGAACCTAAAACAACACCACTTCTTCGTAGGTCTGATAGGACACGCAATATTCCACAGAGATACGGATTTCTCATAAGTGAATCGAACGACGTGTTAATCATTAACAATGACGAACCTATCAGTTATGAAGATTTTCTGAAAAATTCAGAAAGGGATAAATGACTTGAAGCCATGAAGTCGGAAATGGATTCCATGTACAAAAATCAAGTATGGGACTTGGTTAACCCACTTGAAGGGATTAACCCCATAGGGTGCAAGTGGGTTTTCAAGAAGAAAACCGACATGGAAGGTAATATTGTTACCTTTAAGGCTAGATTAGTGGCAAAAGGATATCGTCAGAAACAAGGAATTGATTATGACGAAACCTATTCGCCAGTAGCTATGCTTAAATCCAGTCGTATGCTCCTGGCCATAACAGCTCATTATGATTATGAGATATGGCAAATGGATGTGAAAATAGCTTTCCTTAATGGAAACCTGCTTGAGAATGTATACATGATACAACCTGAAGGTTTCACATCGGTTGATAAAACCAAAGTATGCAAGCTTCGACGATCCATATATGGACTAAAGCAAGCATCCAGGAGCTGGAACATCCGTTTTGATGAGACAATCAAAGAGTTTGATTTCTCATAAAATCCTGACGAACCTTGTGTGTACAAGAAGGTTAGTGGGAGTGCAGTCGTATTCCTAGTGTTATATGTTGATGACATATTACTTATAGGAAACGATATATCAGTCTTACAGTCAGTTAAAATTTGGTTGTCCAAAACTTTCTCCATGAATGACCTGGGAGAAGCAACCTATATCCTTGGGATTAGAATCTATAGAGATAGATCAAAACGATTGCTTGGTCTTTCGCAGTTTACATATATAGACTGAGTGCTAGAAAGGTTTAGCATGTCAGAATCCAAGAAAGGTTACCTTCCCATCAGACATGGGATCAACCTTTCGAAGTCTATGTGTCCGCGCACAGAAGACGAGAGGATTTGCATGAATAAGATTCCTTATGCATCCGCGATAGGATCTATCATGTATGCTATGTTATGTACTAGGCCCGATGTATCGTATGCTCTGAGCGTCATAAGCAGATACCAGTCTGATCCAGGAATGGATCATTGGGCGGCTGTCAAGACAATCCTCAAGTACTTAAGAAGAACTAATGATGTGTTCCTAATATATGGAGAAGGTGATATGGTAATACGTGGGTATACAGATGTCAGTTTCCAGACAAATAAGGATGACTTCAAATCTCAGTCCGGATACGTATTTATTTTGAATGGAGGCGCAATAATTTGGAAGAGTTCCAAACAAGACACCGTAGCGGATTCTACCACGGAAGCGGAATATATTGCAGCTTCGGAAGCAGCAAAGGAAGCAATCTGGATCGAGAAGTTTGTCTCAGAACTTGGTGTGGTTCCAACCATTGATGAAGCAATACCGGTTTATTGCGACAACAATGGAGCTATTGCACAAGCAAAGGAACCAAGGTCTCATCAACGATCCAAACATGTGCTTCGCCGCTATCATCTGATCAGAGAGATTATAAGTAGGAATGATATACAAATTGAAAAAATTCTCACTGAAAGGAATTTAGCGGATCCTTTAACTATGACCTTGCCTCAAAGCAAGTTGGAGGGTCAAGATAGAGCCTGTGGTATTGGATACCGTAGCAATTGGCATTAGGCCAAGTGAGAGTCTGTTAGTGATATGAGAAAAATGTCCTAAGGCAATCGCCTTATGATTGTAATCATTTATTTTAATAAATGAATATTCACTATTTGAGTATACATGTTTATGTATTTGATTGAGATCTTAAACTTATTTACTGAATGTCCGTAATACGATTCACAACATGAGAGAATTTGTGATGAATTCACAACTAGTGATTATCTCTACGTGTGCAATTGTGAAGTATTGAAATTGTCCCTAGTCGATGAATTGATAAATACGGACACTATCAATTCTGTTGAGACTAGCATGGGTTATTCTCTAATCAGCTGATTCTCACTGACTGGTGACATTGGGATGTCCGGAGATAAACATGAATGCTAGTTAAGGGAACTAGTTCATTGGAGTGACTGGCTGTAAAACTTCATATGGTAGTCTACATATAGATATGTCAGTGAAGTTCTTACTGCAGCTTAAGTGCGATGTTCCTTTGACTTGCGGTGTTCAAGTCATCTTGGTCATGGAGATTTATACTTTGACATCTTAAGCAAGCATCTCCAAGGAGGTGTGGACCCGGGATGATTGGGTATAAGCCGAAGTGCCCGAAGATGTTTGAACAGCCTACAAAGGATTCACCACTCCTTGTGAGGAGATGTATATTCAAGGCCTATCGTCGGATTGTTACTCGAAGCCTCTGGCCAGAGCATGACATGTTCAGAGTATGAATCTCTTAGATACATGAGAGTAATTATAATCCGTAGGACGAGAAAACGTTACTTGGGCTAAGTGTGACGTAGTCAGCCTAGTGGGGACTGACACACATAGACCATGTCCTAAACTAAGTGGGTATAAGATGGTGAAGGGAATGGGGCACGATTCATTATAGCTGCTGAAGGGTTTCAGAATTATTTCTGAGGTCAACCATTGATCATTCGATTAATTGGGGATCATGATGTACTACTAGGTGCCACTCATGATCGTTCTATAATTGGTTAATTATAGACGGCCAATATAAATCGAAAGCCTATTTAGTCACACGCACTACGAGTAATCCGAGGGATTTAAAACGAGTTGAAAATTGGATTTTCCAATCAAGAGAGATTAGGTTTGGTTGAGCCAAACGATAAGTCGAATCTGAATTTTTCAGAGACGCATCGGAAGCGTAAAATGGCTAAGTCTTTTGAAGACTTAATAGATGAATTAAATGAGTTTAATTCATTAGGGCGTGGCTTGGATAGGCCGGCCAAAGAGGGTCTCCACCCTCTTTGCTTGGCCAGCCACAACAAAGGGAGAGAACCAAGTTTCGGTTCAATTTATAAAATAAACCAAGTGTGGTTTGTTTTATAACATTATGGATGATATAAATTTTTTATATAATAAACCAAGGTTTGGTTTATTTTTCATGAAAATTAAAATGAGTCATGGATTGGTTTATTTTATTTTATAAAATCAATCATGGATTGATTTACGATGATAAAGAGATTTATATAAAGAAATTTATTTTTCATGGAAATTAAAATGAACCATGGATTGGTTTATTTTATTTTATAAAATCATTCATGGATTGATTTACCATGATAAGAAATTTCTTTCCATTAGAAAAAGGAGACTTGGTTGATTTATATCATAAATTAAAATATGATAAAACTTGGCATGATGGAATAAGTCATAAAAAATTTATATGATAAATTTCTTATGAAAATTTATTCCATAAGAAAAAAGGGACTTGGCGGTTGAGAGACTACTATATAAAGGACCCAAGGCAAGGCTTGGAAATCAATCGAAATAATCAAAAGTATTCTTGCTTGGGTTATCTCCCTCTCCTCCCTTCTTCCTCTTGGCCGGCCACAAGCCTCTCCTCCCTTCTTCTTGCCGTGAGCACAAGGAGAAGCACCGAGGCGACGAAGTTCTTCCGTTGGTACGATCTTCCTCTCCGGCCATCATCACCTTGGGATTGGGCGCAAGTCATCTTCCTCCTTCTCGCCGGAATTGTGATTCCGGCCAACTTTGATGGTGAGTTTTTCCGATGTGATTACTTCTCTCTTGGTTTTTCTTGTCGCGTTCTCGGAGAATCTAGTAGTTCTCGAGAACACGAAACTCGTGGCTTTGCGAAGTCATCCCGAAGATACTCGGCGTGGACGCGAATAGAGGCGGAGCTTCCGAGGGACGCTTACGGTTGGATCTCGCCCCTTCCTTCGAGTTACACGAGGTAATAAATAAATTAGTTTACGTTTCTGTAAAATTTTAAATATATGATCATGTCTACACAAGATAAGGTTGCATGCTTAGATGTGTGGTTAAATAATTTGAGAAATTATTTATGCTAAACCTTCTGCTGCATGTAATTAATTTTAAAATTACGAACCCGCATCCATGTCAACATGCACCCGGTCCCAACAGATACAACCAATCAGAAATCGAAGACCAACGATTATGCACCTACACTACTAGGTAGGATATTTCTAATGCCAAATACACCTAATTGTGTTCAATGAACTTCTAAGTACTCGTGTACAAGTGGCACTTTACAGAACAGAAAACCAACAGGGACTGTACAGATACGAATTTGGAATACTCGAAGATCAACGAAGAATAAGTATCAACGGCGACGTTAAAATAACAAACAACAGGAAATAAGGTCAAGCAACCTACTAGACATGAAATAATCATGTTTTAAGGTAAAAGAAACTACTCGAGTACAAAGGAGAAGTACCCGCCTTTTATGTAGAAGTTCGTAAACGAAGAGAACCTTCCATGATCAACCAAAACAAGTTCAAATCAAGGTCCTGTATTAAGGATAAGTTTAGCTATTTACAAATAATTTAGCTAAACTAAATATAAGATATATATTAAGATTAATCCTAATTACAACATCTGTGAAATTAAATATTAAACAACGATAGGTCATTAGGTTAAATCCCCAAAGCCCATATGTGGTTAATAACTCAACTCAATTTCAATCCTAAGTTGAAGTAACACACTCTTGCTCCTTCCTACTGGCCAAACCTCCCAACAGATCTCCACATAGTTAAGAAAAAGAACTACAAGAAAACAACCCACGTCACAAAATAAAACCACTCCGCGTATAAATCAAATTTGAAACTTACAACAGAACATCTCATAGTAATTAGTATCAAACTAACCTCACTCACGTATCAAGGATACAAGGTTGCTTCCCAAAAATGATTCCACCAATTACCAGCTTAAACAACATAATCAAAACTCAAGGTATTAAAACCTTTACAACTCACAACTAAACCCAAAAACAGATCAACAACCCACAATCAAGGTCAATTCTGCCCAACACAACAAGGATATCCAAACAAAAGAAAACCCTACTGCCAATCTCGAAAACCATGCCAAACCTCTAACTGAAACTCACGGCAACAACAACACAACTTCCGAAAGCTAAGCGTAAGATCACAAGCCAACCAAAACCAAATTTCCTCCTGCATTCAAAACCACCCAGTTCAATTCTAGAACAATAGAACCCAATTTCGATCCATAAAAGCAAGGAAGATGGAGACTTACTTAAATTTGTAGAGATCGACGACGAGCAAAGGTCGGGGAAGAGAATCGTCGCTTGGTTCACGGGGAGAAACTAACCAAGATGACCTGGGATTCTCCGGCGATGGCTGAGGGAAGAAAATGTCACCGTCGTGTGCTCGCACGAGAACAGAATCGCAAGGGATAGGGGCTGCAACTTAGGGTTTGCGCGCGGCAACGACGCGAGGAGAGACTCGGCTAGGGCTCCATGCGAGGAAAAGCTTTAACCGGCTTGTTTGCGCGAGGCGAAGAGGAAGGATGAGGAGAAAGGTCGGAGGGGGTTGCGGCATCGGGGCGGAACCGCTCGTGCGGGCGGCATCACTCGCTGCGAAGGGGGAGAAAAGGAAGCGGTTACGGGAAAGAAAAGGAAATTTAGGGTTTATAAGGTTTTTAGCATTTTGTAAATAAACCCTCTAATTTCCGCTATTCACAACTAGGTCCCTAATTTACAAAGAGACCCCTTTAAAATTTTGGTTTTCAACAACAACTTTATACCGGATGTGCAGAGTTTTCTAAATTGACGTTTCTTGTTGAGTTATTTCAGTTGAAAGTGAATGAAAATGGAGTGATAAGTCATTTACGGCATTGTTGGGTTTCCTTCGTCGAATACTTCCATCTGAAGCTCAAATGCCTAAGTCTTTTTATGAAGCAAAGAAATTAATTTATAGTTTAAGACTTCATTATGAAAAATACATACTTGTCTGAATGATTGCATGATGTATTGGGGGGAAAGCGAGAATGAATAGGCTTGCAAAGTGTGTAACCTTCCAAGATGGAAAAATTTGCAGAATTCATCTAAGAAGTCATATTAAAGGTGGAAAAAATGCCCTATTTTTAAAATTCTAACCAAAGTCTTTTGGTATAATCCGTTGAAACCAAGATTACGTTAATTCATGTCATCCAAGACGTCTGAAAATATTTAGTGACATTTCAAAAAATGCATTTCGGATGATAATCTAAGGCAACCAGCTGATTCTCGAGCATGGAAGGAATTTGATGAACGACATTGTGAATTTCCCTCTGATCCTAGAAATGTACGCTTCGAACTCGCTGCCGATGGATTTGATCTATTTAAAAATCAAAGCATTTCACATACTACGTGGCCTATTATCTTGATGCCTTACAATTTGTCACCTTGGAAATGCATGAAGCCTCATTATATTATTTTATCCACCCTTATTCCAGGTCCAAAAGCACCTGAAAATGATATCGATATATATTTATGTGCCCTATTGACTGAATTGAAAGATTTGTGGGAAAATGGGATTGCCACATTTGATGCTTGTGGCGAAGAAATGTTTCAAATGCGGGATGCATTACTTTGGACAGCCAGTGATTTTCTTGGTTTGGGTTGTTTGCTTGATTGGAATACATATGCCAAGAATGTATGTCCAACTTGTGCTGATAAGATAGATGCAGTGTACCTAAACCATGGCAAAAAGTGGTCGTTCAAAGGGCATCGTCGTTTTCTACCATTGGATTCAAAAATTTGAACAATATCAAATTATGACAAACCAGAGCAACG
The DNA here is from genome assembly GCA_024364735.1 of Boesenbergia rotunda. NCBI lineage: Eukaryota > Viridiplantae > Streptophyta > Magnoliopsida > Zingiberales > Zingiberaceae > Boesenbergia > Boesenbergia rotunda. The sequence goes on from JAGFNQ010005297.1 coordinate 400,014, forward strand.
TGAATTATATTTGGCGTCATTATCTAGATATGACATTCTATGAATGATCATAAACAACAATGTGGTTTTTTGTAAGAGTAATTCATCAAAACCAAATGCGAGAATAAAAATAGGGTCAATTGAACAAATGTGGAGAAAATAAAACATATTTTTTAACCTACCATACTAGGAATTTAATTTGATCCGACATAATTTAGGCCCTATGCATATTGAAAAAAATATTTGCGACAATATTATTGGGGAACACTTTTAGATGATTCCAACAAGAGCAAAGATAATTATACCACATGTAGCGATTTAAATATTTTGGGTATTATGAAACAATTATGACCTTGGACACAATCAGATAGTAGAGAGTATTTGTCACCTGCATGTTACTCTATGTCTGAAGATGAAAAAAGATATTTTGTTCAATATTGAAAGATATCATGTCTCTGATGATATGCCATCTGATATTTCAAAGTGTGTAGATGTTGGACGTTATAGGATAATGGGCTTGAAAAGCCATGATTGTCATATCTTGATGGAACAATTCCTTCTAATTAGTCTTCATCACGTGTTGTCAAAATAGGTAACTGCTCCACTTATTATTTTGTGTGAATATTTTAGAGCAGTGTGTGCAAAGTTCCTACAAGAAGTAGAATAACAGAAGGCTGAAGAAGAGGTTATTTTGATTTTATGTTAATTAGAGAGAATATTTTCACCTTCTTTTTTCATAATAATAGTTCATTTGGTGGTACATTTAGCGTATAAAGTAAGAATTGCTAGTCCTGTACATTATCGGTAGATGTACCCGATAGAAAGGTATCTGGGAAAACTTAAAAAATTTGTCAGAAATAAAGCACGATCAGAGGCCAACATTACAATTATATTTAGTAGATGAATGTGTTGTATTTTATTCTTGTTATGTGGATGGTAACAACTCATTAAACAATGATGGTACACGACATAAAGAGACACCAAATGTTGAGTTTCCCACACTCCCAATGTTTCCATAAGTAGGGCGAACAACAAAAGGCTTCAAGTAGTTACCTTGTATGACAAAACTCTAACTCAAGCTCATAGATATATTCTCTCTAACTATACAATATTGTTGCATCCATATTGTGAGTAAGTATTACATCTTGAATATAAATTCTAATTTACTATTTATTAAAAAATTTTCCATAATGTTTTATGAACAATAGATATTTCTAATTATTTCTAATTACTGTTGACATTGAATTGTGAATGAAAAAATGAACAGAAGAGAAGACATAGATATAGTCATCAGCTAAATAATTCTCAGTTGGATGACATAGAATGCAATTTCCAGAATAGTTTACAAGACGAGTGAGTACTATATATGATTTATTTTATATTACAAACATATTGTAGGATCGTTAAATGTGAGAGAGGGGGGGGGGGGAGGTGAATCACATGACTTTTACAAACTTGTGTCTTTTCGGAATTAAAAAAAGTGAGTATAGCGGAAAATACGAAAGAAAACACAAGTACACAAATACCAAGGGTTTTACTTGGTTTAGAGCTTTCGATGACTTCTACTCCAAGGCCCAGACTTTTTAGACCTTTCCGACTGGCAATCCACTAATGTTCTCTACCAGAAACCCTCGGTAGAGTAGATAAATACAAGAAATAGGACCGTGCAACACTCTATATTGTCCTTGCACAAATATATGAAATAAGTACAATTTGAAGCTTTTCTTACGCAACACTTTTAGAAGAATCTTGATCGAGCTCATGTGTTCGTGTCAGTTTTCCGGCAACGGTCAGATATAGATGAGTCAAAGCAGGGCCGCAACAAGAAGACAAAGAAGTAGAAGGATTGTAGGAGCTCAAGCGTTGAAGAATAGAAGTTATGTTGAAAGATTGAATTCGAGCATCTTATAAAGGTTGTTTGAGGTGCCTCAGATCCGAGCGCTTATTTGATCCACGGACTACGCAGCTTATCCACTAGAAGGCACCTTAGATCCACTTCAAGGTGCCTCAGTTCCCAATTGAGGCACCTTCGATCCAACCTGAGGCGGCTCTGATCGCTGAACTCTCATCTTCAACGGCAACTGTGCGGAGGCTCCTTTAACTCCTTGAAGGCGTCTCCAATCCCAAATGACTCGCCTCAGGTCCCACATGAGGCGCCTCGGGCACTGTTCATTCAAGGCTAAATTTTATAGTTTAGACACTACAAAATGTGTTAGTCCAAAATAAGATGTTCCCTGCAAGACAAGGTTAGAACAAGTACAAATATGAAATAAACAAGTTTAGTATTAAATATACCCTATTTTCCCAAAACTAGGATCTGATCAAGGCCTCAGCTTAGATCTCTAAAAGGTTCTCGACTCTGCTCGGATGACCTTGTTCTGATCCGTGTTGAAATCTCTCTTACGCTGCTTGATCGGTCTGGCGTTCGGATACACGTGCAAGTGGTGCTCGACATCTTCTGGTCGGACGCCTTGCAGATCCTTTACCGACCAGGCAAACACATCCTGGTTCCGCGTCAAGCAATCCAATAGTGGTTCTTTCAATTCGTCCGGCAGGCCCACAACTATCTTGACTTTGGTCCCCGCCCTGTCGGGGAGTAGCTGAACTTCCTCCTTGTCCTTGTGCAGTTCGGCCCAAGGGTAGGCCTGCACCATATTGCAACTAGTGGATGTTCGTTGGGACTTCTGACTCTCGGTCCGAACATCATCCACATAACATCGATGTGTCACTCGCTAGTCTCCTTTAACTTCCCTAATTTTATCGTTGATCGGGAACTTTATCTTGAGATAGAATGTCGAGACCGCTGCTCGGAACTCATTGAGAGCCAGTCATCCCAAGATCACATTGTAGGCTGAAGGGGCATCCACTATTAAAAAAGTGGACCATTTGGTTCTCTTTAGGGGCTCTTCACCTAAGGACACGACCAACCGTATCTGTCCGATCGGCTGCACTTGGTTCCCGGTAAATCCGAACAAGGGTGTGGCCCCTGCTCTAATTAGGATTGCTTAATCTACAACTGGTCAAACGCCTTCTTGTACAGTATGTTGACCGAGCTACCCGTGTTCACGATGGTGCGTTGAACCTGGTAGTTGGCGATCATGGCGTGATGACCAGGGCGTCGTCATGGGGGACCTCAAATCCTTGCAGGTCCTATGGCCCGAAACTAATTTGAGGCCCTTGCGCCTGAGTGACACTCGTCCACACTTAGTGTATTTCTAGTCGGCGCACCTGGGCCTTCCGGGCTCGGTTTGAGTCTCCTCCGGTCGACCCACCCAAGATCACATGGACCCCCTCCTCTGATGGCGTTCTGCTGGTTGGCCTGTTCCTCATCTATCTCCTCGGGCTCGACTCGCTCCTCCAGAGGAAATAGATTGTGGGGGACAGACATGTTCCACCTAGGTTCTCCTACCGCCGGTACGTCTGAGGGACTTCCCCGACCTAAGCCACACCCCGGGGAGACCTGGCGCCCCCGTCCTCGAGTGACAGGGGCTCGACCTCTCCCGGCCTCTTGGCACTCCTCGGTGCTGTGTGTGTTGCTTTGGTGGAAGGTGCAGTAGGGACTCCACCCGGTTGGCAGACATCCCTGAGTCACTTGCTGCAAGTGTCTCCACTCAATCCCCACCCGGTCGACTGCCCCTCTAGGGTTGCGGATGGGTCCGCCTGGAGAGCGATTATTTTGGGCAGGACTTAGTGTTGGGGCTCTACCAACCTCCTTTTTCTGGGTAGCCTGGGCTTCCTCCACGTTGATATACATGACCACCTTCCCCAATAGACTGTCAAAGTCTTTTGGGGGCTTCGTGATCAGTGAGCGAAAGAATCTCCCTCCTATAGCCCCTGTTTAGCACATTTTCCTAGGGGCTACAGGAGGAAGATTTCTTCCAGGCCGAAATCGGGCAGAACGTCGAGGTGTATGTGGATGATATTTTAATCAAGATGAGCCGAGCGGCAGATCTGGTACAGGACGTGGAGGAGACCTGTCGCTCCTTGCGTAGGTATGGGCTAAAGCTGAATCCGCCCAAGTGTCTCTTCGGAGCTCGGAGCGAGAAATTCCTCGGGTATATTGTCACCGAGAGAGGCATTGAGGCCAACCCGAGTAAGGTCCAAGCCCTGCTCGACATGCCCCCACCACGAAAGCTCAGGGAGGCACAGAGGCTCACCGGACGGATCACGACGTTGTCTCGGTTCATCTCCTGATCTGCCGAGCGATGACTGCATTTTTTCAAGACCCTTTGCCGAGCTACTAAGTTCTAGTGGGATGCTGACTGCGACAAAGCATTCGAGGAGCTGAAGTCCTATGTGGCCGAATTACCCATCTTGGCCAAGTCGGAGCTAGGAGAGGTTTTGTACGTGTACTTGGCGGCCTCGGCTGAGTCAGTTAGTATGGTGTTAGTTAGGCAAAGCGAGGCCGAGAAACAACTAGTGTACTTCTTTGCTCATTTATTGAAAGGTATCGAGTACCGATACACAATATTCGAGAAGTTGGCTTATGTCTTGTTGTTTCCCGCTTTGCGACTCCGACCATATTTCTTAGCACACCCGATAGTGGTCTTAACCAATAGCATTTTGGGTCGAGTAGTGTTGAATCCGGAAGCTTCAGGCCGGCTTATCAAGTGGACGACAGAGCTAAGTGAATATGACATATAGTATCAAACCCACCCGGCCATCAAAGCACAATCCCTATCTGATTTCCTGAGTGAGTTGCATTCAGAAGAAACCGAAGGGGCCTGACAAATCTATGTCGACGGGTCGTTAGCTCGGTAGGGGACTGGTATTGACATTCTGATGGTCACCCCAAAGGAGGAACAATTACATCTGTTCGTACGGCTAGAATATCGGGCCACAAATAATGAGGCAGAGTGCGAGACTCTCATTGCAAGATTACAGGCCGCCAAACATGTAGGTGCCACTCGGGTGGTGTTATACTCAGACTCGCAGTTGGTTACTCAGCAACTCATGGGTCGGTTTGAAGTAAACAGTGATCGATTGTAGGAATTCGTCGAGATCTATGAGAAGCTAAAGTCTAGGTTCCAAGAGGTCCAGTTACAGAATATTCCAAGAGAAAGCAACCTTTGGGCCGATGAGCTAGCAAAATTGGCTAGCACAGTGGGCTCTTGGGTGCTTTCTCAGCCGATCAGTCAGACAATGATGGTGATGCACATAGAGTAGCAAGCGGAGTTGGAGCTCGGGATGGACTGGAGGGCACCACTGGTCGCCTATTTGACGAGCGGGATGCTCTCGGCCGACCGAGAGGAGGCCCGACTCTTAAGGAAGCGAGCGGTTCAATATTCCTTGGTTGGGGATGCACTGTATAAGAGGGCTTTCGCTCGACTGCTTCTTAAATGTCTGGGCGATGAGGATGCCGACTATATGCTAAGGGAGATACATATGGGAATATGTGGTAGTCATGCTGAAGGAAGGGTCGTGGCTTGGAAGGCTTTGCTCTTGGGGTATTATTGGGCAACCCTGCAGAAGGGCGCCGACCGGCTGGTCTCCACATGCCTATCATGCCAGAAGCACCACAACCCGCCCCATCGATCGGTCGAGATGATGAAAGCATCGGTGGTCTCTTACCCGTTCGACAAATGGGAGATGATGAAAGCATCGGTGATGAAAGCATCGGAGCCTTTCTCTACTGCTCCGGCTCAGAAGAGATTTTTATTAGTGGCAGTAGATTACTTTTCTAAATGGATAGAGGCAGAGGCGCTGACATACGATAAGATTTTGCTACAGTTCTTTGATGGTTTTTCTTTTCCACCGGATAGTGACTTGATCATTGGAGTGCCTTTCCGGTGAATTCTCCCGGCGGGTTGCTGACGGTCATCTTTTTTGCAGTTCTCGGATCCATCAGAAGCAGTTCCCGAGTCCAGCTCACTCTTGGGAGTCCACCTCACTCTTCGACATGATCATATTTGGTGCTAGAAGGATGGTCTTTCGCCTAATCGAGAGTGCAAGATGGAAGATCCCAACCGAGTGACGGTGATAGTCACGCTAGGGGAGTACGAGTTTCTGATGGCTGCCCGAGCTCAGAAGGCCCACCAGTTGCCTTTGCATGTGAGTAGTCCGATGACTTGATTTCCCGAGCCCTTGCCCTTGGGCAACTCGGTAGGTCAGGGGAATCGCTGCCCGACCAGAAGGCGCTTCAATTCCATTCCTCCCTGCATTCTACTGAGCCAAAGGTGACGAGGCTCATTCCAATCCCGTTGAGGCATCCGCATCCAATCAGACACACTAGCAGCGCTCGGATAAGGGAAAGGGCCTGACCAACCCCTCACCGGCTCCCTCAGCGCCTTGCCCATTTTCCTCGCAAATCCTTGAGGATATGGTCCCCAAGCATCTCCGATTCTTCCCTATACCCAAGTACTCGGGAGCAAGCGATCTCGAGGAGCATCCCATGAAGTTCGAGGGTGCTGCCCTGCTTCACCAATATCCTGAGGGCGTGAAATGTCGCGCCTTTTTATCAACTTTGTCGGGGCCGGCTCAGCGATGGTTCGACCGGCTCTCGAGTGGGCCTGTGTTCAGCTTCGAGGAGCTCAGGAGGTTGTTCTTGCAACACTTCGCGAGTAGCTGGAGGTATCATAAAACTAGCCTCAACCTATTCGCATTGAAGCAAGGGTCGAAGGAGTCGCTCCGAGCCTACATCAAGAGGTTCAATGGAGTAGCCATGGACGTATTGACCACCCCCCCTGAGGTGTTGATTAGGGCATTCTTCCAGGGGCAACAGGAGGGAGATTTCTTCCGTTCGCAGATCAGGAAGTCCTCAAAAGACTTCGACATTCTAGTGGGGAAGGCGGTCAAGTATATCAACGTGAAGGAAGCCCAGACCGCCCGAAAAAAGGAAGTCAGTAGTGCCCCAGCACCAAGTCCCGCTCAAAATAACCACTCTCCGGGCGGACCCATCCACAACCCTAGAGGGGTAGTCGACCGGGTGGGGATGGAGCAGAGACACGTGCAACAAGTGGCTCAGGGATGTTTGCCGACCCGGTGAAGGCCCTACTGCGCTTTCCACCAGAGCAACACACACAGCACTGAGGAGTGCCAACATGCTGGGAGATGTCGGGCCCTTGTCGCTCGGGGACGGGGGCGCCAGGTCTCCCCGGGGCATGGCTTAGGTCGGGGAAGTTTCTCGGTCGTACCGGAGGCAGGAGAACCTAGGCGAAATATGCCTGTCGCCCGCAACCTGTTTCCTCTGGAGGAGTGAGCTGAGCCCGAGGAGATGGATGAGGAACAGGCCAACCAGCAGAACGCCATCAGAGGAGGGGTCCATGTGATCTCGGGTGGGACAACCGAAGGAGACTCAAATTATGCCCGGAAAGCCCAAGTGCGTCGACTGGAAATACAGCAAGTGGGGACGAGCGTCGCTCAAGCGCAAGGGCCTCAAATCAGTTTAGGGCCAAAGGACCTGTAAGGATTTGAGGTCCCCCTTGACGACGCCCTGGTCATCACAGCCGTGATCACCAACTACCAGGTCCAACGCACCCTCGTGGACACGGGCAACTCGGTCAATATACTGTACAAGAAGACGTTCGACCAGTTGCAGATTGAGCAATCCTAGTTGGAGCTGGTGGCCACACCCTTGTTCGGGTGCAGCCGATTAGACATATACGGCTGGCCGTGTCCTTAGGCGAAGAGCCCCTGAAGAGAACCAAATGGTCCACTTTTCTAATAGTGGATGCCCTTTCAGCCTTCAACGTGATCTTGGGATGACCGACCCTCAATGAGTTCCGAGCGGTGGTCTCAACATTCTATCTTAAGATAAAGTTCCCGGTTGGCGACAAAGTCAGGGAAGTTAAAGGAGACCAGCGAGTGGAGCGTCGATGTTATGTGGACAATGTCCGGACCGAGAGTCAGAAGTCCCAGCGAACGCCCACTAGTTGCAATATTGTACAGGCCTCCTCTTGGGCCGAACTACACGAGGACAAGGAGAAAGCTCAGCTACTCCCCGACCGGGCGGAGACTAAAGTCAAGATAGCTGTGGGCTTGCCGGACGAATTGAAGGAACCACTGTTGGCGTGCCTAACACGGAAACAGGATGTGTTCGACTGGTTGGTAAAGGATTTGTAGGGCGTCCGACCGGAAATTGCCGAGCACCACTTGCACGTGTATCCGAACATCAAACCGGTCAAGAAGCGTAAGAGAGATTTCAACACGGAGTGGAACAAGGTCATCCGAGCGGAGGTTGAGAAGTTGTTGTAGGTCGAGCACATCAGAGAGTTCCAATTCCCGACTTGGTTAGCCAATGTGGTCCTCGTAGCCAATCCCGTCAACAAGTGGCGAGTTTGCATCGACTTTCGGGGCCTCAACTGAGCCTGCCCAATGGATTGCTATCCCTTGCCCAGGATCAACCAGATGGTCAACTCGACCGCCGGGAGCGACCTCATATCTATGCTAGGCGCATATCAAGGCTACCACTAGGTGTCCCTAGCTATCGAGGATCAGGAGAAGGTCAGCTTCATCACGGTTGACTGCACGTATTGCTATACTGTCATGTCGTTCGGGCTCAAGAATGCAAGGGCTCAAGAATGCAAGGGCCACCTACCAGAGCATGATGAACAAAGTCTCCCGGGCACAAATCGGGTGGAACGTCGAGGTGTACGTGGATGACATTTTAATCAAGAAGAGTCGAGCGACCGATCTAGTACAGGACGTGGAGGAGACCTGCTGCACTTTGCGTAGGTATGGACTAAAGCTGAATCTGGCCAAGTGCCTCTTCGGAGCTCGGAGTAGGAAATTCCTCGGGTATATTGTCACCGAGAGAGGCATTAAGGCCAACCCGAGTAAGGTCCAAGCCTTGCTCGACATGCCCCCACCACAAAACCTCAGGGAGGCTCAGAGGCTCACCAGACGGATCACGACGTTGTCTCTATTCATCTCCCGATCTGTCGAGCGGGGGTTGCCTTTCTTCAAGACCCTTAGCTGAGCTACTAAGTTCTAGTAGGATGCCGACTATGACAAAGCATTCGAGGAGCTGAAGTCCTATCTGGCCGAATTACCCGTCTCGGCCAAGCCGAAGCTAGGAGAGGTTCTGTATGTGTACTTAGCGGCCTCGGCTGAGTCGGTTAGTATGGTGTTTGTTAGGCAAGGAGAGGCTGAGCAACAACCGGTGTACTTCTTTGCTCACTTATTAAAATGTGTCGAGTGCCGATACACGACACTCAAGAAGTTGGCTTATGTCTTGCTGTTTGCCGCTCGGCGACTTCGACCATATTTCTTAGCACATCTGATAGTGGTCTTGACCAACAACAGTTTGGGTCGGGTAGTATTGAATCCGGAAGCTTCAGGTTGGCTTATCAAGTGGACGACAGAGCTGAGTGAATATGACATACAATATTAATCCCGCCCGACCATCAAAGCACAGACCTTAGCTGATTTCCTGAGTGAGTTGCATTCAGAAGAAATTGAAGGGGCCTGGCAAATCTATGTGGATGGTTCGTCAGCTCGACAGGGGAGTGGTATTGGCATTCTGATGATCTCCCCAAAGGAGGAATAGTTGCATCTGCCCGTATGGTTGGAATACCGGGCCACAAATAATGAGTCAGAGTACAGGCTCTCATTGCAGGATTGCAGGCCGCCAAGCATGTAGTTGCCACTCGGGTGGTGTTATACTCGGACTCGCAGTTGACCACTCAGCAACTCGCGGGTTGGTTTGAAGTAAACGGTGATCGATTGCAGGCATACATCGAGACCTATGAGAAACTAAAGGCTGGGTTCTAGGAGGTCCATTTACAGAAGATTCCTAGAGAAAGCAACCTTCGGGCCGATGAGCTAGCCAAATTGGCTAGCGCAGTGGGCTCTTGGGTGCTTCCTCAGCCGATCAGTCAAACAATGATGGTGATGCACATAGAGCAGCAAGCAGAGTTGGAGCTCGGGACGGACTGGAGGGCACCGCTGGTAGCCTATTTTACGAGTGGGACGCTCCCGGGCGATCGGGAGGAGGCCCGACTCTTAAGGAAGCGAGCAGTTCAATATTCCTTGGTCGGGGATGCGTTGTATAAGAGGGTCTTCGCACGACCACTTCTTAAATGTCTGGGCGACGAGGATGCCGACTACGTGCTAAGGGAGATACATATGGTAATATGCGGTAGTCATGCCGAAGGAAGGGTTGTGGCTCGGAAGGCTTTTCTCTCGGGGTATTATTGGTCAACCCTGCAGAAACACGCTGACCAGCTGGTCTCCACATGCCTATCATGCCAGAAGCACCACAACCCGCCCCATCGATCGGTCGAGATGATGAAAGCATCGGTGGTCTCTTGCCCGTTCGACCAATGGGAGATGAACATCGTGGGACCTTTTCTTACTGTTCCGGCTCAGAAGAGATTTTTATTAGCGGCAGTAGATTACTTCTCTAAATGGATAGAGGCGGAGGCACTGGCGCGCCATAAGTTTTTGCTACAGTTCTTCTCAAGATTTCCTTCTCCACCGAATATTGACTTGATCATCGGAGTGCCTTGCCGGGGAATTCTCCCGGTGGGCTGCTGACGATCATCTTTTTTGCAATTCTCGGAGCCAGCAGAAGCAATTCCCGAGTCCAGCTCACTCTTGGGAGTCCACCTTGTTGTTTGGCAGAATCAGGTGTGAGCTCTATGGTTGTAACACAAGATTATCTTTAAGGACTACACTAGGAGGAGCCCCTATAGCTTCCTAATATCAACTTTGTAAGTTGCCCTCCGGACTCATAGATTACACATAAGGAAGAGGGTCAATAGATTGTTGCTATAGTATTTAACCTGTGACAATTTGTTATCATAAGTCTTAATATTTCCTAAGGTGGATGTGTCACAGAAGGATAATCCACATCAACTAGGGGTCATGTTTTCCATAAAATTTGGTACTACTTTATGTCGTTGATTGTTAGATACCTAGATGTATTGTGCTACTCTTTCCTTCTAATCCATGAAAGTTAGTTAAATCAGTTACTTATAATTATGTTAATTACTCGTTGCCTCTTTTTTCAGTTTCTTTTGGAAGAGTTTGGAAAACTATAGTTATGTTAGTTATTAACTCAGTATAATATATTAACTTATAGTTATGCAAGTTACTTGCTGCCTCTTTAATTCTTTATACAATATACGACTTTTTACCTTTGGGCGTACCCAAGATATGATAATTACCAAAAGCCGTACCATCGTTTATTTTTTACCAAAGGGCATATCCCTTTTAGTCAACTTCCTATTATACCCCTCCCGTCAAGAAATGACTTTCTCAATTCACAATTTCGAGACATCCGAATCACTTTATCAGTAAAATAATATTTTGTGGTTCGGATTGTTAGTGATATGAGAGAAGTGTCCTAAGGCAATCGCCTTATGATGTAAACATTTATATTAATAAACGATAATTCACTATTTGAGTATACATGTTTTGTGTATTTGATTGGGATCTTAAACTCATCTACTGAATGTCCGCAATACAACTCACAGCATTAGAGGATTTGTGATGGGATCACAACTAGTGATTATCTCTAATGTGCAATTGTGAAGTATTGAAATTATCCCTAGTCGATGAATTGATAAAAACGGACACTATCAATTCTGTTGAGACTAGCATGGGTTATTCTCTAATCAGCTGATTCTCACTGGCTGGTGACATTGGGATGTCCGGAGATAAACATGGATGCTAGTTAAGGGAACTAGTTCATTGGAGTGACTAGCTGTAAGACTTCATATGGGAATCTACATGTAGATATGTCAATGAAGTTCTTACTGCAGCTTAAGTGCGATGTTCCTTTGACTTGCGGTGTTCAAGTCATCTTGGTCATGGAGACTTATACTTTAACATCTTAAGCAAGCATCTCCAAGGAGGTGTGGACCCAGGATGATTGGGTATAAGCCGAAGTGCCCGAAGATGTTTGAACAGCCTACAAAGGATTCACCACTCCTTGCGAGGAGATGTATACCCAAGCCTATCGTCGGATTGTTACTCAAAACCTCTGGCCAGAGTAGATCATGTTTAAAGTGCGAGTCTCTTAAATACATGAGAGTAATTAGAAATCCAAAGGACGAGAAAGACACTACTTGGGCTAGGTGTGACGTAGTCAGCCTAGTGGGGACTGACACAAATAGACCGTGTCCTGAACCAAGTGGGTATAAGATGGTGAAGGGAATGGGGCACGATTCATTAGAGCTGCTGAAGGGGTTCAGAATAATTTCTTCTGAGGTCAAACCGTTGATCTTTCGATTAATTGGGGGTCATGATGTACTACTAGGTGCCACTCATGACCGTTCTATAATTTGTTGATTATAGACGGCCAACATAAATCGAAAGCCTATTTAGTCACACGCACTACGAGTAATCCGAGGGATTTAAAACGAGTTGAAAATTAGATTTTCCGATCAAGAGAAATAAGTCGAATCTGAATTTGTCAGAGGCGCAATGGAAGCTAAAAATGGCTAAGTCTTTTGAAGGCTTATTGTGCGAATTAAATGAATTTAATTCGCGATCGGTTCGGGTTGGTTTGGCCGGCCAAAGAGGGTGTCAAACCTCTTTGTTGTGGCCGGCCATTAAAGGGGAAGAAAACCAATTTAATTGGTTTAATTAATAAAATAAATCTAGCGCGATTTGTTTTATAAATTATGGATAAATAAATTGATATATAAAGAAATTTATATAAAGAAATTTATAAAGAAATTTGTAGTAAATTCATTTTTTTTATGGAAATTAAAATAAACCATGAATTGGTTTAATTTTAATTTATAAAATCAATTATGAATTGATTTATCCATGATAAGAAAATTTTATACAAATTTTATTCCATAAATAAAAGAGAGAAAGTATTTGTTTTATTATAAAGTTAGTTATAATAAAACTTGGTTTAAACGGAATAATTCATAAGAGAATTTATAGGATAAATTTGTTATGAAAATTCCGTTAAGAGGGAGACTTGGCAAGGGAGATGCTACTATATAAAGGAACCAAAGACAAGCCCTTAATTCCAATGAAGTGATCAAGAGATTAGAAGCATCCTCTCCCTCTCTCTCTTATTCTCTCTTCTCTCTTCCCTTTAGGGCCGACACCCATCTTGGGACCTAGGGCCGGCGCCCCTTTGCAAGACCTAGGGCCGGCGCAAGCTTCCTCCACCTAGGGTTGGTGCTTCCTCCTCCTAGGGCCGGCGCAAGCTTCCATCAAGAAGGAGAAGAAGAAGAAGAAGAAGAAGAAGAAGCGGATCGCATCTCCTTCTTTCCGGAATTTGGATTCTGATTCTTGGTGGTTAGTTTCCTTTCTTCTTTCTTGATCTTCTACTTGTGTCTTCGGAAAATCTAGTAGTTCTCGTCGACACAAAACTCGTGGCTTTGCGAAGTCATCCCGAAGAGAACTCGGCGTGGACGCGAATAGAGGCGGAGCTTCCAAGGGACGCTACGGTTGGATCTCGTCCCTTACTTCGAGTTACGAGAGGTACTTAGTAAATTAGTTTACTTTTCCGCAATATTTTAATTTATGATTATGTCAACACATCATAAGGTTGCATGCTAGATACGTGGTTAAAATAATTTAGGAAATTATTTTATGCTAATTCTTCCGCTGCACGTAAAAATTTAAAATTTTACGAACCCGTATCCTTGTCGACATGCACCCGGTCCCAACACGGATGACCATGGAGTTGAATTTTTCTCCTTTCTCTCTTAGCGCAACAACGTAAATCGAATTGTCGAAGGTGACGGACATTGTGCTATAGTCGCGAGCTCATCCCCCGAATCCGTCCCCCAACCAAAAGCTAGGGAAGTTTCCAAAGTGTTTGTGTGTGTCCCAGAGGTGGCTGTAAGTGTTAACGTTGAAGTCCAAATTGCTCGGCAATATCCAAAGTACGGGCTAGGGTTTCTGCAAGGTTTATTTTTTTGATAATGGTAGGAAAAAGGTCTGTGGCTGTTTCAGCATCTTCTGCCTTGGCATTATCCACCAAGGTATGTTAGCGATAGTCTTAGGTCAAAACAGCAGAGTTTATGCACATGTTTAAACTTATTTTTGCTGAATAAATGTGTAATGTATAAAAACTGTAGGTTTCAGATGACTTTAGACAAAAATTACATTGGTGCAGTGTTTTAGGCCACTTTAAATATTTTTTTGAAGCATTTTAAATTTTAAATGACGAACACATTGCGAAGATCCAAGAGTCACCCTTCAGTGTTTTCTTGGACATACAAGAATTGCAGCATATCCGTGGAATTTTGGTGAATATATTTGAAAGTTGGGATTCAACCTCGCAAGTTTTTAAATTCTCAGGTAATAGTTTTAGTTATGAATTGTAAACAATATCTATAGTAAGATAAAACAGGGATAAAGATGACCTGAAATGATTTAATTTCGATCCATTTCACTCATTTCATTTCAGGCCTACCGAGAGCCTGAAGTAAAATCATTTCAGGCCTACCGAGGGCTTGAAGTAATTTCACTTCTGAAGTAAAATCATTTCAGACCTACTGAGGGCCTGAAGTGAGGGCCTGAAGTGAAATCACTTCAGGCCCAACGTAGGCCTGAAATGATTTCATTTCAGGCCCACATTAGGCCTGAAATAAATCATTTCAGGTCCAAAGTGAAATCATTTGAAGTCTATATTCTTGATGATAACTAAATATTTTAAATGTTTCAGGTGTATCGGTTGCGTTCACCAGACGAGATGTTACTTTGTTATTGGGTATAGTGGACCGTGGTGTTTCAACCCCTATTAATTCAACTAAAGCATCGAGTGACCTCTATCTTACTTACTTCTCAAAAGAAAAACAACCTACTAGAATAAGAATTGAGGAGTTACTTAAATATTATTCAAAAAGTGTTGAATCAGAGGATAATGTTTTATTAGTGTGTAAATTCTATATTTTGTATATATTTGTTTGTGTTTTATTTTCGTCTAGTACATATAAGGTCCCTCTAGGTCTTGTAGATATAGTAGATGATTATGAGAATCTTGCTAGATTAAACTAGGTGGAAGCTATCCATCAATTTTTGTATCCACAATTACCTAAGCTTGGGGACTTATTTTAATCAACTCAGGGATACCAGACCAGCACCAACCTCCCTTACCTAAAGGGATTTGATGGGTTTTTGGTTGTGAGTAGAATTTTCTTGTTAAATTTTATAATATTTTGCTGCCATTAATGTATTTGGTTGGAAAACTTGGTGTAGGCATGGTTTTTGGAGTATGTACCAATTCAAAAACCATAGAATGTTGAAGGACCCCGAATACATAAGTAAATGAATATTCCTTCACATATTAGTAGGGTGAGGACCCTTATCTACCGACTCTTGCCGGAAGAGGTAATTATTCTAAACTGTGATCTATGCTAGTTTGATATAGAGGCAGTAACATTTGTGTACTTGTTAATTGACAGGTCATTGTTGAAATAATTCCTAACCTACATGAGAACACATTGTTTGAGAACCTTGATATCGGTAATGACATTCCACGGCCAATGGAGACATCGCAAGGAGATGACATAGAAGATGTAAGGCTATGTGGTGAATGCATTCTTAATGACAACCGAATCAAGGAGCTAATAGAGGAGAATATTTGTTTGAATGAAAGGGTTAAAGAATTACTTTCAATAATTGAAATAAATGGCACGGAGGCTCAAGAAAGCTATCCTGTAGTCGATCCTCTTTCCGATTCAGTATCTTGTAGAACAAGGAGAGGACGTGACCGAACTCGGTATGATTACAGGGATACTCCAATTGACAGTCCAGTATGACACCAGCTATTACCAAAGGGGAAGCGGAGCAAGAAACAAATATCAAATGTCATGGACAAGGGAAAAAGGAAAATTTGTGAGGAGGATATGGATGAAGTAAGAGAAACCATAACTGTAATGGAAGTCATGTCTGAAGAAGACATAGAGGAGGAAACAAGAAGGACCTCCGAATTATACAAAATGAGGCAACAAGACATTGATGTATGTGATTTACTTTCATATAAAATACCTCAATTTTATTGAATTTGGTCATTAATTAGTGTTTTGAAAATTTATTGATGTAGTTTATGAAGAATCATTTTATGAATTCAATGAAGAAAAATCAAGATAAAGAAGTGACCTACCTGATAAATAAATTGGAAAACCTAAAGTAAGTTACGAAGCATAGTTTAGTTAATATATCTTGTTCTTTAATATATAATTTTATCAATTTACTTGTCAGGTTGGCATCTGATTTTATTTGGGAGGATGCACCCTTTGCTTTGAATTTGCATTCATTCTTACAAATCCTCAATGGTGAGGTTTTTACAAAAGACGAGGTAATTGATGCCTTTTGTAAAATTCTATTTAGGGGAGCATCCGCATGTGGAAGGTCATACAACAAGTCAATATATTGTTCAACCTTCTTCACAGTAAGTGATGTAAATGAATTTACAAGATAGATTGTAGAAGACCTAATATTATGATTTGACTATTAATAATTTTGTGTATGCATTTTTTTAGGCATCAATAAGATCGTCAAGAAAGTTTTCCCTACAACAAGTGATGAAGACTGATATGATACAACAAGGGTTTAGATATATTTTAATACCTTTGTGCAGTGATAATACACACTTTTATTTGTTGGCGGTGGATACAGAAGTCATGACTTTCAATGATTTAAATTCTCTTGCTAGTGGTCATAAATATAAGAATGAATTTGACTCAACGATGAACAACCTTTATTCATATATATGTTAATCAGTTTGTCTAAAATATCATTGATGGTGATTATTAAAATCATGGTATATTTTACAGGTAAAAGAATTTAAACAATATAGTCACGAGGAACTTACGACTATTCATCCATATCTACAAAGTCATCATCCCTTGGACAATTGGCCCTACGTTAGTCAAAAATGTCCCCAACAAAAACATAGGTAAGTAAATGAGGATGTGTTTAAAAATATGAAAGTATTTTATAAACCCACTTATTGAAATCAAAAATACTCTATTGTTATTTTCAGCGTGGACTGTGCCTTTTTTGTGATGCAATACGTTCGATATCTCCTATATGATGAGAAGATGGATTTCAAACAAGGAGACATGAGGAAAATGAGATTTGATCTGGCAGTTAATATTCTGAGGGGCATGTTTTGTAAAACATGAGAGTAAATATCGATGTATTCTTGTTAAAAAAATCCTTTGTTGTTGATTGATCTCCATTTGTATGGAAAATTCTGATTATGTAGATGTTGTCATATGAATATAATTGATTGCCAAGAAAAACAAATCAATTGTGTGATGTTGATTCACCTCCAGTTGCTGCAATGTTGTGTGTCAACTGATACGGTAAGATAACATAACTGATAATGATTGGAACTAAGGTTGGACACCAGAAATAACATCTCTTTGGTTAACTCTAACTAGTGATATCGAGTATGGACATATCCATGTATCGAAGGTCCATCAGTGGGTTTCTACCGAAACCCACTGATGGACTTACAACACTCCTATTGCAACAAAATCTGAAAATATGACTTCATGATGTGCAAGGAGTCAAAATTTCTATGCATTTTGTATTTAGGTAGTATCCAGATTTTGTCTACAATACATTGAATAAACTTGTTTGAAGTTTAATAAACTGTAAGACTATGTTGATAAAATTGAAAAATTAAATAAAATTAGAGGATTTTGTCACATGTTGTAGATATATATTGAATTTTATTCTATAAATCAACATAATATTTAATCATGATTAAATATTATATAAAATTATTTTAAAATAGGGATAAAATCTGGAATCCATGTAGGGGTTGAAGTAAATTGATTTCAGGCCCACGGTGGGCCTGAAATATCTTCATTTCAGGCCCAACGAGGGCTTGAAATAACTTGATTTCAGGCCCACTATGGAGCTGAACAGGTATGAAAGGCCCTCTAATAATCATAAAACCCCTCTGATATCAGGTCCAATATTCTTTGACAAATAATATTAATTCACGCCCAATATTCTTTTACAAATAATAAAGTGAGTAAAATAAATGAAAATCTACATAAAATTTGTAGATGTATAGGTGTATCAGTGGGTTTGGGTGGCCACTGATAGACTTACAGAGTTTACTTTTGCAACAAAATTTATAACCATTAGAAGTTTAGACACTAAAAATACCATCTCCTAGCTCTACTGTAACTATTGATATAGAGTTTTCAGAAATCCATGTATCTTAGGTCCATCAGTGGGTTTGGGTGGAAACACACTGATAGACCTACAGAATTTTCTTTTGCAACATAATGTATAACCATTAGAAGTTTTGACACTAAAAATATCATCTCCTAACTCTACTCTAACTATTGATATAGGGTTTTCAGAAATCTAAATATTCTAGGTCCATCAGTGGGTTTGGGTGGAAACCCACTGATAGACCTACAGAGTTTACTTTTGCAACATAATGTATAACCATTAGAAGTTTGGACACCAAAAATACCATCTCTTAGCTCTACTCTATCTATTGATATAGGGGTTTTAGAAATCCAAATATCCTAGGCCCATCAGTGGGTTTGGGTGGAAACCCACTGATAGACCTACATAGTTTACTTTTGCAACATAATGTATAACCATTAGAAGTTTGGACACCAAAAATATCATCTCCTAGCTGTACTCTAACTATTGATATAGGATTTTCAGAAATCCAAATATCCTAGGTCCATCAGTGGGTTTGGGTGGAAACCCACTGATAGACCTACAAAGTTTACTTTTGTAACATAATGTATAACCATTAAAAGTTTGGACACCAAAAATACCATCTCCTAGCTCTACTCTAACTATTGATATAGGATTTTTAGAAATCCAAATATCCTAGGTCCATCAGTGGGTTTGGGTGGAAACCCACTGATAGACCTACAGAGTTTACTTTTGCAACATAATGTATAACCATTAGAGTATTAAAAGATTATTTAAACTTGTACAATTATTTGAAAGATTACCCCTATAAATATAAAATTTAATAAATCATGAAAAATAATTATGAATTTATTTTTTTAAACTGGAAAAAAAATTTCAGTCGACGTTGGGCCTGAATATCTCACATTTCAGGCCCATGGTGGGCCTGAAATCAGAGATATTCAGGCCCACGGTGGGCCTGAATATCTCTGATTTCAGGCTCAGGGTGGTTCTTAAATATGTTCATTTCACAAACTTTAAAAATATATATAAATTCAAAATCAATAAAATTATAAATAAATCAGAGTAATGTATGAACAAGGAATAATACAGATATTATATCGTTGAGTCATAAAAATAAATGCTATATAGATGTTATATCTTTCAAATACAAATAAATATATCTCAAATTAATAAATAATACATATACAAAATAAGGTCTGCGTTGGGCCTGAAATCCTATTATATCAAGCCTAGCAGTGATCGAGGTTTAAAGCGTGTTGAGGAGCCTAGTGGTAAGCAATCGTCTTCTAGATCCTGTTTTCTTGCCAT
Organism: Boesenbergia rotunda; assembly: GCA_024364735.1. Taxonomy (NCBI): domain Eukaryota; kingdom Viridiplantae; phylum Streptophyta; class Magnoliopsida; order Zingiberales; family Zingiberaceae; genus Boesenbergia; species Boesenbergia rotunda. Next base: position 419,361 of record JAGFNQ010005297.1, read on the forward strand.
TTGAACGTAGTGTACTTTCTTAAATTGGAGTTGTGTGGGCGATATCCTCCTCATCGGACTAGTGGAATTGTACGTACCTTCACATTTAGTTTTTCATTTTAGTTTTTACTTTTGACCTAGGGTTAGCGATAGTCTTCACTCACTGACCGAATATGAAGACGCTCTTTATAAACGAAATCTAAGTGCTATATTTGTTTGTGTCAAATAATTTTTGTTTGATGGTTGATAAGTTCGGGATGGCTCCAAAAAGATCATCTTCAAAGCAACCAGCTTCCAAAAAATCGAAGAAACAACAAGGCCCTGGTGGAAGTAAAAAAAATAGTTGACACAAGGAAAAAGGAAATTGTGTAGCGACTATACAAGTTTTGTCAACAGAGGCCGAACTAAACGAATGAACTAGAAAAGTAGCCTTTGCCATTTCCAAAATTTTATTGGTTCAGTTCCACCCACACCAGCACAAGAACAGTTGCTTCGAGATACACCCTTTTCTTAGGTCCTGGACCTCCCTAATAGTTCATGTGTAAGACCCCAGGTTCAGAATATGTTCGATAATTGGGATGAAGAAGAATAGAGCTTTATATTCCATGGGAAAAAATTAAAATTCACAAAGGTTGATATATCACTTATTCTAGAGCTACCTGACAATGGAGAGATAGTCCAACTTGATTTGAACGAGGCCTCCAGCCCACTGTACAAGCAGTATTTTGAGGAGTCAAGTTGTTTTGCCAAGCATTTGGAGAAACTGATAATGAAGTCTACATCCAATGACAAGCTTTACTGTCAGTTATATATACTCTATTTTTTTCTACAGTTCTATTTTGTGGTACTAGCAGCATATTTGTCATTCCTACCCTATCACTAATTGATTGCGTAGATGATTTTGACAACCTACCAACCTATAATTGGTGCAATGTCGTCTACAATTTCATGGCTCCTCAGTTGGAAGCCATTGGAAAGGAGGTTACACTGAGGCATAGACCACATATAGGTGATTCAACCCAAACGGCCAAGGCTCCCTTGCTCAAGGGGTTTCCAAATATTTTGGTTGTAAGTTAGAGTAGATATACATGCTCATATATGTTATGATGGATATTAATCACTGAATATAATCATGTTGTAGGTATGAGTGAGTGAACATATTAGTATTGCTGCTCCAGAACATCCTCATAGATTGCCAAGAATACTTGGCTGGACTTGGCCTAAAGCTCATGTTGAGAGTATCAAAAGGATGATAGACCGTGTGCCCACAAATTTAATTTCAAGTTGGATTGTACTTTTTTCATTATGCGGTATGCTGAAAGTCTGGTCTTTCAAAGATTTACAAAGTTTAGCCAAAAGCAAATGAAACCTTATCGATTTCAGGTGGGATATAAAATTATGAGAGACAAGTTCTGGAAGCTAAATCTGTAAATATTGGTTTTGTTGATACAATGCATATGTAAGTGTCATGACAAACATTGTATATTTATAATTATAATGTATGTAATCCTTTTGAAATCAATGAAACATTGCTTTCGATCGTTATTTTTGTGTAATATATAATCTATAATCTGTAATTGCTGTCGATACCATGAGTAATATTGAACCTTGCTTTTGTTATAATAATTTGAATTCAGGCCCACGGTGGGCCTGAAACAATCTAATTTCAGGCTCACTCAGGGCCTAAAACAAACTGATTCAGGCCCATGCTGGGCCTGAAATAATCTCATTTCAGGCCCACGCTGGGCCTGAATCAATAATGTTCAGGCCCACGTAGGGCCTGAACATTATTTGTTTCAAGTCCACGTTGAGCTTGAAATCCTCTGGTTTAGGCCCAACGTGTGTCTGAAATCAGATTGCAAAAAATTTAATAAAACTTGCTTACAAGTATGATTAAATACTTATACAGTAATCTTTTATATAAATGTGCATGTTCTGACAACATTTTAATAATGAAGCAAGAAGGTTGCACCTCGAGAGTATCTAAATACAAGGCATTGCATACCACAATTGGATTCCATGCACATCATGACCTCATATTTTCAGAATTTGACACAGAAGGAGGTTTGCATGATAGACCTAGGATATTTGGATTTCTCAAAACTCATTATCAGTAGTTAGAGTTTATCTACCAGATGGAATTTTAGCTACGAGATGGTATTTTTGGTTTCCAAATATAGTCGTAATGATTATCAATTACGTGTTGATACAGTATCAGTTGACACAGAACAATGAATCAACAAAGCAGAAATTAGAGGGGCTCAAATGATAGATATTCAGAAAATAGAGGACTTCAGGACTTCAAGACCTGAAATAGCATTATTGTGGGTTCAGAAATCAGAGGACTTCAGGACTAATCTTTTCTGCTTACATTGAATTACACAAGGTGAAATGTATCATAATATTCAAATACTTCTTAAAGCCACAACATTAACAACTAGTATTTTGACAATACTATGGTTGTACAATATACAAAATATACATTCATTTCTCCTCCTTATAAAATATACACTTCAATCAGAATATTCCTGCAATACCATTAACTCAAGACCTTGGTGCTGGCGGCATTCTACATGTCCTTCTATTATGACCAAGTTCTTTGCATTGGCTGCATTTTAGTTTCACCTTGCCATTGTGTCTGGAGTCAATCCGTGCCTTCTTTCATCTACCAGGCTGCACAAGGCTACGAGGACTGAGAACTATAATGTCGTTTACGCCTATAGACTATAACTGCTTGCTTCTACAAGGGAAAATACGATCCATGTAAATCCACTTCCAAGTTTCTGAATAAAAATAATGCTCACAATATGACAGTGTATCTATGCTCCTGTGAATGATTACGACAATAGCATGTGAGCTACGGAGTCCTGAAATTTGAAACTCCCCACAATGACAAAAAAAAAAATTTCCAAATCAACAATGTATGAAGTGCCCCATGTTTCTACTTCCATTTCTGATTGAGAGTAAGAGTGAACCTTATAAGCTCTAGCTTTCTCACCTTGAATCCATTTCTTTTGTAGCATGAGGTGTCAAAGCAACATGCCATTTGGAGACTTCCTCTCTAAGGTTAAAGAACCATTGAACTACTTTTCTTCTGGTAGTATCAATATACCTGTTTATGGGAAGCTCACGTGTAGACTTGAACAAAGCATTTAAGCTCTCCACACAATTCGTGGTAAGCATTCGGTACATTCTCCCAATAAAGTGTGCATTTGCCTACCTTTTAGGGTCAATGTTCTAAAGCCACTTATGAGCATCTGGATGTTTTTCAAGCATTGTCTGCATTATCATATCATATTGGAGTGTTGTGTTGGCTCGTGCTGCTGCCCAAAACAAACCTAAAGCAGCTCTACTTCCAGTATCAGTAACCATATTACAAGACATGTGGTGGCAACAAAAAGCATGATGCGCGTTTGTGTAGACTTTTCTAACTGCTTATATAATACCCCGATGTCTATCTGATACTATGGTGATTGGGTGATCATCGACAGTAAAGAACCTCTTTGTATGCTCCAAAAACCACTCACATGCAAATCCACATTCAACTTCAGCTATTGCAAAGGCAACTGGGAGAACATTGTCATTACCATCAATCGCCGTAGCAATCAACAATACACCCGGATACTTTCCTCTTAGGTGTGTGCCATCAATTCTGAAAAGTCTACGCAAATAAGACCTGAACACCCTTCGGCAAGCACCAAAACCCCAAAAACACCGCTGGAACTGATTGCCACAATTCCTGCATAGTGCCACATAAGTTTCAGGTTCTCTAGCTCTTAACTCACGCAGATATTGTGGAAGATCTCTATATGCCTCATCATAATCTCCGACAACCTTTTTCAATGCTTTCTCCCTAGCTATGTATGCTTTTCTGTATGATATGGTCACTACAAATCTAGCTTTAATATCTGATATAATTATACTTGGTTTGTATTGTTCATTATGAAGAAATTGCGCTTCAACAAAAGAAGCAACAAATGATGAAGAGCATGCATGATGATCATCACTTTCCCTAACAGTTCCACATTGGTGTTCCTTTACATATTTTGTAACAGTAAACTCTACTTCCCCTCTTGCTACTACTCTCCATGTACATGGTTGGTTGAAGCACACTGCTTTAACTCTATTTTTTTGGGTGTCAACTGAGTTATATCTCATATGCTTAACCATGGCATGTCTGACAAGTGCATTCTTGAATTCATCTCTAGATGGAAATATCTGCCCCACAAAAAATTCATACTCATCTCTTGCCTCCACCTCTCCAATTGGCCCAGTAAGTAATCAAGAATTCAAAATATAAGGATTTTCAGCTAATGGAAACTCCTCCTTTAAGCCACTGTACTGATCTGGGGGGAATTCATATTGCTAAATCTGCATATCATCAGCTTGGAATTCTAGTACACTTATACTGGGTTGTAATTCATCTGCATTTCGGATTTCAATTTCTTCCTCCCCACTCCAGGTTGGCTCAAAGAATTCAACAACTCTTGTAGAAGAATTCATACCCTCATATTCTAGATTAGTTGCTTCTTTATTTAGATCAAATGCCAAATTCCTTGTAATTCTATTATCACCATACTGCGAAGATAATGGAATATTATGACTGGCTATTTCTGCTCCATTCCCCATGACAGTATTATCATCAAGAGTATTCCATATCTCAGAGAGAATTTCGTCAACAACATTATCATCCCTGAAAAATAAATTACAATTACATTTAGCAAACTTTGAAAATCATAATCAAGGCCCTAGGAGGGTCTGAGGGTCTGAAATAAAAGGAATTCAAGCCCTACGAGGGCCTGAAATCATAAGATTTCAGGCCCTCCTATGGCCTGAAATATTTTGATTTCAGGCCCTGGGAGAGCCTGAATTCCTTTTATTTCAGGTCGTCCTAGGGTCTAAAATCTTTTGATTTCATACACTCCCAGGGCTTGAAATCCTTTAATTTCAGGCCCTCGGAGGGCCTGGAATCCTTTTATTCAGGACCTCCTAGGGCCTGAAATTCTTTTATTTCAGGTCCTCCTAGGGTCTGAAGTTCTTTTATTTCAAGTCCTCCTATCATTTGATTTCAGGCCCTCTTAGGGCCTGATATGGTAAACTATCACCCCTAGGTCGAATTTAAGTATTAATTTATCCTAAGTTTTAAAAATTTCAGAGAACCCTAATTATGTAATGCATGACACCCTTAGAGTCCTTCTCCAAACATAAAAATAGTAAAAAGAGTTTATCATGTATAAAACTAGGTCTTATACCATATCAAAGATGACAATCATACGTATACTACTATTTCTATTTGTTACCAAACTGTTGCTTGCTTTTTCTCCTTCAACACCTATCTTCCTCAGGTGCCTTGATGATGAATCGAGTTGTGCAAGGTAGAAATATATATGTACCTTCGTGATGAATCGACTTGTGTAAGATATATATATATATATATATATAGGCTGAGAAAAATTCGACTCCATGGTGTTAGTGATATGAGAGAAGTGTCCTAAGGCAATCCCCTTATGATTGTAATCATTTATTTTAATAAATGAATATTCACTATTTGAGTATAAATATTCGTGTATTTGATTAAGATCTTAAACTCATTTACTGAATGTCCGCAATACAATTCACAGCATGAGAGAATTTGTGATGAATTCACAACTAATGATTATCTCTACATGTGCAATTGTGAAGTATTGAAATTGTCCCTAGTCGATGAATTGATAAATACGGACACTATCAATTCTGTTGAGACTAACATGGGTTATTCTCTAATCAGCTGATTCTCACTGGCTGGTGACATTGGGATGTCCGGAGATAAACATGAATGCTAGTTAAGGGAACTAGTTCATTGGAGTGACTAGCTATAAAACTTCATATGGTAATCTACATATAGATATGTCAATGAAGTTCTTACTGTAGCTTAAGTGCGATATTCCTTTGACTTGCGGTGTTCAAGTCATCTTGGTCATGAAGACTTATACTTTGACATCTTAAGCAAGCATCTCCAAAGAGGTGTGGACCCAGGATGATTGGGTATAAGCCAAAGTGCCCGAAGATATTTGAACAGCCTACAAAGAATTCACCACTCCTTGCGAGGAGATGTATACCCAAGGCCTATCGTCGGATTGTTACTCGAAGCCTCTGGCCAGAGCATCACATGTTCCGAGTATGAATCTCTCAGAAACATGAGAGTAATTAGAATCCGTTGGACGAGAAAGACATTACTTGGGCTAGGTGTGACGTAGTCAACCTAGTGGGGACTGACACACATAGACCGTGTCCTGAACCAAGTGGGTATAAGATGGTGAAAGGAATGAGGCACGATTCATTAAAGCTGCTGAAGGGTTTCAGAATTATTTCTGAGGTCAACTGTTGATCTTTCGATTAATTGGGGATCATGATGTACTACTAGGTGCCACTCATGATCGTTCTATAATTGGTTGATTATAGACGGCCAACATAAATCGAAAGCCTATTTAGTCACACGCACTACGAGTGATCCGAGGGATTTAAAACGAGTTGAAAATTGGATTTTCCGATCAAGAGAGATAAGTCAAATCTGAATTTTTCAGAGACGCATCGGAAGCATAAAATGACTAAGTCTTTTGAAAACTTATTGGACGAATTAAATGAGTTTAATTCGTGAGGTCATGGCTTGGGTTTTGGCCAGCCAAAGAGGGTCCCCACCCTCTTTGTTTGGCCGGCCACATTAAAAGGGGAGAACCAAATTGTTTGATTCAAATTATAAAATAAACCGAGCGTGGTTTGTTTTATAAAATTATGGATAAAGAAATTTATATAAAGAAATTTATATAAAGCGATTTATTTTTCATGGAAATTAAAATGAACCATGGATTGGTTTATTTTATTTTATAAAATCAATAATAGATTGATTTACCATGATAAAGAAATTTATATAAATAAATTTATATAAAGAAATTTCTTTCCATAAGAAAAGAGAAACATGATTGTTTTTATTATAAATTAAATTATGATAAAAACTTGGCATGATGGAATAATTCATAGAAAAGTTTATATGATAAATTTCTTATGAAAATTTATTCCATAAAAAGGAGACTTGGCGATTGAGAGACTACTATATAAAGGAACCAAGGCAAGCCTTGGAGATTAAGAATCTAAGAGATCTAGAAATAAGCCCTCTCTCTCTCTCCTTCTCTCCCTCTCCCTCTTCTAGTGCCGCCGGCCCTAGAGGCCCTCCCCTTTGTTGCCGTGAGCTTCCACCACCAAAGAAGCTGCCGAAGAAGAAGAAGAAGCGGGCGCAACTCCTTCTTTCCTCCCGGAATCTTGATTCCGTTTTCGTTTGGTGGTTAGTCTTCCCATCTCTCTCTTGGCATTCTTGTCGTGCCTTTGGAGAATCTAGTAGTTCTTGTCGGCACGAAACTCGTGGCTTTGCGAAGTTATCCCGAAGAAAACTCGGCGTGGACGCGAATAGAGGCGGAGCTTCCAAGGGACGCTACGCTTTGGATCTCGTCCCTTTCTTCGAGTTACGCGAGGTAACAAGTAAATTAGTTTATGTTTCTGCAAAATTTTAATATATGATCATGTCTACACAATATAAGGCTGCATGCTTAGATGTGTGGTTAAATAATTTGGGAAATTATTTATGCTAAATCTTCCGCTGCACGTAATTATTTTTAAAATTATGAACCCGCATCCATGTCAACATGCACCCTGTCCCAACACATGGTCATCCGAACCACAAAATATTATTTTACTGATAAAGTGGTTCGGATATCTCGAAATTGTGAATTGAGAAAGCCATTTCTTGGCGGGAAGGGTATAATAGGAAGTTGACTAAAAGGGATGCACCCTTTGGTAAAAAAAAAAATCATAGTACGCCTTTTGGTAATTACCAATTCTTAGGTACGTCTTTTGGTAAAAAGTCGTACAATATATTTACTTCGGTAGGAGTCGCTTTATCGATTATTTTCTCTTTTTTTTTTAAAAAAAAAAACTTAGAACGGTGACTTCCAAGTCAATGGAAAGCAAGAAATTAATGCAAATGGGGACAATTGTGAAGGAAATAAATGACAATTGTTAATCAACTATTAGAATATTTCCAGGTCTTCCAAGTCAATAGAACCAGTTAGACAATTCCTGTTAATTTTATCTAAATTATATAAGGGAGAAGGAGAAATAAAGTTTATGTTAGACTCTATACAATTGTCTTTATATATCTATTTTAGTAGGAATGCTATTGATCTATTGATTTGCATATAAATATGGGAAGTAATATTTTACAATCCGGTGAGCGTGCAATATCGAATCCATTAATTTGTTCATAAATAAAGCAATATTCTACAAGTTGCAGATTTGAAGAGGAATATCCCAAAAAAAAAAAAACTCAGCGTTCCTAAGGAGGAGAAAATGGCTGAAAATAATATTAATCAAAACTATCTTAAAACAACTTAACATATATTTAAATAAACCTAAGATGTCCCCGGGGTAATGGTGTAATGGTTAGACCCTCCAACGGATAACCAAGGGATCTAAGGTTTTTTAGATTTTAGCTACACAAAAGTACTTTTGAGTATTTATAAATGTCAAATTTTACTTTAATTTCTGTAACTTTTACTCAAAAGCTGGAAGCAAGATTTTGATATTTTTTCTGCTTCTGTTTTTTTGTTTATGGTCTAGAATTAAAAGTTGACATTTAAACCTTAATAAATTTACCATTTTACATAATTACCTCCACACTTTTAAATAAAATTTTATATTTGTATATAATTTATATTTTCAGAATTTTCTATACATATTTTTATAAACTCCGCCTGTGACGACCTAGTCATGGCCGGTCCCAAGCCCGGATAAAGGAGGAGGGTTGCGTTAGGTTGCCAGCCAGCGTAAAAAAAACTATGGCAAATACTCAATGAATGGATCCATTAAAGTATTATGCTAATGCTAGGATGTTCCCCGGAAGGAACGCGTTGCAGGGTCCGACTGTAACGTCTCGGCAAGGACCGCTACATCTCCAGAACCCGGGTGTAGTGCTAAATATGCAAGGGTTCGCGTTGCAGGGTCCGACTGTAACGTCTCGGCAAGGACCGCTACATCTCCATGAGAACTTGGGTGTAGTGTTAAATAGGCAAGAGTTCTCACACCATAGGTGGACTAAGAATAAACATTATAAGAAAAGTAATAGTCTCAGATTTGGAACATGGAATATAGGAACTCTCACTGGTAAAACAATGGAGGTAGTAGATACAATGATTAGGAGAAAAATTAGTATTTTGTGTGTGCAAGAGACAAAATGGGTAGGTGAGAAGGCAAAAATGATAGAGAACTCGGGTTTTAAGTTATGGTATACAGGAAAGAGTAAAACAAGAAATGGAGTGGGTATTTTTGTAGATAGTTCTTTAAAAGATGAAGTTGTTGGTGTAGTTAGAAAGGGGGATAGAATTATAGCTCTCAAGATAGTAGTGGCGAAAGAAGTTGTGAACGTAATTAGCATATATGCACCTCAAGTAGGATTAGATGAAGAAACTAAATCAAGATTTTGGAGCGATTTAGATGAGGTATTACAAAACATTCCGCCAAATGAAATGATTTTAATAGGAGGCGATCTAAATGGACATGTCGGAGCGAAAAATGAAGAATATGAGAGAGTACATGGGGGTTATGGGTTTGGAACAAGAAATGAAGAAGGAAAAACTATATTGGATTTTGCGATAGCATATGACCTTATACTAGCTAATACATTTTTTAAGAAAAAAGAAGAACACTTGATCACATTCAAAAGTGGGAATAATAAATCACAAATTGATTATTTTATGGTTAGGAAGAGAGATAGGAAGATTTGTAAAGATTGTAAGGTTATCCCTGGAGAAAGCTTAACTACCCAACATAGATTAGTAGTGTTAGATATACGCCTTAGTTATAATATCAATAGAGGAAAAATATACACGACTCCTAGAATTAAGTGGTGGAAGTTAAAGGATGGGAAGCAAAACATATTGAAGGAGAAGGTAGGAATACAAGCATTAGATGAAATATATAGCGACTCTAATACGACATGGGATAAGATGGTATCAAAGTTGAAAATAGTAGCTAAGGATGTACTCGGTGAGTCAAAGGGGCATGCACCACCAAGGAAGGAATCTTGGTGGTGGAATGAGAAAGTACAAGAGAAAGTGAAAGAAAAACGAATAGCTTATAAGGAATTATATATTTGTAAGAACGAGGAAAACTTAAAAAAATATACAATAGCCAAGAAAGAGGCTAAGAAAGCAGTGAATGAAGTAAAAAATAAAACTTTTGAACGATTATATCAAAATTTAGATACAAAAGAAGGGGAAAGAGACATTTATAAAATAGCTAAAGCAAGAGAAAGGAAAACAAGAGACCTTAGTCAAATAAGATGTATTAAAGATGAATGCGATAGAGTACTAGTAAATGATAGCGAAATAAAAGAGCGGTGGAAGATTTACTTTCATCAACTTTTTAATGAAAGTTTAGGGGACCAACTTGACTTAGGCAATTTAAGTATTTCAAATGAGTATAGAAATTTTAATTTTCATCGGAGAATTCAAACTTCAGAAGTAGAACAAGCTTTGAAAGGGATGCAAAATGGAAAGGCCGTGGGACCGGATGATATCCCAATAGAGGTATGGAAATGTTTAGGGAAAAAAGGTATTGAATGGCTTACAAAATTATTTAATTTAATATTGAAAACAAAAAAAATGCCTAATCAATGGAGGGTAAGTAGTCTAGTTCCCTTATATAAGAACAAAGGAGACATACAAAATTGTGCAAACTATAGGGGTATTAAATTAATGAGTCATACCATGAAACTTTGGGAAAGAGTAATAGAAAAAAGATTGAGGAAGGAGACCACGGTAACCGAAAATCAATTTGGGTTCATGCCTGGAAGGTCGACAATAGAAGCTATACATCTTCTTAGGCAATTAATTGAAAAATATCGGGAGCAAAAGAAAGATCTACACATGGTATTTATTGATTTAGAAAAAGCTTATGATAGGGTACCAAGAGAAATTATATGGAGAATTCTAGAAAAGAGAGGCGTTAGCGTAACATATATTGACCTAATTAAAGATATGTATGAAGATGTAACGACTAGAGTGAAGACTTCAGGTGGATTGACTGAAGCATTTCCAATAAGGATAGGGTTACATCAAGGATCAGCTTTAAGTCCCTATCTTTTTACACTAATCATGGATGAACTCACTAGGCACATTCAAGATACAGTGCCATGGTGCATGTTGTTTGCAGATGATATTGTTTTGATAGATGAGACACGTGAAGGAGTAAATGCTAAACTAGAATCTTGGCGGGAAACTCTAGAAATGAAAGGTTTTAGGCTTAGTAGAGTAAAGACTGAATATATGGAATTTAAGTTTAGCAATGCTAGACGTAGTGAAACAATTGTTAAGATAGGAGATGATGAGTTGTCTAAAATCGAGAACTTTAAGTATTTAGGATCGTTCTTGCAAAGTGATGGAGGAATTGAGAGAGATGTCTTACATAGAATACAAGCAGGATGGTTGAAATGGAGATTAGCATCGGGTGTCTTATGTGATCGTAAAGTACCTCTAAAACTTAAAGGGAAGTTCTACAAAACGGCAGTTAGACCTGCTATGTTATATGGTGCTGAATGTTGGGCTATGACTCGAGCACATGAGCAAAAGATGAAAGTTGCAGAGATGAGGATGTTAAGGTGGATGTGTGGACATACGAGGATGGATAGAATAAGGAATGAGAGTATTAGAGAGAAAGTCGGAGTTGCATCTATTGAAGAAAAACTTCGGGAGACACGTTTGAGATGGTACGGACATGTACTTAGAAGACCAATAAATGCCCCTGTTAGACGATGTGAAACTATGATAAATACGCACATTAAAAGGGGGAGAGGAAGACCAAAAAAGACTTGGTTGGCAACAATAAAACAAGATAAATTTTATTTAAATCTAGATGATGATATAGTAGGGGATAGAACTCAATGGCGTAAAAGGATCCATATAGCCGACCCCACCTAGTGGGATAAGGCTTTGTTGTTGTTGTTGTTGTTGTTGTATTTTTATAAATTTATATAAATTTTGTCATTTTGTATATTTTTATATTTATTAATTTTAAACCTTTTTTAAACATATATATTATTAAACAAATTAATTTTGATATAATATTCAAAATATAATAATAAATTTATAAAACATTATTTATGGCGTATCAAAATTATATTTAGATAATTGAAAAAAATTAATTTATATAGTTTAAGGATATTGTTGTCATTTATTTAAAAATTAAGCTTGAAAGTAATTATTCACCAAACACTCAAACTTATTTTGTATCAGCTTTTGACTTCTATTTCCAAACATTCTATGTTTTAGCTTCTCACCGACTTCGAGATAATCTCTAAAAGAATCACTTTTCAAGAAGCAAAAGTTCTCCCAAACACTCCCTAAGAAAATTGACCATTTAGATGAGCCTCTATGAGTATTTTTCGATTTATCCTAGTGGCGGATGGAAACTTTAATTGAGCCGGACCGAGCCGGGCCATCTACTCTCAGGATTAATGGTTCGAAGAACTACCCTAATATGTGAAAGACAAAAATGCCCTTAAATATCTAAAACCCGAAAATCACTAAAAATAATTAAAAAAATGTTCAGAGCCTCTGAAAAGATCTTAAATGATATTTTTTGGATCCAAAAGTTAAATGATTATGAGTTTTACCTTGCAACAATCTAGATCTCTAAACGATTTTCGAAAAAAGAGAGAATATCTCATTATGATATCCAAGTTAAAATATCTCATTATGATATCCAAGTTAAAAATTATGACTGTATTTGTTACATAGTTCTCGCATGAGAATTTCTTTATCAATTATCTTTTTTATTAATAAAAAAACTTAGAATGATATATATCACTATCGTGAATTAAATTGATCGTTAGATTTTTATTTTCCATGTCAATAGATAGGCAAGAAATGAATGCTAACGGTGACTTCAATGGATCATATATTTCCTATTAATTTTATTTAAATTAAATAATGGAGAGAGGAAGAAAATGTTGCTAAAGTTTTTGTAGTTTTGTTTGTGTTGATTGATAGACTCAGAATAAACTTCTAGAAGAGGATCGATAGATTTTTACTAAAGTACTTTTAACTTGTGGTGATATATATATTATCATAAGTTTTGATATTTCCCAAATGTGGAGGGTTCCCGAATAGATCATTCATATCAATTATGGTTCTTCTACGTTAGGCTTCTCATGATCGACAATAGGTACTTCATCCTCTCAATAACATGCAATAAGTTCTTTATTCTAACCTTCTTCCAAGGCAATAGAAATAGCCCAGCAAGAAATTAATTCTGATGGTGACTTCAATGGATCATATATTTTCTGTTAATTTTATTCAAATTAAATAAGAGGGAGAGAGAGAGATATAAAATATTGTTGAAGTTTGTGTTGATCTGGCTTTGAACTCTTTGTGCAACATCTCATGGCTACTGCTGTTACACTCAACCTTCTTCTTTACCTCTTCTGGATTTCTCTTTTATTTCTCTCTGGATCTTTGCAACTGTGCATAGAGAAGGAGAGGGAGGCTCTGCTGAACGTGAGAAGTGGATTCCCTGACGTCGATAGGCGGCTATCTCCATGGAAAGGCGATGACTGCTGCAGTTGGGAACGTGTAGGATGCAACAACATCACAGGTCATGTTAACAAACTTGACCTCTCTTTTAGTTATCCTTGGCAATATGGTACTGTTTTAAACAGAAGCGAGGTGCATCCTTCATTGTTTAATTTGAAGCATTTGGAGTATTTAAATCTAAGTTTGAACAACTTACATGGCCATCAAATTCCTAGCTCGATTGGATCTTTAACTCTGTTGCAGCACTTGAACCTTTCAGAATGTGGTTTCCATGGAGAAATTCCTTACCAACTTGGCAATCTCTCCAACCTACGTTACTTATCTCTATTTAATAACACGATTTCTGGAAAAATACCAGCATCTATTTTTCATCTCAGAGATTTGCAGTTCTTGTACCTGGACTATAATAATATCAGTGGAGAGATACCAGAAACTATTGGAAACCTCATAAACATAGAATGCTTGCTCCTAGATAGTAACCAGATCGAAGGTGTAATACCAAAGAGCATAAGAAACTTGAGTAAAATGACAACTCTGGGCCTTCATGAAAATAAAATTGTTGGTCAAATACCAACATCTATTGTTCATCTCAGAAATTTACAGTTCTTGAACCTAGACTACAATAACATCAGTGGAGAAATACCAGAAAATATTGGAAACCTCAGAAACATAGAACAGTTGTTCCTCGGGCATAACCAGATTGAAGGTGTAATACCGAAAAGCATAGGAAACTTGACTAAAATGTCAACTCTGGACCTTTCTTATAATAAAATTGTTGGTCAAATACCAGCATCTATTGTTCATCTCAGAAATCTGCAGGCTCTGTCCATGGCCTATAATAATATCAGTGGAGAAATACCAGAAAATATTGGAAACCTCAGAAACATAGAACAGTTGTTCCTCGGGCAAAACCAGATTGAAGGTGTAATACCAAAAAGCATAGGAAACTTGAGTAAAATGTCAACTCTGGACCTTTATGATAATAAAATTATTGGTCAAATACCGTCATCTATTGTTCATCTCAGAAATATGCAATTCCTGTACCTAGACCATAATAACATCAGTGGAGAAATACCAGAAAATATTGGAAACCTCAGAAACATAGAACAGTTGTTCCTCGGGCATAACCAGATTGAAGGTGTAATACCGAAAAGCATAGGAAACTTGACTAAAATGACAACTCTGAGCCTTTATGAAAATAAAATTGTTGGTCAAATACCGACATCTATTGTTCATCTCAGAAATTTGCAGTCCTTGAACCTAGAATACAATAACATCAGTGGAGAAATACCAGAAAATATTGGAAACCTCAGAAACATAGAACAATTGTTGCTCGGGCAAAACCAGATTGACGGTGTAATACCGAAAAGCATGGGAAACTTGACTAAAATGTCAACTCTGGACCTTTCTTATAATAAAATTGTTGGTCAAATACCAGCATCTATTGTTCATCTCAGAAATCTGCAGGCTCTGTCCATGGCCTATAATAATATCAGTGGAGAAATACCAGAAAATATTGGAAACCTCAGAAACATAGAACAATTGTTCCTCGGGCAAAACCAGATTGAAGGTGTAATACCAAAAAGCATAGGAAACTTGAGTAAAATGTCAACTTTGGACCTTTATGATAATAAAATTATTGGTCAAATACCGTCATCTATTGTTCATCTCAGAAATATGCAATTCTTGTACCTAGACCATAATAACATCAGTGGAGAAATACCAGAAAATATTGAAAACCTCAGAAACATAGAACAGTTATTCCTCGGGCATAACCAGATTGAAGGTGTAATACCGAAAAGCATAGGAAACTTGAGTAAAATGTCAGAACTGGACCTTGCTTTCAATCAATTGACTGGCTCTGTTCCAGCATCCTTAGGGAAATTGTCTGCGTTAAAGTTGCTAAGTCAATCTTCAAATAACTTGATTGGAGAAATCACCGAAGCCCACTTTGAGAATCTCACAGATTTAGATTATATGGAAATATCTTACAACAACTTGTCAGTCAATGTAAGGCAAGATTGGCTTCCTCCCTTTCAAGCAAGGTATATCTTAATGCGCTCTTGCAACTTGGGACCCAGATTTCCTTCATGGCTGCGGAACCAAGCCAGTTTAAACAACCTAGACATATCGTATAATGGAATATCAGGTGTGTTTCCTGATTGGTTTTGGAGCTTCCCCTCATCGAATATGACGTTTATATTTTTGTCCAATAACAAACTGAATGGCAGCATTCCATCCTCCATTTGTACAAACAAAGAATTACAAATCGTGAACCTCGCCGATAATGATTTATCGGGAACACTTGCAGATTGTTGGGGTAATTTATCATCACTAACAGACATTGATGTTTCCAACAACAAATTATCCGGCGTCATTCCCAGAACATTTGGGCTTTTAGCCAAACTTCAATCACTGCACATGAATAATAATGGTTTATCTGGTACGATTCCCTCAACTTTACAATACTGCAATAGACTTGTAGTTATTCATTTGAGCTGGAATAAATTGTCTGGAGCTATACCCAAGTGGCTTGGAAGGAGACTATCAACATTGCGAATCCTTAGCTTGAGGTCAAATAATTTCACTGGTGCAATTCCACCACAACTCTGTCTAATCCCAACTCTCCAGGTGCTAGACCTAGCTCACAATAATCTCTTTGGTTCTTTGCCTCCATGTTTTGGCATGTTTAGCTCCATGATGACAAGCCAAAACAAAAAAGAATCTATTACATTTTTTTATGATCCCCCTTATAGCTCATTTTATTACATAGAGACTGTCATCTTAACTGCTAAGGATTTAGAACTTCCATTCACCACTTCTTTGCTTTCAATTGTCACCGGCATTGACCTTTCAAATAATAATCTCTCGGGTGGCATTCCAACAGAGATCATAAACCTCCAGGGCCTCAACTTTCTCAACTTGTCTTCAAATCACTTCTCAGGAAACATACCAGATGAGATTGGTCTCATGGGTCAACTGGAATCGCTTGATCTTTCAGAGAACCACTTATCGGGTAGAATTCCTTCAAGCATCTCTGCCTTAAATTATCTTAGCATCCTAAACTTGTCTTACAACAATCTTTTTGGGAAAATACCAACGGGCACTCAGCTGCAAACTTTTACCAATTTGTCCTACATCGGCAATCCTAAACTTTGTGGGGAACCACTCCAAAACAAGTGCCCAAGAGACAATCCAACCATTGATGACGGAGGCACAGAAGGACAAGATATGCATGAGGCTGATGAATATGGAAAATTTTGGTATTTTATTGGCTTTTTTCCTGGATTTGGGATTGGCTTCATGGGATTCATGGGTGTAGTTATGATCAAGAAGAGCACAAGGATCAAATACATTTTACTCATTGATACCATAATTGGTTGGTTTATGCATATGTAATGGAAATTAAGCCTTGAATAGGCCTAAATTAATTCTAGAATTTGTGTATATAATAAGAGTTCGTACTTTTATGTTATTGTTGTAATGGGTCAAGGTAGACATTGGTTATTAAGTTATGGATCATGTATGAAAAGTGTGCTTAAGTGGAACCATATTGGTTATCCATAGTTCTCAAACATGTGTGCTAGACACTGAACAGCAGAACAGTTGATCACCATTGTGTATCTGTTTTGCACGGGTGAT
This sequence comes from Boesenbergia rotunda, assembly GCA_024364735.1. Taxonomy (NCBI): domain Eukaryota; kingdom Viridiplantae; phylum Streptophyta; class Magnoliopsida; order Zingiberales; family Zingiberaceae; genus Boesenbergia; species Boesenbergia rotunda. Next base: position 436,601 of record JAGFNQ010005297.1, read on the forward strand.
CTCCATTTTTATTTGTTTTTCTCTACAAAGATAACAAAGTTTATCAAGGATCAGGCCACCCCCTTTTGGGTCAATTATTAGCACACACTTTTTAGATAACGCCTCATCATCTAAAAAAAAAAAAGTTTCATAATAATCTATTAGTGAAACTAATAGTCTATATATTTTTGCACTGTCAAGTAATAAATTTTAAAATTTGTTTTAATTCTTTTTTGTATATATATAACAAGGTGCCTTCATAACATGTTAGAAAGCAATAAAATTATAATAATATCATTATATACGGATTCTGAATCTCAGTAGAAGGGATTCTAAAAATCTAATTTACATACTGAACAATTGATGGAGTAAAACTCGAGCTTTAACCATTAGCTTTTAGATCAAATTAAGAAGCAAGTTAGTCCATTAGAAACAGCTGCGCAGAGAAATTAAAGCTGATAAAGACTTTCATTTTTCATTTATGTATATTTGATAGGGGGACAATCACAGGGGGCCACATGACCAAAGTAGTCAAGGGGCCGACTGGGGTGACAGTCAAAGTTAGAATGGAGTGGCTCCCTAGGCGGTCTCGATTCTCCGACCCTTGACTCTAGACTCTCGACTCCTTAGCTTAGGCCCACCTTGGGTTGATTAGAATAGCATCAACTGATGGTAATCAAAGTGATAAGTTGTTGCTTGAGGGACACAGACAACGTATCCATTAATGGAATCGAAGAACATATGAAACACACCCATTTATTCCAAAATAAATGGGTAAATACAATCATTTACTTCAGATTACGTGGGTAATGAATACAAGGATTCGGAGCACATGGAGAGTGTGAGAGCCCGCAACAACACGATAAAAGGTAGTCCGTCCCTATGGGAAGAGGTACGTGTTGGTGCAATTAACACTGTTGAATAACATAAATTTGTAGTGCTTAATCGAGTAAAACTCAAAATTAGGGATGTGGTATGAATTATTTGGATTGGAGAGACCTTTTTGCAAAAATGCTCCCACTATTATAGTTCTGTTTCTTCTTATCACCATATAACTGATGCTGGATCATCTCTATGTATAGAGCCTGATCCAAAGTCTCTTGATAAGAAGTCGGAGTCCATCCAGATATACGTAACTGAATATATCCAGTGAGACCCTACGTGAACTATGTTGTTCGCTCATCTTTGATAGCCACCAACTGAGGACAAAACTCTGCTAGGCGATTGAATTATGCCTCATACTCCAAAACTGAGTGATCTCCCTGATGAAGAGCAAGAAACTCCTACTGTCGGGCCGTAGGAAATGCAGCAGGATAATATTTGCCCTCAAAAGCTTCACGAAAAGAAACCCAAGAAATTGGCCGTCCATAAATAATAGTCTTCTGCGTGTTCCACCAAGTGGCGGCCTGATCTCGAAGGTGATATGTTGTCAACTCCACGTTCTCTATGTCTGTGAGAGTCATATAGCTAAAGGTGCCCTCCAATGTCTCCAACCAGGCACAACCAGCATACGGATCTGGCTCTCTATGGAACAGTGTGAAACGACTTTTCACAGACGCTGCCAATAACGGAATCCGAGTTCTGTCCAGAATCCAACCCGCTTGGGCAGGGGGTACCACTGATGGCACTCAAGAATTGCCACTAGTGGCATTGATGGACCTGCCTTTGATGGTACTACTAGAATTGTTGTCGGATATATAGGAGGTACTCTCAGTGGTGGAGGTCTCAGCTCACCCAAAGGGTCCTGGTGAGCTGATGCCCAACCAGTCGCCTCCACCCTGGTGGGCCTCTCAACCTCCTGACTCAAGTCTCTCTCGGCCTCCTCTAGCCTTCCCCGTGATCGTCGTCCACGACCACGTGCACGGGGTGAAGACAACTCAATATGACGAGGCATACCTGTTAACAAAACCAACACACATTTCTTAAATATAATTTTATAAATTTAAAACCAACTTACTTCTGTTTGCCGGGAGAGATCTCGTTGCTGCCAAGTCTCGAAACACAACCATGCTAAGAAAATGACTCCGTAAAAGTATAAATATCCGAAAAATACAGATAGACCTCGTAAAACAACTCCGTAAACCCACAAACACCAAAACATCGCAAAAACCTTGCTCTGATACCAAAACTTGTCATGCCTCCAGAGGCTCATGCTTGTTCGACAATCGGGCAGCATCTCCTCTGTACGGTGGACAAGTTGGAACAAATATACATCACATCTCAACATAAAAGATGACTCAGCCATCATAACTGAAAAATAAATGCACAACCACGCAGTTTATATCAATATGAATGATAAAGATAAAATAAACAAGAACATCCAGACCGTTATTATCGTTTAACTGAATAAAACCATCACATAGTCCGTATACAAAAGAAAACTCCAGTATGAGTCCAAAAACGAACATACCTCTACTATGACAATATCGTACTAATAAAACTAATACCAGTCCATCAAATAAATGTGAAAATAACGAAAATGCAGAAATAAAGTAACTGCGATAATAAACTAAATACGAAAACAATCTCCAATATTACTCAACACGTGGGACTGGTAATTGGATCCTCTCCTGGCCACAAGTAGTGCATTTTCTTGCTACCTGAAACAAAAATAGGTGGTAGGGTTGGTGAGTCTGAGCGGACTCTGCGGGTATATGAGTAGACAAATGCATGACATCAAAAGATATATGAAGCAACAGATACAACGGTATACAATCTCTAGGAAATAGAGGAACATCTAAGTAGGTATAAAACAACGTGATAACATACCTGATAAGATAGTATCAAACATACATACATGTCAACCAAATGCAACAATCATAGCTTATATAAATTCAACAAATACAAGAAAATGCATAATGCAATAAATGCATATGATGTAATAACATGTGTCACCCCTGACACCAGTTAAGTCGCCAACACATCACATCTGTGTGCCCGAGTGAGTAGGGTTGTGATAACTGTACGCACTCCAACAAATACCACTGATATATGTAGTTGAGTGGATAGGATGCTAGGGAGCCAACTACTCCAAAACACTGAGATAAAGGAGGAGCCACCAACAACTCTGAGGGATAGGAGGAGCCACCAACAACTCTGATATCCCTCAGAGACAACGGTGAGGGTGTCAACTGCTTGCCTAGAACTCCAACATCCACTGTATATGAGTGGTCGAGTGTGGCGTAACAGAACAGTTGCTCGCACTCTAGCAACTGCCACGACGAGTGGTTGAGTGGCGAAGCAACTAAATGACTGACGACAGCATAACCATATAGAAGGCAACAGTCATTAGTATGCAACGGTGCAGATATGGTGCATGATACAAAATCCATAAACAACCGAATAATCAACGATGCAACAATATTAGCAATAAGTATCAGAAACCAATGAATATGTAACTACACTACTAGGTAGGGTATCTCTAATGCCATCAATTCTAGTGGTGTTTAATGAACATCTAAGTATTGGTGTACGAGCGATACTTTACAGAATAGAAAATCAACGATAAACTTTACGAACATAAAATACAAATTAACTCGAAGGTTAAACACAGAAATGTATCAATGGGCGATACAAAATAAACAACAACAAAGAACAAGGTCAAACAGTCCTACTCAGACATAAACAACCAAGCATTTAAGATAAATGAACTACAAGAATACAAAGAAGAAGTACCCGCCATGTAAGTTGTTTACACATTGGAGAGAACCTCCTCACGATCAACCGTATATCCAAGGTTAAAGTCCTGTATCAAGAACAACGTTTAGCTACTTAATTCACTTAATAAATATCTATTCTAACTACTAAATATAATTAGGATCTAACCCTTATTTAACATTTGTTTAATTGGTCCTTAACCTAATGTAATAAGATTGGGTCTTTAGGTTAAATCCCAAAGCCTCAACGAGGTTAACAACTAACTTAATTCCGCTAAGACCCAAGTTCATCATACTACACTCAACCACATCAGATCAAAAGTAAGATCGAATACAATATTTCTATAATTCATGGCATTAGCAGAACACACCACACAAAGTTAATCTAACAACATACACACATGAATATCCAACAATCTATGAATCTCATGACAACTCAAAGCAGGACGACAACAAGACCAAACCCAACTCTATATATGGCACACGACAATTGTAGGAAATCAACCGCACTAGCCACATCCAAAACCGAAACCAAAATCAACATTCCAACAGCTACAAACCCAAAACGAAACAGATTTTAAAGCTTCAATTAACCTGAAATTCCACCGGTGATGGCTCCCTGCTCAAATTCGGCTATCGCAATGCTCATAGTGATATGCCTCGTTTTCGTCAACCATCCTAATCCCAGATCAGAGGGAATGCAAGTCGTGCCTCTAGATCATGCATAGGAAAGTGTCACCATCGGGGCGGAGAGAAAACCAGGGGCAATCAAAGATCGAACGAAATGGAGAGGCTTACCAAGGTGGAATCAACCGGCTAACCAAATCACACCCTTGCGCTACTGTCGGCCAAATCCAAGGCGAAGACAAGGAGAACAAGGAAAGGAAAGGATCACTGGCTTGTGCTCCGATCGCGCTGTGGTGACACGGAGGGAAGAAGAAGAAGATCGCAACTTAGGGCTTTGCGGCGATGCTTGTCACACGAGGAAGATGAAGAGGGCGGCATCGCTCGAGTATGAACCAAGAACAGTAGGAGCAGCACTGATCACCGAGAAGAACAAGGAGTTATGGCTTGCGGTCGGCGTTAGGATGGTTGCGCTGGTGCAGCACTCGACGCTCACGGTGACTTCAGCGAGTGGGAATCGGGCGAATGAGGAGAAGAAACAAGACTATAATAGTGAGAGCATTTTTGCAAAATGGCCCCTCCAATCCAAATAATTCAAACCACATCCCTAATTTTGAGTTTTACTCGATTAAGCCCTCCAAATTTCTATTATTCAACAAACACTAATAGTGAAACTCAGATTTTGATGTATGACAAAATGTTAAAGTTAGATGTTGTGTGTTCTAATCCATTTACCAAGTATGCACGACGGAAAAACTTGATGGGATTTGACACCAGGCTGAAGTGCAGTTAGGTCTGGAGGACATGATAACTGATAGGAAGTCCAACTAGGTTGATATCTGGTAAAAAGTCCAATTGGGTCTATAAGACCTGACAACTGGTTGAAATCCAGATGGGGTATATGGCAAGAAGATCTGATGGATCAAGAGATCAGAGTCTAGTAAAGTCTATAAATGGTAAGTGGAGGTAAGCATTGAAGGAGAGAGATCTAGTGAGGGCGAGTCCCTATAAGACTGTAGGCACTAGTCCTATTTAGATCAATTTCAGAAGTCTAAATTGAGACCAAGACTAGATCCTAGTCTTGGTAAGACATGATCTAATCAATTCATCTTATTGTCTGTTAACACTATTTTTCAGGTGTAGGATTGAAAAATGCTAGAGGTTGAATAGTGTGAGTCACTTTTTCACTTGTTTTCCAAAATCACGAGAATATGCAACGGAATAATAAAAAATGAACAATACTAACACACTTTATTTTTTTACTTGGATCATAGTGGAACTATTGCCATTAAGAGTCCTTTCTTTGCGGCTTAAATAAGTTCACCAATAAGATTTCATTATAACTCTCATTGATCCCTTCTCTCCAAAATGCCTTCGACAATGGTTTTTACCCGTTGTCGATGATTTTCTTGTAGTTAAGTCTTGGCTTGTTGCCTTGTGACCTCTAGTTTTGGTAATTTCACTGCTATTATAACAAGCCAAAACCATGAAAGACCTTCACCACTAGAAGTTGGTCCCTTTTATTATATAGACAACTCCATTTTATTTGCCAAAGATTTGTCACTTGATTTTACTAATTTGCTTTCACTTGTCACAAGCATTGACCTCTTGAATAACAATCTCTCGAGTGTGATTCTGTAGGCATCTCCCAGCGACATAAACAAAACCCACAGCGGAAACAAGATCCCTCGAGCGATCCATGCAAAAGAAAACTCGTACAAAGTCGATCTACAACTACTTATCTTATAGATATACCTTTGATGCATGGCCTTTCGTTTATCCCGCTCGTCCAAGGTACGCCAGATCTCTTGCACGTTCAAGCGTCCGTGCCTCTATGCGTATCCCCATTAACACAATCTCTCAACTTCGGAAAAGAACTACCTTAATTGTGCTAGCAACTTGAGGTAGTTCACAGAGACACCAAGAACCCCAAAATAGGATTTCGGCCAAAGAGGGAGAAGAGGAGGAAGAGAGGAAGGGAAAAAGACTAAGCTACCATCCAAATAATAAGAAACTCTTTTATACACATCCCATGAATATGAAGAGGTTTTTGTCCCTTTAGCTTCCCTTCATTAAAGTCAATAAAGAGCACATCTTCTCATGTGGCTCTTCAACTTCTCTCCATTCAATGAAGAGAGACTTTTCCTCTTCCTTTATTATTAATTCATTAAACACTTTAATGAATTAATATCTCATCCAAATGTGGTTGAGTCTAATCTAAATGAGTCTAACTTAAATTAGATCTCAATCTGATAATCCAATTGGATTCACTTGAGTCTAACCCAATCAATCCAATTCGGATCAAATCTTAGTCAAAGTAAGATCAATCAATCTCCGAAGCATCGTATCCTTAGTGTGTGACCCAATAGGTTCTTGCAACGTTGGCAATGCGCCTAAACCACTTTAAACTCATAAGCAATGAGCGGCATCTAACAATGCATCATTGCTACCCAAGTAATAAGAAAAGTTAAGATCCGACTTAACCTTCGTGACTATGACAATGTATGACCTTGTCCTTCTCCTCGATATCTAGATTGACCAATGAGGCATAGACTGTGTCATCCTCAATCAATCTTTGTGTTTCTTGATCCCCAAGTAGACTCACTCAAACAAATGAGCTCAATATCTCATATTGACTCATTTGAGCATGACCATGCATTTTAGCAGTCCTACTAGATCAAGGGGCTCATAGATATCATTCCCGTCATATGGGAGGGATAGATCTCATCTACATCACTCACATCCCTCCACATAATTCATTATATACCTAGTGATCGCCTTTATAGTCCACCCTGTTACGGGTGACGTTTGACGATACCAAAGTACATAACTCCTCATGTAAGGAACCGTAATGACTTCAGGTCTAAGGACTATTCATACTAATAGTCACATGAGAAAGTTTATGACACTCATATGACAATCTATGAAACTTTCTTATGGCGGATCATTTCAGTACACATTCTCTAATATATACCCATGTATCAACTTGATATCATATATCCATGACTTGTGAGCTCAAGTCATCAATTGAACTACATGCTAGCAATGTTCGTAGAATCGCGATCCTACCAAAAACCCTTAAAATGAAAGAATATACAATTTTTATTAACACTATAATGATAATAATCAAGTTCAACTTCAAGAATATTCTATTGATTACAAGATGATCCAATTTAATTGTCAACCTATTAGATAATAGACATCTAAAAACGTATCATTTTAGGAAAAAGATATAACATAATATTATTAATCAAAACCTAACTAAAAATAATTAAATAGATGTTTAAATAATCTTAAAACCCTTAGGAAAAAGATATAACATAATATTATTAATCAAAAACTAACTAAAAATAATTAAATAGATGTTTAAATAATCTTAAAACCCTAACACTAACTCTGTAAAAGATAAAAAAATAATAATAAAAAAGACTAATAATCTTCTGAGCTTCTGAAAAGACTTTAAATAATATTTTTTGGGATTCAATCTTAAAACTAACCTGTAGATCTTTGAACGAGTTTCAATTTGATATATTATAGGTCACGTGGTTCAATCCGAGTCAAAAATTATGACCTCTTGAAGCTTTCACCGATCCTGTTCCGATTCTGCTCTGATTCTGTCCGATCCTATACGATTCTGTCCGATTCTGTCCGATCCTACCGATCCTGCTGCGATCCTGCTACGAAAAACGATTCTGCGCGATTCTGGATCGTTTTCTGGCGTAGGATCGTAGGATCGTACGATCCTACGATCCAGGATCGCGATTCTGCAAACTATGCATGCTAGTCTCCATGCATTAATATTATCTTTGAATATTAATGCTTGACTAGGAATGGTTTAGTGTAGTGTTATCTACATTATCTCACTATCGATTTAACCAATCGATATGATGTAGATAAGAACCTACTACCCAATGACATTATTATACTTAGTTATTTGACACAAGTATAAAGTAAGTATAATAACCAAATATGCCTTTATTAATGATAGAATATGATACAAAAAGTCCCTAGTCAATCATCACATAATTGGCTCTAGGGCTCCTACTAATAGATTCATGGTGTAGCTAACAAATCTTAGTGGCCTCTCCTTCCTCAACTTATTTTCAAATTACTTTAAAGGACAAATACTAGATAAGTTTGGTCGTACGGGTCGGCTAAAATCATTTGATCTTTCAAATAACAACTTGTCAAGTAGAATTCCTTCTAGCATCCCTATATTAAATTTTCAAACCTTCTTAATTTGTCTTACAATAATTTTCATGGAAAAAATATTAATGGGCACTCAACTTTGAACCTTCACCAGCTTGTGTTACAGTGAGGATCCTAAGGTTTTTGGGGAACCACTTTAAACCAAATGTGTTAGGGACAACCAAACCAACGATGATGGAATCACGGTGGCAAAAGGCGATTCGCTCGAATGATGATGAAACCACGAAGGATGAGGACATGTGCAAAAGATGAATGAAAGAATTTGGTGTTTCATTGGCTATGAGCTTGAATTTGTCTTTAGCTTCTAGGGATTTTAAAGGTGCGGTTATGTATGATTGATCTTGTCGCGAGGCGAGGTGGACTCCTGCTAGTGAGATGGTCACCTGAGGCTCACGGGCTACTGACGTGGGCTCTGGTGGTCGCTCCTGGCCTGCAAGACAAAGACCGTTAGACCCCGCCGGGAAAAGTCTCCGGCAAGGCACTCCGACGGTCAAGTCAGTCCTCGATAGTGGAAAGCAAAAGGCAATGCAACAGTAGTAGAATCCATATCGCGCGTACCTAGGGCGTGTGGAGTGGAGAGGCATATATAGTCGGGGAAGCTTACAGTGGCTGCCCAACCTGCCACCTTTTGTCTCGTAGCGAGGACAGGGCAAGGCATGCCCAGAGGTTGCAGGGTAAGGTGTCTCACACCGGAATAAGGAAAAGGACATTGTCAACTTAATGGTTAGCGTCGTTGGGCGCCGCTCGGCCTGACACAAATGTATGCGGTCATGGTACAGGGCTCTGAAGGATCATTTCTGGCGTGCAGAGGGGGGAGGGGTGAATGCACTTTTTCGGATTTCGAATCTCTACAAAATTGTTAGCGCAGCGGAAATAATATGCAAAGGAAATCAAGACAATGCTAACAAAAATATTTTTACTTGGTATCCACCCAGATGGGTGACTAATCCAAGGATCCACGCCGCGAGCACCACTTTCACTATGAAAATTCTCCTTGAGGTGGAGAAACCTTTACAGTCGATCTTCTCTCTTTTTAGAATACAGTAGAATACAAGAGAGGAAGTGAAAAATGCTCTTCAGACGAGCAGCACTTCGACACTGTATGGAACCGTACCGTGCACGTACAAAAAGGTGCTCCTTTTATAGGTGAACAGGACAGATTCGCAGTCTGTCTAGCCCACACCAGTCGACTGCCCCTGGGGTAGTCGACTGGCCTAGCATTAATTGCTAGACAACGGCTAGCCAACGGCTAGTTTCGGAGTATACCAGTCGACTGCCCCATGGGCAGTCGACTGGTCCGAGGCTGCAAACTTTCTGTGGGTTTTGGCAGTCGACTGCCACAGGGCCAGTCGATTGCCCTGCCACACAGCTCAGCTCCAGCTACTCCGAACCTTCTCCTTCGTGTGTGCCTTCAGGTCTACTCCCTTGGCTCGCCCCTTGAAGTCCTCTTCCTCTGGCTATCGTCCCTCGGATGCGCACGCAACCCTTCCCTTGGCCTGCCTCCATGCCACCCTTCACGTGTGCTTTTGAAGTCCACTTCCCGGCTTGCCCTTGGAGCTCTCTGATAAGTATCATTTTGTTGACCATTTAAGGTTCTAGGATATATTTTTGACTCATGTTTTACTTGCTTAATGGTGGATTTACCCTAGGTTCTAAGACTTACATTCATTTTGGACCTAATTGCAAATTTTGATATATTTGAATTGTTTTGTCACTAAATTGTTGATCTACTTTTGTTGGCTTGGAAGGATCATGGACTTTGGTCATGTTGGGTCAAAGTTGAGTCAAAAGTGGACTGGATCAAGTGATCAAGCGTCAACTAATATGGACCGTCCAATTCAAAAATGGCTAGATCTAAGCCATCTGAGAACTTCTGGTCAATCCGAGCTGGGGTTAAGGTTAATCAAGCACTTGGATCAAGATTTGAAAGTTTCATCAAAATCAGAGATCATCTGGCCGTCAGATCAAGCTCAGGAGGATCTAGACCGTCCATTCAAAGATCAAGGTGATCTGAACCATTCGTTGCAGGTCTGGAAGATCTGAGCCACTGAGAGATAGATCCTGACCCTTGATCAAGATCTGGAAAGTTTGATCTAAATCAGACAAGGATCAGCCGTTGGATGAGTGCTGGTTAATCTGAGCCGTCCGTTTCTTAACTATATAAACTGTCCTCTACTCCCGATCACAGTGTCGCGTCTTCGTAGTTCTTCGCATTTCTGCAGCTGTTCTTCTTTCCGTTGATAGTTTTCTTCATTTGAAGGCGTGGCCGACTCGATTACGACCTTGGAACAAGATCTGAATCATTGGGAGAAGGTTTCCGTGGAGATTGTAGCTCGGATTTGCACCAGAACAGAGTTGATTGAGGGTTTCATCAATTTCTGTGATCCGATCGATTGGATCAAGATCTCATGCCGTTTTCTTCCATCGGAGCTTACTGGAGGGTCCTCTAGTATGTTTTGATCATCTCACCAAATCATCATCACACCTCGACATCGCGAGATCGAAGAGATCGATTGGTTTTCTCCAGCTGAGTGCAATCTGTGAGCAGAGTTGAAATCGAAGCCATTTTTCCATTGATCTGCGCAGCTGAAGGGATTCTTGGCTTGCTCTTGTGTGACGGCAAGGAGATTTTGAGTCAAGGGAATGGTCGAGGATTAGTTTCTTATTGTTTTTCTTTTTTTTGCGTTAGCTGTAATTTCAATTCTGCACTTCGTTTCTGTTTTTGTCTTCGTATCAGTTGCTTTAGCTCTTTATCTTGAGTTGTTTCAGCCTTAATTACATTTCATTCTGCAAGTGTCACGCCCCGAGACCTCAGGAGCCGCTGATCCAATAGAAAATCGGACAGCACCTCCCCTGTCCGGCGGACAATTACACATACATACATCATATAAAATCACAATCACGCAGTTTAATTGGGCCTCAGGCCTCTGATTAAGACAGAACATAAGATACAACCGAATAAACCATACCTGACTGCGGACCGGTCCGACTTACGACAAAACACAAGACATAAAGGTCTCCCAAAAGTACAACTATACTGCCGTATAGTATGACTAAATCCAACACAAAAGCAACAGCGGAAGAAAACAATAGAAGATACAACCAACTAGACGATAAATCTCAAAGACATCTCGACACGTACGCGAATTGGGACAGGCTGTCGGGCACGCTCCAGTCAATCATCCTGAAATAAAAATAAGGAGCTAACGGTACGAGTCATAGAAACTCAGCGAATATCTCATTATATATATATACAAGATATTCTAAGATAGCAACAGGGTAATAGACTACCGAAATAACACGTGCATAGGCAGGAATAAGAACAATTGCAAGAGCATAATAAAACAACTGCAAGAGCATAATAAGAACTACCATACCAAAGTAGCATAGTCGCCAAGACCAGACATAAGGGTCTCCTGTAAGTGCATGTCAATCATAATACAACATCAAGTAAAAATAAGCACAAGTAAGGGCAAAATAAACGAATACCCAAGATGCAATGACATGGTCACCCCTGCCGTCGGTCAGACATCGTCACCTATGTACGGGAGGAAGCTGAGCGGAGGTCACCCTCCGACGTAGGGCTGTGACTGCCGTCCATACTCTGCCATCACTACTCCTGAGCGACCGAGTAGACGGAATGCTGCCGGTGTAACACCCCTACTCCATGGCCTATCCTAGCGATATCTCTATCAGCCCCAGGCCATCTCTGGAGGACATCTCTGTCTGAGTGTTACCCCTACCCCATGTATATAAATGGGGGAGAGACCTCTCCCTCTTATCTCCTGGTATCTGGACAACTCAAGGAGGGACATCTGCCTGCTACCACGCTCCGATTCACTAACCCATGAGTGCATGAGCGGAGCAGCACAGAGCACACTACCCAATATTCCGTCAACCACTAACCCATGAGTGGCCGTATGGGTAGGTCAGTATGACTGTCGACCTAGCTCACCCAAAAGAAGCCCCTGCTCGACAGTGATGCACAGTGCACGATGATGCATAACACTGGTCAAAACAACATCCACTATCTAATCCACCTATATCGACATGATATGCAAGGATCGTAAGTAATGCACCATAACCTAAGTCCTAAAGGTATAGGTATCGCACATCAATTGTGGCACAACCAATATCAGCAAACCAAACATAAGAGTCATGCCACGATCTATTACTCTATTGCTAAACAGCATATCAAGTATATATATATATCTGTGACAAATCTAAAAGAAGAGTCAGAGATACCCGCTTCACGTAGAAGTTCGTATCAAATAAGATCCTCCCGTCCAGAATGTATATATCTACGTCGAGTGCACCAAGTCAAAGCTCTGCACCAAAGAATATGATATAAGCTAACATCGCAAATGATACAAACCAGATCGGATACCTACATGTATCTGGATTAACCCGGACTGATCCTAAGGGTGGTTCATGATAATACTGAACTACAACATTAGGCTAAGCCTAAACTCAATTAGAATTAGCCATAATTGGGAATTAACCTCCACTTATCACCGCAGCACCAAATCCAATATACAGCTTCCCAAAGAATCACAACTGCAATATATAATCCCAAATAAGAACAGATCTTCAAATCCCAAGTAGGATAGACCATCTCATGCTATGATTCAATCAGGAAACATAACAACACACAGGCAAAAAACACAATAGGTGATCCCAAAAACGAAACATAATCCAACAAGCCCAAACCCTGAATCAATCGCCACCACCATAATCAATACTCCTCTGTACGATAAACAACAATACCAACCCCAATAGCCAAGCATGATAACAAATCAGCTCGCAATATAATTGGGCAAACTCCCATTCAAACACTCATATTCAGCTGACCTGTTTCCTAGGGGCAAACCCATCCTATGCATCATACACACTGCAACCAGCACCATAAATGGAAACATCCCTATCTCAGATAAATCAACAAGATCGAAGCTCAACCAATTCCACAGCAGAAACAGAAGCAGAACCCAAATCAATCTATGCAACAAACTGGAATTGAAATCCCAATAAACCATTCCAGTGATCAGGACCGAAGTAAGACAACTAGCTAAATCTGAAAATTTCACAACATGCAACACCTCTACTAATCTAATAGTAGTTCATCATAGAAGAACATTAAGCCTAATCAGATCTTACCTGCACTCACATTAGGGACAACCTCTCTGCTCAAATCCAAGATCAACCAAAACTAAATCACAAGGGCTTGAGAAAGGTAACCCGCGGCAGATCCAAGAAATACAAAGCCAATGCTGAGAAAATAATCGTCGTCTTTTGATCTCAACGGCTGCAATCGATGATGCCTCCACCCGAAGTCCCAATCGCTCAACCAAGCCCTAGGGGTGCGGTCTGATGAAGGAGACGAAATGTAGCCAACCAAAGAGGAAGAAATCGCTGCCTCCTGAGACGGCTTCGATCGCACAACGCGATGGGGAGAGAAGGAGACAGAGAGGGTTGGGTGCTATCGGCCGCGGGTGATGGTTGCAAGGAAAGAAAACTGAGAGGAGAACAGGCGTCGGTTCTTCTTCTTGGTCGTGGGTGATTGGAGAGTCGCCGCGTTAGGGTTTGCGAGGGAGAAGGGAAAAGAAAGGGAAAGTGTGCGGGGATTGGCTTGCGATTGGCCACAGAGGAAACTTAAGGGCTGATCATTTTGCAAATTGCCCCTCCAATTTCGATCATTCGCATAACCACCCTTATTTTAGGTTAATTAGCCTTTAAGCCCTCGAAGTCTAGGAAACTTTATTTTTTCCCCTTAATTTCCAGTATTTAACAGCAAGTAGTTAACTAGGAAACTTGTCTAGTGAACAATTGTCTTAAATTTCAGTTTATTTCATGCTTAGTTCATTTCTTGACTTGTTCAGCTGTTGCGTATCATGTTTTCAATTCAACGTATCAGTCTTTTAGTTCCTATAATTTTTGTATCAAGTGAGTTTGAGTTTTTATCTTATGAATTTACATTGTGTATCAATTCCTGCAATTGGTTTTATCTGTTGTGTATCAGTTTTGTTTTTTGCTAGTGAGATTGCTTGCGTATCAGATCTGTTCCATGTGTATCAGTTTCATTTCAGCAAATTCTAGCTGATAATCTTCGAAATTGTGTCAATTAAACAATAGTCTTTCTTAAGCTTCTCTGAACTCTAGCTTAGTGCACTTGAATTCAACTTGAATCTATTTGTTTTTGCAATTGTTTTGACTCTAATTTCTCCATTTATCAGTCCCGATCCTGCAAGTATTCAGTTTCAACCTTTGCAAACTTTAATTATATTTTCTGAAATTTGTGTCAAGTAGACATATATTTTCTGAACCCTATTTGAAATTTTAGCTTCAAGCACTTGTAATCAGTTGCTTTGCTTGGCTCAGCATTCCAATTCGGTTCCTGAACTTCTGTATTTCAGTCTTGCTTACCTGCACAATCAATTTCTACATTGAGTTGTTCTTGAATTTCTGATTTCAGTTCTAAAGTTTTTCTCTAGTTCATGCATAGCAATTTTACTACCAGCCTTATTTTCCAAGTTGAATTGATGAGTTACATTTCTGAATTGTAGTTTATTGTTTCTGCAAGTTTCAAATTTCGGCACATCAATTTCTTTTCCTTTTGCATATCAAGTTTGTATCAAGTTTGGATTCCATGTCACAACTTGTAGTGAAGAATTTCATCTGATTTAGTTTGGTTTGCGATTCCTGCGAGTTTACTTTAGTTGGTTAAAGTTGTCCATCGGTTGAGTCATTAGTTGCCATTACCTAGTCTAATGTTTGCTTAGTTACGTTTCCTTCCTTTCCATCGCATTTTCATTTCTAATCAAAACCAAACCCAGATTTTATTTGAAATCCAAAAATTTCAACGACACATATACTCGAGCTCGAATCAAACACCCTCAACTAGCCCTAGGAAAATATGACCTGTGGCTCCTTTACTACGTTTTCATCTTTGCTAGCAAAAAGGGTTTCCAGCTTACACATATCTAAATTTGAGACCCACATTCGTGACAGCTCTTTTGGGTCCATCACTCTCCTCCCTCAGCTCTAGTCCCTCGGATATGCCCACCATGTGTGATTCTCCAAGTCTTGCAAACTCAATCACACACATCAAATACAACATTACACTCTAACTTTAAATATATTCACACACACACATCAAAACCATGAACTTCCAATCATTTAAGGGTCGATTGCCTCAACAATCTCTCCCTTTTTGATGTGTGGCAATATGTTTAAGTTAGAGATAAATAACAGCCACAATAACAATAGCAACAGATAGCAATTGAAAAAGTATAAGACATAGTAACCCTAAGAGGTAACCTCCCCCTTAATCTATATATTCTCCCCATTTTCAATTCTAATCACAGTCAAAGTTAAGTTTCCACTTAACAGCAGCAATATATTAAAAATATAAGACATATCAGAACCTAAGAGGTACCTCCCCCTTAATCCATGTCTTCTCCCCATTCAAGGTCTAAGTTAGAAAGAAAACCTTAAACCATTCATTCTAAGTTAAAATTCTAACTTAAACCACCCATTCTCCCCCCTTTGACACCATCAAAATGATTGCCTCAAGCAACCAAAACCCATGGCATCAAGTGAGAGAATTTTCGATTTCTGAAATCAGCCGTGCTAGTCGACTTCCCATGGGGCAGTCGACTGATACGCTATCAGTAACACATTTCAGCTTTTCTACCGAATTTCAGAAACTCACAGAAAATTCCAGAAAATTTCAAAAATTGTAAAATTTTGCATACATGTTTGAAATGTTATACTCTATCAGGGAAAAATATTAGTCTATATAAAATTTCAAGCATGCATGACTTTTGATAAAAATCCAAAAGTTTTGAAAACCACTATATTTTGTATCAAACATTGAATCCAATTTTTGCAATCATATGACTTTTAAAAACATGGCAAAGTATATAAGACATAAAATGGTTTTCAAAGGTTTAAAATGTCCAACTATGATCTTTGGCCAAAGTGTCCATTGATTAAACACTTGTCTTCCCCATAGTTGGTCTAGTTTTGATATTTTGATACTTTTAATGGTTCAACAATGTGTCACAAGCACAAGTGAACCAAATGTATCACCCTAATGGACCAAGCACCCTTTTTCAAACCTAATATCGCCAAGTTCATCCTATACTTCCACAAAACACATTCTAAGGCCTCTTCTTAAGGATGTAAATTCCGATTCGGGAAGAGGCTTGGTAAAGATGTCGGCTAGGTTCGACTTTGATTCAACATAGTGTAGTTTTATGTCTCCCCTTGCCACATGGTCTCTAATGAAGTGATGTTTCACTTCAATGTGTTTTATCCTAGAATGGTGAACCGGATTTTTGGTTAGGTTGATTGTACTTACATTATCACACAAGACTTTGACCTTAGTGTAATGTAACTCATAATCCTCTAAGGTGTGCATGATCCAAAGGAGTTGGGAAACACACCCACTCATTGCCACATATTCCGCCTCCGTTGTTGATAGGGCAACGCATGGTTGTTTCCTACTACTACAACTAATTAAGGACGACCCAAGGAATTGATACCCTCCACTTGTACTCTTCCTATCTAGCTTACAACCCGCATAGTCCGAGTCAGTGTATCCAATTAGATCAACACTAGGGGTTCTAGGATACCAAAGGCCAACATTGAGGGTACCTTTCACATAGCTTAATATCCTCTTAACTACAACCAAATGGGACTCTTTGGCACAAGATTGGTACCTTGCACACATACCTACCGCAAAAAGTATGTCGGGTCTACTAGCAGTTAGGTATAGGAGGCTACCAATCATGCTCCTATATTGTTTAGAGTCTACCATTTTCCCTTCAATGTCACTATCCATTTTCACATTGGTTCCTATGGGTGTAGATGTTACCTTAGCATTTTCTAAACCAAATTTCTTTAACATCTCCTTAGCATATTTGGTTTGAAAGACATGTGTACCTTCATTAGTTTGCTTAACTTGAAGGCCTAAGAAAAAGGTTAATCTCCTACAAGACTCATCTCAAATTCATCTTCCATACACTTGATGAATTCTTATAGGAAGTCATTATTTGTTGACCCAAAAATGATATCGTCTACATAGACTTGGGCAATAAATATGTCCTTGTCCTTAGATTTTAGGAACAATGTAGGGTCAATTGTTCCTCTCCTAAACCCCTCAGACACTAGAAATGAAGAAAGCCTTTCATACCAAGCCCGGGGAGCTTGTTTCAATCCATATAAGGCTTTTCTTAATTTGTAGACGTGTCTTGGATAGTTGGGGTCCTCAAACCCGGGGGGTTGTTCTACATATACCTCTTCCTTAATGATCCCATTCAGGAATGTCGAATTCACATCCATTTGGTGGATTGTGAAACCCATGTGAGCGGCATAGGCTAGTAGAATTCGAATTGATTCTAACCTAGCTACGGGGGCATAAATCTCATCATAATCTAGTCCCTCAACTTGGTTAAACCCCCTAGCTACTAATCTAGCCTTGTTCCTAGTGATTTTACCTTGGTCATCTAGTTTGTTCCTAAAGACCCACCTAGTGGTCACAATAGTGCAATCATTTGGCCTAGGAACTCACTCCCAAACTTCACTTCTCTCAAATTGATTTAGCTCTTCTTGCATAGCTAAAACCCAATCAACATCTCCCAATGCTTCATCAATGGTATTGGGTTCTAATTGGGAGATTAGAGCTATTTGACTAGTTTGATCCCTAAAATAGGACCTAGTCCTTACTCCTTGAGTTACATCACCTACTATTTGGTCAATAGGGTGGTCATGGTGATGTCTCAAGGGCCTAGAGGTTGTAGGTTCATTTACTCCTTCTTCCTCATCCTCTAGGGTACTTCTTACTCCCCCTTGATCATTGCCCTCCAAATGTAGGTCTTGGATTCTTTGGGCAAGGGGTTGGACCTCTTCTATGTCCTTATCAATTGAAGCCTTTCTAGGATAGGTTCTAGTTGTTTCATCAAATTTGACATTTGAGGACTCAATCACTTTTGTCCTCTTGTTGAAAACTCTATAACCCCTACTAGTCAATGAGTACCCTACTAGAATTCCTTCATCGACTTTTAACTCAAATTTTCTTAGGTCATCTTTGGTATTTAAGATGTAGACTTTACATCCAAAGACCCTAAAGTAGTGGACTTGTGGTACCCTTCCATTCCAAAGTTCAAAGGGTGTTTTTCCTAAAAACCTATGTTTTAAGACCCGGTTTTGAATATAGCATGCGATGTTAACCGCTTCGGCCCAGAAATAGCTAGGAAGGGAATATACATTAAGCATAGTCCTAACAGCTTCTTGTAGGGCTCGGTTTCTCCTCTCGACTATCCCATTTTGTTGAGGAGTCCTTGGGCATGAAAATTCATGCTTGTACCCATTTTCAACATAAAATTGTGTGAAACTTGCGTTTTGGAACTCCCCACTGTGATCACTCCTAATTCGGTTTATTTTGATTTGTTTTTCATTTTCTACCCTTTTGCTAAATCCTATAAAAATCTCTAGGGTATCATCCTTATGTTTCAAGAAATAGACCCATGTAAACCTAGAAAAATCATCTACTATCACTAGGCAATACTTACTCGCGACAAGTGAGGGAGTACTATGGCAATCAAATAAATCTATGTGCAAAAGTTCTAAAGGTAAAGAAGTAGTGGTTAGGGTTTTACCTTTGTGTGATGACTTTGATTGCTTACCCTCTTGGCATGCATCACACAACTTGTTCTTCTCATACTTGATCATTGGTAGCCCCTTCATCAACTCTTCCTTGGCCACTCTTGCAATGCTCCTCATGTTGACATGTCCAAGTCTCCGGTGCCACAACCACCCTTCTTCTTCTTTAGACATGAAGCACTTAGCAACATTGTTAGTAGCATAAGTGAGATCAAGATAATATAAATTTGCCTCTTTGAACCCTTCTAATATGATAGTATTTGATTCATTATGTCTAATGATGCATTTTCTAGCATGAAATTCAACTTTAAAACCGGCATCGCATAATTGACTTACACTTAATAAATTGAACTTCATATCTTTGATTAGAAGTACCTTATGTATAAAAATGGTGGGAGATATCTCAATTGTGCTCCTACCAATGATTTTCAACTTTTCACTATTCCCAAAGGAGACCGTCCCTTCTCTTAAGTAGCTAATAGTGGTGAATTTGCTCACATCCCCGGTAATGTGTCTTGAGCATCCACTATCTACTATCCACATAATTGGGGCCTCCTTCACCTTTACCTAGACAACATGAAAAATATACTCTTTTGGTACCCATATCTTTGATCCATAAGCATCATTTAGAAATCTCTTAGGTACCCATGCCTTCTTTGTGGTTCCCCTAGCCCCTAGTCTCCTAGATACACCAATTCTACCGGTAAGTGAGACAAAAGCTACCTCCTTTATCTTAGGCCTATATCCTAAGCCGACCTTATTATACACATCCCTTTGACTGTTGATGATCATATCTAGGTTACTTGATCCTACTTGGAATTTCCTAAGGGCCTTCGTGAGGTCATCTACTTGTTTCCTTAGTTCCCTATTTTCAGTTTCAGCATGTAAAGTATGTGAGGAAGTAGAACTAGCATGCAATTTTTTAAGTTTAGCAGACTCTACTCTAAGCATGGCAATTTCTTTCTTTAGATCCTTAATTTTACTTCTAGCCCTAGCTAAGTCCATGTTAGTGCTAGAAATTATTTTCACTAAAGTAGAGGAGGGTAAGTGGTATACCTCACTTACCGAAGCTTCTGACTCTGATGATGAAGTGGAGGAGCTCTCATCTTCACTACTTGAGCTTCGCTTCGTTCATCATCCGATGAGTCTGAGTGATCTTGTGCCATAAGAGCAAAGTGGGAGACTTGCTCTTCTTCTTCCTCTGAGGATGATGGATCATCCCAAGTTGCCTTAAGGTTGGTGACACTCTTCTCCTTCCCCTTTGACTTCTTCTTGTCACTCTTTTTCTTCTCATCCTTCTTGTCTTCTCTTTTCTTCAATTGAGGGCACTCGTTCTTCATATGTCCCTCTTGGTGGCAGTTGTAGCATATGATGTCCTTGGCCTTACCCTTGCCCTTGGACCCTTTCCTAGCATAGGACTTGTTAAATAAACTTTTAAAAGCTCTACGAAATTTTCTTACCATGAAGGCCTTTTGGTCACTATCCATAGAGGCGCTTGACTCCTCTGAGTCGGATGAAGATGAGTAGACCACCTTTTTCTTCTCCTTCCTCCTCTTCTTCTCCTTGTCTGCAACAAAGGCAATACCTTTCTCTTTGGCCGAAATGTTAGCTTGCTCGTGCAGTTCAAATTCACAAAACAAATCGTCTAATTTAACGAAAGATAAGTCCCTTGATACCTTGTAAGCATCAACCACGGATGCCCACAAGGTGGTCCTCGGGAATGCTTGTAGAACATACCTGACGATGTCCCGGTTCTCTATCTTCTCTCCAATCACATGGAGCTCGTTTATCACTTCCTTTATCCTTCCATGTAGCTGGCTGACGGTCTCGTTGCTCTTCATGGAAAGGGATTGTAGTTGGGCCACTAGCAAGTCCTTCTTGGCTCTTCTGGACTCGTTTGACCCCTCGTTCAACTTCACTAACTTGTCCCACAGTTCCTTGGCGCTCTTGAAAGGCCCCACCTTGTTCAGTTGCTCCTTCGAGAGCCCACACTGCAGTGTGGTGGTGGCCTTGGTATTAGATTGCGCCCTTTTCATCACCTCCTTTGACCATGATCTCATCGGTGTTGGGTCTCCTCTTTCATCGACAGGCGCCTCAAAACCATCTGCAACACTAATCAGTTTTCAATATCATTCATAAGATAGAATTGCATCCTACCTTTCCAGTAAGTGAAGTCGTTCCCGTCGAAGAAAGGTGGTCGTGCGGTGGAGTATCCCTCTTGAAACGCCATTACAATTGCTCCGGTTGACGGTTAGTTCTTCCGAAACGCACCGGCTCTGATACCAACTGAAGGATCGTTTCTGGCATGCAGAGGGGGGGGGTGAATGCACTTTTTCGGATTTTGAATCTCTACAGAATTGTTAGCGCAGCGGAAATAATATGCAAAGGAAATCAAGACAATGCTAACAAAAATATTTTTACTTGGTATCCACCCAGATGGGTGACTAATCCAAGGATCCACGCCGCGAGCACCACTTTCACTATGAAAATTCTCCTTGAGGTGGGGAAACCTTTACAGTCGATCTTCTCTCTTTTTAGAATACAGTAGAATACAAGAGAGGAAGTGAAAAACGCTCTTCAGACGAGCAGCACTTTGACACTGTACGGAACCGTACCATGCACGTACAAAAAGTGCTCCTTTTATAGGTGAACAGGACAGATTCACAGTCTGTCCAGCCCGCACCAGTTGACTGCCCCTGGGGCAGTCGACTAGCCTAGCATTAATTGCTAGCCAACGGCTAGTTTCGGGGTATACCAGTCGACTGCCACATGGTCAGTCGACTGGTCCGAGGCCGCAAACTTTCTGTGGGTTTTGGCAGTCGACTGCCCTGCCTCACAGCTCAGCTCCAGCCACTCCGGACCTTCTCCTTCATGTGTGCCTTCATGTCTGCTCCCTTGGTTCGCCCCTTGAAGTTCTCTTCCTCTAGCTATCGTCCCTCGGATGCGCACGCAAGCCTTCCCTTGGCTTGCCTCCATGCCACCCTTCACGTGTGCCTTTGAAGTCCACTTCCCGGCTTGCCCTTGGAGCTCTCCTCCCTCGGCTCTCGTCCCTCGGATATGTCCACCATGTGTGATTCTCCAAGTCCTGCAAACTCAATCACACACATCAAATACAACATTACACTCTAACTTTAAACATATTCACACACACACATCAAAACCATGATCTTCCAATCATTTAAGGGTGGATTGCCTCAACAGGCTCAGGATGTGGCAGGAAGATCATGGCGTCAGCGAGATACTCGCGATTAGTGCCGGAATGATGCCCTACCTGCGGTGACCCCGTACTCCTTCTGCTAGTCCTGTGTCAGGCAGTGGTTATTTTGGTGAGTCACGACAAATGCCGACTGGGGGCACATAATGAGGAGGCCGACTGAGGGCCTAGAGCAGCGGTTCCGACTGAGGGCACACGATGAGGAGGTCGACTGAGGGCCTAGGGTGATAGCACCATTCAGTGACATATTAAGCAAAGCCCCCTTTGGCTCGGGCATACCCCAGGAGCGTGAGCCGCCACGCGTCGGCTGGGAGCCAAACTGAGAGGGGTGCGGGAGCAGGCCCGCGATATTCCCCATGCTCGATCAGGCCGATTCTGGGGAACGTGGGTCGCCATGCGCCCGATCGGGGACATTGAGCCGAGTGGTGTGTAAGCGTATAGCTGTGTATGTTGTTAAGATGCGTTGAGTTTGAGGTTCCCCCGCCTCGGGAGAGTTGAGATTCAATGACACTGTGAACTGAGCCTCTTCTTGGACTCGGGCCTCTCGATCTAGGCCTTCCTGGAATCGGGGGCCTTTTTTGGGGGCTTCTGACCCCCTTAATCCCGATGACTACCTTTTACTTGGGCCTATCCCCTCTTGTTCTCAAGGGAACTAGGCCGAGCCGCCCATATGAGCCTTATATCCTATAGGCTCCCAAAGCCCATAAACCCATGTCCTGCTAACGAGGCGCCTGGCTGCCGGGCCAAGCTACACGTAAGCGAGCCTGGGATCATAAGTGTCCCCCTTGAGTCTATTCGAAGGAGGCGATGAGTCTGATTAACTGGACTATTCTTCTTGCCCGAGCCTGGCGCACCCGAGTGACCAGCTTTTGCGGCCGACCTCCATTGTCAGCCTTGAGCCGGCCACTCACTTGGGTGGTAAACCTGTCTCTTCGAATGTCTTTTCGCCTTCCTGTCGTAGAATCACTGTGTATCTCTTCTTTAACTGCGGCCTTAATGACCGGGGACATGTGTTCATCAATCATTCATTTTCCGAGTAATGACGAGTATGCCACTCCTCTTCGCGAATGTTCGACCTGCACGTGTGATCTGCCGTTTCCGTGGCCATCCCGAGCTCGATCGAACGGTCTCGGCTTGAGCCCGCCTTTTTTCCACTTGCCATCGGACGGCTGACGTCATTCTTCAGCTCCTATAAATAAGCTTCTTGCTCCACCATTTTCCCTATCGTGTTTCAATCTCGATACCGTCTTGCTACCGCTTCGAGCTTTGCTAGGGTTTCGGCGAGTCCTCCTCTTTCGACTTCCTTCTCCGACGACCTTTCCTCCCTGGTTAGTTTCTTCACCTTTCTATTTCACATGGATTCACCTTCTTCATCCTCCTCCCCTACCTTGCCCTGGTACTCTGTCATGGTGACTGACCTCACCGCCCATGACCTGGATCAGCTTCAGTCAGACTTCTTGATTCCCTACGACCACCGACTCCGCCTGCCCAAATCGACCGACCACTCTGACTCTGCCCCATCCGGTTATATCACCTTGTCCCGAGACCACCTACAGGCAGGTCTCCACTTTCTCATTCATCACTTCATCTCCTCTATCTGCACATACTTCCGTATTCCTTTGCCGCAATTGGCACCGAACGCCATCCGTCTAATGTGTCGCTCGGTCATTATTTTTTCTTTGTAAAAAATTCCCCTTCAGCCCGAGCACTTCCACTTCTTTTATTATCCCGAGCAACAAGAGCCGGGTGAGTTCTTCATTCAGACCCGAGCCAAAACTTCTTTTTTGCAGAAGCTCCCCTCCAACAAAGGATGGAAAGGGCGCTACTTCTTTGTTAAACCTATCCTGAGCCGAGCTGGCCCATTGCCTGGGTCGAGGAACATCCTGTTGGTGCCCCGATAAGTTTTGATGTGATCAACCAAGTTAAGTTAGGTCCTGGTATGTTTAATCCCTCTGCTAAGTGTGCAGGAGCTTAGGTACGGAGGAAGTCGAGCGTAAGACGCAGCGGACGAGAAGGATTGTGCGGGGAAGTGAGCCGACAGTCCGAGAGACGCGGAAGCTACGGAAGAGTATGCCGGTGGAGCGAGAAGGACGTGCGCGGTGTCCGAGGGATGAGAAGCCGGGAGGAAGGACGCTCGAGGGGCGAAAGGCCGGAGTCGGGTTCAGGTGAGTGATGGACCCGAACTAGGTGTCACAAATGTGGGTCTCAAAATTTAGATATGTGAAAAGCTGGAAACCCTTTATGCTAGCAAAGATAAAAACGTAGTAAAGGGGCCACAGGTCGTATTTTTCCTAGGGCTAGTTGAGGGTGTTTGATTCGAGCTCGAATTTATGTGTCGTTGATATTTTTGGGTTTCAAATAAAATTTGGGTTTGGTTTCAATTAGAAATACAATCGCAATGAAAATAAAGGAACTCAATTAAATGAGCCAAACAAAGTAAATGCAACTAAAGAACTCAACTAGTGAAAAACCTAATTAACCAAGACAACTTAACCGAATCTAGAAAACAATTCTGATTTTAATTGCAAACCAAATGCTAAACAAGGAATCAAAACAAGGCTGAAATTTTCGGTTGATACTAATGCCGAAACTTTAGACCAAATTGCAGAATTAAAGCTTGATAGTAATGCCAAAATGAAAACTGAATTCAGTAACAAGCTAGACTCGAAACAAACTAATTTCAAACTCTACAACACACTAAAGATTGCATTCCACTTGACACCAACACCTGCCGAAACTCATCTTGATACAAAGTGCAGAAATTCAGCAACTTGGCACGCAAGCAAGGAAAATTGCTGTGCTGAAAATGATGCTAAATGCAACACTACAAGCTGATGTTAAGCAAATGAAATTGAAGCAAACAAATCAAATGTAAAATTCAGAAACAATTGAATGTGAAGAAACAATTCAGAGTCCCAAACTGATGTGCAGAAGTGGATCCAATGCAGCAATTCAGAACTTGAAGACAGAAATTCAGCAATGACTAAATGCTGAAATCAACACGTGAGCTGAAATTAATTGCACGATTATAGTGTCAGAAAAGATTTAGAAGGTCTAATGCTCACTTGATACAATCTTCAGAGATGATAAACCGAAACTTGCAAAATTTGGAACTAAAGTTGCAGAAATGGAAACTGAGAAGTGCGGGAATTCAGCATCAATCCAATGGCAGAAACAAAACAGAATAATCCAAATTCAATAGCACTTATCTAAAGTTCAGGTAAGGTTAAAAAGCACTAATGTATATTTGACACGAATTCAGAAATTACAAGCTAAACATGCAGAAACGACATTGATACGCAAGCTGAAACTGAAAACATGAAACTGATACGCAGCAAGGAATTAAGGAATAAACTGAAATTGGAAACAATTGTCCACTAAACAACTCCCTAGCTAATTAACTAAAGAATTTAAACCTAATTACTGCATAAACAATTCAGAGAAGAGAACTAAACAGCTAATACAAAGTTTCAGAAATGAACTTGCGGCAGAAATTAAAGCTACTGCTAAAAACAGAAAATTCGCTAAGAAAACTAATCCTCAATCCCTTCTTTAGCTCAAAAACTCCTTGCCGTCACACAAGGGTGAGCCTCGAACCCGTAAGCTCCACAAATCATTGAGAAACTGTCTCTGTAAATCAATTCGAGCTCAACTCTGCTCAATTCTGAAAACCCATTCGATTTCCTTGATTCAACTGTGTCCGCGTGCGATGGTGAGTTGGGGATGATCCAAGCAATCCAGGGAACCCCTCTGGACGACTCGGGTGGATGAAAATGGTGCACAACGGATCCAAGGGAAGCAAATGGCAGAACTGAAGAAACTTCACATCAACTCTGTTTCTTGGGCAAAATGGAACTCGAAACTTCACTGAGAGCTCTTCCCAATGACCTAAAACTTGCTCTAATGAAGGAATTGAGTGGTCGCGCCCCTTAGATGAAGAAACTAGTTGAAGAAATGATGAAGACCACTCAAAGAAGGAGACGCTGCGGCGAAGACGCGACAAGCTACAGCTGAGGGAAATTTTTTATTAAATACTTAAGAATGAACGGCCCAGATTGTTTAGAGAAAATCCAACGGTTGATCTTTATTCGATCTGAACTAAACTTTGATGATGTTGATCAAGGGTCAGGATCTGCCTCCCAGTAGCTCGGATCTTCCAGATTTGCAACGGATGGCCCAGATCAACCTAATCTTTGAATGGACAGTCTAGAGCCCTCTGAGCTTGATCCAACGGTTAAATGATCTCTGATTTGGATGAAAATCTTAGATCTTGACTTGAGTACTTGATCAGCCTTAACCCTCGCTCGGATTGCCTCAGAAGTTCCCAGATGGCTCAGATCTAGCCGTTTTTGAATCGGACGACCCAGATTTGTCTGAAGCTTGATCACTCGATCCGGGTCCACTTCCAACTCGAATTTGACCCAGCATAACCTAGGTCCATGATCCTTCCATGTCTACAAAAATAGATCAACAATTTAGTGGCAAAATAATTCAATTGTATCGATATTTACAATTAAGTCCAAAATAGCAGTAATTTCTAGAACCTAGCATAAATGCAAGATTAAGCAAGTAAAATATGGGTCAAACATGGATTTAATAACCTGAAATGATTAACAAAATAACACTTACCAACTCCCCCACACTTAAGCTTGAGCGTCTCGCGAAAACTACTAAATATGTATCTCTTAGACTCTTCCCAAGCATAATTAGAAGCAAATGAAAAGAAATTACCTAAGGTTGTCAATTCTCAAAAATCTAAGCTATATGGATTAGTATCTCGTCCTTAAATCAACAACTTAGCCTTTTCATCCTTCATGATTCATTGAGATGAATTTAACTCACTAGCCATTCAAGGGAGATTTTTGGTGGCTCTCTTCTTGAGTTCTAAATTTATGATGAAAGTGGAGCTCACTCAAACACACATGCTTTTTGCACTACCATAGGCTTGCTTGTTATCTACTCTCCACCATTATTCATGATTAGGATCCACATCTACAAAAACAAGTGTAAAACATGGAAAATGGTAAGAATGAAGTGGAAGCCAAGAAAATAGAAAAATTGATGAAGAGGGAGACTTGGTTGCTCAAAAATATTTCTAATGCACTTTGCTTCTCTTTACAGTCCTCTAATGAAGTCAAAAGTGTGGTGAAGTCAAACTTGAACAATGCCTTTGATTTGGATGAAGAAAACCCTATTGGTCTCAATGTGCCAATTTTGCCTTTTGCGTGCCAACTTGCTTCCTTCTCTTTTCTCTTACTTTTTTTTTCTTTCTTTCTCTCTAGTAAAGTCAGAATGGTAGTGATGCAAGGCTTGGATTTGGATGATATTATCTTCACTGACCTCATGGAGCCAACACTTCAATTTTTGTGCCAACTTGTTTCTTCCTTCTTTTTTTTCTACTTTTTTTTTCAAACTATTTTCTCTCTTTTTTTTTCTGCTCATCAAATCTTCTAATGGAGCACTTTGGATCAGATTTGTATCAGAGAACGTAAGACATCAAGTAACATAGATGCTCCACATACAACCCTCACTAAACAACTCTTGCCACTCTCTCTTGATACATGTCCTTCCAAGTTGGCACACTTCTATCTTCTTTATTTTCTGTTTCATATCCCAGCTCCACGGCACTAATTCAGAATCCCGAATCATCAACCTCTTCATCCTTGCAAATTTCTGGTTTCTTGTCAGCAGTCAGCATCACTAGTAGTGGAGAAATTTATTGCTTCACTTGAGAGCATGGCACTACACTGCATCTTTGAATCTCATCCACGGCACAAACAGTTTCAAGTTGATAAACTGATTTATTCCTGATTGATCTCCTCCATTTGCCTTAATAGCAATTTAATCTTTCACTTGAATTGTTCAGTCGATGGAAATCTACAATTAGTACTTGCATCAAGTGGTTGAATTTGGGGAGAAACAATTCTGCAACTTCTGCAATTCTGAAACAATTCTGCACTGCTGATTCAGTCATGAAGACACAGCCTTAGTCCTAGCATCCCAATTGGTTTTCACTTCAGCTTCAACTACAGTCCCTCAATAGACTTTGCGTGGATTGCTTCCAACTCTTTTATACTCAAATTCAGCTTACATCTTTTCTTTCTCTTCTTCTTCATAACTGAATTTTCAGCTCTTCCTCAGCTTCTTTTTATAGGCTGTCAAATTCTACTTTTGTGCCAGATTCAATGCTCCAATATCTCTAAAATTTTCAGATATCAAAGCTCTTCCTTCCCTTAATGTTCAATTAATATTCAGCTTGTCCTCATTGGCAAAATTTCAGCCACCTTGTTGTTGTGTTTTCTTCTCTTTTTTTTTTATGTTGGCTAACTTCCTCACGACCATGCCTCAGCAACTTTTACACTCTGCTGCTTTCCAAACTTCCTGGTAGCTGGTGAAGGTTTACTTCTCAATTTTCAGCAGCTATCCTTGCAATGCAGCTCAGAATTTTCAGCTTCTGACTTCTCAACTTTAGATCAGCTTCTTCTCAGCTTTATCTCAGCTTCAATTCAGACTTTACAAGGTGTTGCTGATCTTGACTTCCATAATTTCAACTTTCCAATTTTTGATCCAAACCCTTTGTGATACAAGCTTCATTGATTTCAGATTTTTTCTTGGCACAGATTTTTTTCTTTTCTTTTGAAATGGCACAGATTTTTCTTTGTTTGTGTGCCATTTTTTTCTTTTTCATTGCAGATTTTTCCATTACGTGCCACTTGAATCTTCAAAGTATAATAAGGAATCTAGATGCTCCAATTACTTCCATCCTTAACCACTTCTTCTTGCTCATTCTTGACACCAACTCAATTCAACTTGGCACATGAAATTGCAGAAAATTTTTTTCCTTTGAAACAAAATGCCTCCTTGATACAGAACAATTCCAAACACCAACCAACTCCCCCACACTTGATCTTTTGTCCGTCTCGGGCAAAGTAGCATCAAGAAACATCCCAAACAAACAAGTCCATAGAAAAGTATGGTTAAGAGTAGGAAATAAGTAAAGAAAAATGGAATAAACATGATAATTGCCAAAAATTGATATGGAAAGGTAAACAATTTGATTAGTCTCTACAGATGTGATCCAATCATTGAAATATGGTTTCGAAAGAACCTAAACAAGTTCTAGAGTACAATCACATATGTGTGTCACAAAAAATAAGGCTAATTCTCACTAGGTGCAAATAATTCATCTCAAGTCATCAATTAAGAATCTAAAGCCAAGTAGTACTCAAGCATCCAATAATTCATCCATTAGCTCAAACCTCAAGTTTTAACAATCAAATTTAATTTATTTTCAAGAGACTCTAAAATGACATGAAGACAACCTATAGGGATACATTTATTTACTAAGAACAAAAGTGCTAAAAGAAATCACATGGTATTTACAATGTCTATTTATTCATTCTATTTTGCCGAAGAATTTATTATCAACTACTCACTTCAAAAAGAGAAAAATTTACTCCTAGAAACATGAAAATGATATATACAATGAAATGTAGGTGTAGGAAAAGTAAACTCCCCTTAAGTTGGATAGATAGCGTCTTTGAAGTACAAATAATCCACCTCTAGCTCCTTCAATTCTTCAAAATACTTTTTGAGCCAATGGCCATTGACTTTCCACACAAATCCATTAGCTTCATCCCTAATTTCAACAACTCCATAGGGAAAAATGTTAGTTACAATAAATGGACCTTCCCACCTTGACCTTAACTTACCTCTTATCAATTTGAGCCTTGATTTATACAATAAGACCTTGTCACCAATTTGGAAGTCTTTTTTCAAGATGTGCTTGTCATGGAAATTTTTGGTCTTTTCCTTGTAAATCCTTGAATTTTTGAATGCTTCTAGCCGAATTTCTTCAAGTTCTTGAAGTTGCAATTTTCTTTCTTCTCCCGCCTTGGTAGCATCGAAATTACAAGCCTTCACCGCCCAATATGCCTTGTGCTCTATTTCCACGGGGAGATGACAAGCTTTACCATAAACCAAGCGGTAGGGGGCATGCCAATCGGTGTCTTAAATGCTGTTCTGTAGGCCCAAAGTGCGTCATCTAGCCTCTTGCTCCAATCCTTTCTAGTGGGTCCAACAGTCTTCTCCAAAATTGATTTTATCTCTCTGTTAGAAATTTCAGCCTGTCCATTTGTTTGGGGATGGTAGGATGTAGAAACTTTATGTACAACCCCATATTTACTCAGCAGTGTCTTCATGTGTTTGTTGCAAAAATGAGATCCTTGGTCACTAATTATGGCTCTTGGAATTCCAAACCTGCAGAAAATGTGTGACCTAACAAAACTACAAACAACAGAAGAATCATCAGTCTTGGAGGGAATGACCTCCACCCATTTTGAAACATAATCCACAGCAAGTAAAATGTACAAATAACCATAAGATGCAGGAAAAGGTCCCATAAAATCTATTCCCCAAACATCAAAAATCTCACAGTAAAGTATAGCATGTTGGGGCATCTCATGTCTCGCTCCTATGTTCCCAGTTCGCTGACATCTATCACAATTTTTATAAAAGACATATGAATCATGAAATAGGGTGGGCCAGTACAATCCACACTCTAACACTTTTCTAGCAGTTCTTTGGGGTCCAAAATGCCCCCCACAAGCTGATGAATGACAAAATGTAAGGACAGAAGAAAACTCATGATCTGGTACGCATCTCCTAATTATTTGATCATTACAAAACTTCCATAAATAAGGATCATCCCACACATAGAACTTTGCATCACTTTTAAGTTTATCTTTTTGAGCCTTAGAAAAGTGAGTGGGAAAAACATGTGCAACTAGAAAATTAACTAGGTCTGCATACCACGGTGTCTCACCATGTACTGCAATCAGGTGCTCATCTCTGAAATCATCGTCAATAGTGGTAGGAGATCCATCTCCTTCAAGTCTGCTCAAATGATCTGCAACTAGGTTCTCTTTCCACTTCTATCTCTGATCTCCAGGTCAAATTCTTGGAGCAGGAGCATCCATCTGATCAGTCTAGGTTTTGCATCAGGCTTTTTCAACAAGTATTTTAGAGTTGCATGATCAGAAAAAATAATAACATGTGAGCACAATAAGTAAGATCTGAATCGATCCAAAGCAAAAACAATGGCAAGAAGCTCCTTTTCAGTGGTGGTGTAGTTTGCTTGGGCGGCATCTAGGGTTTTGGAGGCATAGCAGATGACATGAGGTGCTCCATCAACCCTCTGTGCTAGAACAGCTCCCACTGCAAAATTAGAAGCATCACACATTAATTCAAAAGGTAAATTCCAATCAGGTGATTTAATAATAGGAGCTGAGGTAAGAGCCTCCCTGAGTCTGTGAAAAGCTTCTTTGCACTTATCATCAAAATGAAAATCAACATCTTTCTGCAAAAGTCTTGTCAAGGGTCGAGCAATCAAGCTGAAATCTCTAATGAATCTGCGGTAGAAACCTGCATGTCCAAGGAAAGCACGAACATCCCGTACGCATACGGGGTAAGATAAAGAAGAAATAACACTGATTTTTGCAGGATCTACCTCTATACCTCTCCGAGAGACTATGTGTCCAAGTACAATACCATGCTCCACCATGAAGTGACATTTTTCAAAATTAAGAACAAGGTTAGTTTCAATGCAACGGTGTAAAACCCTAGATAAATTTTCTAAGCATGAATCAAAAGACGTGCCAAAACTGAAAAATCATCCATAAATACCTCCATACAGTGCTCTAGCAACTCACCAAATATACTTACCATGCATCTCTGAAATGTATCGGGTGCATTGCAGAGTCCAAAAGGCATCCGTCTGTAGGCAAAAGTACCAAAGGGGCAAGTGAAGGTAGTCTTCTCCTGGTCCTCTGGATCTATACAAATCTGAAAGTAGCCTGAGTAACCGTCCAAAAAATAATAATGGGACTTCCCTGCCAGTCTTTCAAGCATCTGATCAATGAAGGGTAAAGGGAAGTGATCTTTCCTTGTGACCTTGTTGAGCTTCCTGTAATCAATACAGACTCTCCAAGAATTCTTAACTCTGGTGGGCACTAGTTCATTGCTTTCATCTGCCACCACTGTCACTCCAGATTTCTTAGGCACCACGTGGATGGGACTAACCCACTGACTGTCAGAAATAGGGTAAATGATACCTGCCTGTAGAAGTCGAGTCACCTCTTTCTTTACAACGTCCAAAATAAGTGGATTAAGTCTCCTTTGTGGCTGTCTCACGGGTTTAACATTGTCTTCCAAGAATATCCTGTGCATACAGAGAACTGGGCTAATACCTGATATATCTGATAAAGTCCACCCAATTGCCATCTTGTAATGCTTCAGGACTTGCAATAATTTCTCTTCCTGCTCTGACTCCAAATGCTGTGCAATAATAATGAGAAAAGTCTGCTCCTTTCCTAGGTACGCATACTTCAAGTGGCCTGGTAGTGGCTTCAGTTCAATCTGGCCTTCCTCAGTCGGTATGAGTGATCCTTGGGGCTCTGTGCAATCCCCTACACTATCATACCTGTGCTCTGAATCCTCTGAAATCTCAATAGAAATAGGTGATCCTTGGGGCTCTGTGCAATCCCCTACACCTAGAAAAACCTCTCCAGCTGGAAATGCATCTGAAATATCTTCTGAAATATCCTCAGTCTCGGCAGTAAATACTCCCTCAGCCTCCTCTGAATAAATAACTCCTCCAGAAAAATCATGTAGAAATCCCTCAGCCTCTAACTCTGTATCCTCCAACTCCTCAAGAATACCCATGCTCATAATGGAGTGGTCCTCTCTCGGGTGCTTCATAGCATCAAAAATGTTAAACTGAACTACCGTGTCTCCAATCTCCATTAAAAGCGTACCAGCGTAAACATCTATTTTTGTTTTAGCAGTCTTCAGAAATAGTCTTCCTAAAATAAGTGGAGAATGGTGTGCAAGATAATCTCCCTCCATATCCAAGATATAAAAATCTGCAGGAAATATCAGCTCCTTTACCTTCACTAAAACATTTTCAATTATACCGGCTGGGTGGGTCTGGCTCCGGTCTGCTAACTGTATCACCACACCAGTAGGCTGTAAAGGGCCTATGCCAAGCATCTGGAAGACTGACCTGGGCATCACATTAATGGAAGCTACTAAATCCAGCATGGCATCATGGAACGTGGTGCTCCCTATCTCACAAGATACAGTAAATACTCCAGGGTCTTCACACTTCTGAGGTATGGCATGAATAAGTGCTGAAATATTTTTCCCTAAGCTGACCATCTCATTTTCCTTAAGCTTCTTCTTGTGAACACAGAGATCTTTCAAAAATTTGGCATACTTAGGAATCTGTTTAATCATGGTCAACAAAGATACATTAATCTCTACTTTACTGAAAATTTTCACTAGCTCATTGTATTCCTTAGCCTTCTCCTCCTCCACTTGCTTCTTAGCCTGTGTTTTACGCTGAGGGAATGGCAAAGGACTCTCAAATCATCTTCTTGAGCCGACAGTTTTGGGGCTGATTTCTGAGCTGCTGTCCCAATCGGTGAGGCTGCTGTGATGTTTGTTTCGGGGCTGATTTGTGCTTCGTTTTCCACCAAAATTACAGGATTGCTTGATGAAGGAGTTGGGCATGGACTAGGGGTGGAACCAACTGATTTTGAAGCGATTTCGGGGCTGATTTGGGCTGGAAATGAAGGTGCTGTCCTGTTTTCAGTAAATTCAGCTCTTGGACCATTTTGAGTTGATGCAATCTTCCCACTCCTCAAAGTAATAGCGCTAACATTTCCCTTTGGGTTGGGAATAGTTTGAGAAGGTAATTGGCTTGATCCTTGAGCTTGACTTTGATTTACCCCACTAGCCAATTGTCCCATTTGCCTTTCAGTGTTTTGTATGGCGGTATCATTCCTTTGTTGATATTGTAGAAGTTGTTGAAGCATATCCTCCATTCTTTGTTGCTGTGCATTTCCTCCACTAGAACTCCCATAGCCCCCTTGGTTAGCATAGGGTTTTGAATGACCTTGAAATGATGAAGTAGTAGGCTGAAACATATTACCCTGCTGTGGTTGGAATTGGGGCTGATAAGAGGGCTGATAAGAAGGCTGAAATTGTTGTTGATAGGGCTGATAATTGGCCTGAAATGAAGGTTGAACTTGCTGAGGATTATAGCCCTGAAAATTATGGTTTTGAAATGGAACTTGCTGTGGTGAGGACTGAAATTGCATAGGCTGGAAATTCGAATTCGAAGGCTGGAAACTTGCATTGTAAGGCTGTGAGGGCTGGAAATTTTGCTGGTTTTGAGGCTGGAACGGTTGAAATGCTTGGAAATCTTGCTGCCCTTGCTGAATTGGCTGGAATTGAGGCTGGAATTGCTGAAATTGGGGCTGAGGTTGCTGAAATGTTGGCTGAATCGGCTGAAATTGGGGCTGGAAAACTTGCTGATTTTACTGCGTTTGCTGGAGCTGCTGTTGTGGTTGCTGAAATTGCTGTTGTGAGGGGTTTTGTTGGTAGAAAGAATTCCCATATTTAAGATTTGGATGATCCCTCCAACCAGGGTTATAAGTAGAAGAATAGGGGTTATTCCGAGATTGAAATTGTCCCCTAACCAATGCCGCTACTGTCTCATCTTGTTGGAGGGTGGGACATGAATCTGAGTTATGCTCTTGACTAGAACAAATACTGCATACCCTCATCACTTAGTTAGCTTGTGAAGTTGCTGAAAGCTTCGGATTTTGACTTGCATTATTAAGACCCATTTGCTTTATCGCTGATGTGAGCTCTAACAATGCATTCTTCATCTCCCTTTGTTCATTAGAAACCCCCTGGATTTCAATAACTCCTCTAGTGGTCAATGCTCTGCTTCCAAACTGTTGTGAGTTCTCAGCCATGTTTGAAATAAGTTCCCTAGCTTGATCTGGCATCTTGTTAACTAGGGCTCCTCCAGTTGCAACATCTATCATAATCCTGTCCATCTGCAATAAGCCCTCATAAAAATACTGGATGAGTAACTGCTCACTGATCTGGTGCTGTGGGCAACTGGAGCAAAGCTTGTTGAATCTCTCCCAGTAGTCATAGAAAGTCTCCCCCACCACTTGCTGAATGCCACAAATACTTTTTCTAATAATTGGAGTCCTGGAGGCTGGAAAATATTTCTCTAGAAATGCCTTCTTCATAGAAATCCAGCTAGACACGTGCCTAGTAGGTAAGTAGTAGAACCAGTCTTTTGCTGCTCCAGTCAGGGAAAAGGGAAAAGCCCTCAGCTTGATATCTTCTTCTGAAATACCCTGAGGCTTCATGGTGGAGCATACAACGTGAAACTCATGCAGGTGTCTATTTGGATCTTCTCCAGATAATCCTTGAAACTTAGGTAGCAAGTGGATGAGTCCAGATCTGAGCTCAAAATCACCAGCCAGCTCTGGATAAGCAATGCTGGAATACTGAAATGTGTCGTCTGGTGCTGCGAGTTCCTTCATAGTCTTCTGGTGGTCTGCCATGATACTGCCTGAATGAGTGGGAAAGTCTGAAGAGAAGGAATATCAATGGTCTCTGAAAGTATGCCTTGGTTCCTCCTTGCTCTGAAAGTTCTCTCAATCTCAGGGTCAAATTCTTCAAGATCACCACCTGTAACCTGGTCATAAAATCAAAAACAAATCACAGTAAAAGTATATAGAAAGATGAAACAAGTAAAATCAATCATAAGATATAGCAGTAAGCACAAAAAAAATGAATCAAGAAAGATATGAAATAAGCACACAAGCAAAAATCAAACAACTCAACTAGTAGCCTCCCCGGCAACGGCGCCAAAAATTTTGATGGCCCGAACTAGGTGTCACAAATGTGGGTCTCAAAATTTAGATATGTGAAAAGCTGGAAACCCTTTTGCTAGCAAAGATGAAAACGTAGTAAAGGGGCCACAGGTCATATTTTTCCTAGGGCTAGTTGAGGGTGTTTGATTCGTGCTCGTGTTTATATATCGTTGATATTTTTGGGTTTCAAATAAAATTTGGTTTGGGGTTGCAATCGGAAATGAAAACACAATGAAAATAAAGGAAACTTAGCTAATAAGTCAAACAAGTGATGGCAATCAACAACTCAACCAATGGAAAACCTAATTAACCAAGGCAACTCAACCGAATTTGAAACAAATCTGAATTTCAAATGCAACAAATGCTAAACAAAGGAATCAAAACAGGCTGAATTTTCAATTGAACTAATGCAGAAACTTAGACCAAATCAAAAAAGCATGAAAGCTAGCCAAAATGAAAAACTTGAAATTAGAAAAGCTAACCCAAACAATACTAACTGATTTCAAACTCCAAAACACACTAAAAATTACTCTCAACTTGACACCAATCAGTGCCGAAACTGCTTTTGATACAAAGTGCAGAAATTGCAATGAACTTGATACAAAGAAAAGAAGACTCAAGTGCCAATAGCTGAACTAAGTGCTTAAACTGTAAACTAGCATTTCAGAATGGACTGATCAATTCATATTGAAAAGAGAAGGATATTAATGAAGTGCTGTGCAGGATAAATGAAGAAATTTAGAACTCGAAAGCTAATAAATTCAGACACAAAATTGGATTGCAGAAATAATGCGCAGGAATGCAGTAATGAAGTTCAGACTTTCAAAAATTGAATGCTGCAACACATTGGATGAAAAGTCCAGCAAAACAACTGAAATCAAATGCTATAGAATTTGAATGCAGAGCTTCACTGATACAACTTCAGAAATGAAAACTGATGATATGCAGAAATGGAATTAACTAGCAGAAATGGCACAGCTAAGTGAGGGAATTCAGAATCAAACCAATGGCGGAAACAAAACAGAACAATCCAAATTCAAGAGCACTTATCTAATGTTCAGGTAGGATTAAGAAACACTAATGTATACTTGACACGAATTCAGAAACTATAAGCTAAACAGGCAGAATTGACAGTGATACGCAAACTGAACTGAAAACATGAAATTGATACGCAGCAAGGAATTAAGAAATAAACTGAAATTGGAAACAATTGTCCACTAAACAAGCTCCCTAGCTAATTACTAAAAGAATTGAAACCTAATTACGGCAGAAACAATTCAGAGAAGAGAATTAAACAGCTAACACAAAGTTTCAGAAATGAACTTGCGGCAGAAATTAAAGCTACTGCTAAAAATAGAAAATTCACTAAGAAAACTAATCCTCAATCCCTTCTTTAGCTCAAGAACTCCTTGTCGTCACACAAGGGTGAGCCTCGAACCCGTAAGCTCCACAAATCACTGGGAAACTCAATCTGCGATCAAATCCAGCTCAGCTTGCTCAATTCTGAAAACCCCATTCGACCTCCTCAATCACTGTGTCCGATTGCGCTGAAGCTTGTGGATGATCCAAGCAATCCAGGGAACCCCTCTGAACTACTCAGGTGGATGGAAATGGTGCACAACCGATCCAAAGGAAGCAAATGGCAGAACTGAGGAAACCTCACATCAGCTCTGTTTCTTGGGCAAAAGTCGAGCTGGGACTTCACCGAGAGATCTTCCCAATGACCTAGAACTTGATCTAATGGAAGAATTGAGTGGTCGCGCCCCTTAGATAAAGAAAAGCTTGAAGAAAATATGAAGAACAATCAAAGAAGAAGGCTTGCGGCGAAGACGCGACGAGCTGCAGTTGAGGGAAAGTTTTGATTAAATACTTAAGAATGAACGACCCAGATTGTTTAGAGAAGATCCAATGGCTGATCTTTATCCGATCTGAACCAAACTTTGATGATGTTGATCAAGGGTCAGGATCTACCTCCCAGTAGCTCGGATCTTCTAGATTTGCAACGGATGACCCAGATCAACCTAATCCTTGAATGGACAGTCTAGAGCCCTCTGAGCTTGATCCAAAGGTTGAATGATCTCTGATTTGGATGAAAATCTCAGATCTTGACCTGAGTGCTTGATCAGCCTTAACCTTAGCTTGGATTGCCTCAGAGGTTCCCAGATGGCTCAGATCTAGCCGTTTTTGAATCGGACGACCTAGATTTGTCTGAAGCTTGATCACTCGATCCGGGTCTACTTCTGACTCAAGTTTGAACCAGCCTGCCCTAGGTCCATGATCCTTTCATGCCTACAAAAATAGATCAAAAATTTAGTGGCAAAATAATTCAAATGTATCGAAATTTACAATTAAGTCTAAAATAGCAGTAATTCTTAGAACCTAGAATAAATGACAGATTAAGCAAGTAAAATATGGGTCAAACTTGGATTTTAGCAACTAAAATGATCAACAAAATGATGCCGATCATATGTGCAGCACCGAGGCCAAGCCTACTCACCGAGAGGAAGTAGGGTTTTGCAGCTCTTGGTCGGGCATGTGCAGCACCGAGGCCAAGCCTAGTAACCGAGAGGCAGGAGGGTTTTGCAGCTCTTGGTCGAGCATGTGCTGCATCGAGGCCAAGCCTACACGCCGAGAGACAGTAGGGTTTTGCAACTCTTGGTCGGGCATGTGCATCACCGAGGCCACGCCTACTCACCGAGAGGCAGTAGAGTTTTACAGCTCTTGGACGGGCATGTGCAACACTGAAGGCAAGCCTACTCACCGAGAGGCAGTAGGGTTTTTGCAGCTCTTGGTCGGGCATGTGCTCCACCGAGGCCAAGCCTACTCATCGAGAGACAGTAGGGTTTTTGCAGCTCTTTGTCGGGCCTATGCAGCACCAAGGCCA
Organism: Boesenbergia rotunda; assembly: GCA_024364735.1. NCBI lineage: Eukaryota > Viridiplantae > Streptophyta > Magnoliopsida > Zingiberales > Zingiberaceae > Boesenbergia > Boesenbergia rotunda. The sequence continues at coordinate 475,571 of JAGFNQ010005297.1, forward strand.
AGCCTACTCACAGAGAGGCAGCAGGGTTTTGTAGCTCTTGGCCGGGCATGCGCAGCACCGAGGCCAAGCCTACTCACCGAGAGGCAGTAGTGTTTTGCAGCTCTTGGTTGGGCATGTGCAGCACTGAGGCCAAGCCTACTCACTGAGAGGCAGTAGGATTTTGCAGCTCTTGGCCGGGCATGTGCAGCACTGAGGCCAAGCCTACTCACCGAGAGGCAATATGGTTTTGCAGCTCTTAGCCGGACATGTGCAGCACCGAGGCCAAGCCTACTCACCGAGAGGCAGTAGGGTTTTGCGAGGCAGTAGAGTTTTACAGCTCTTGGCCGGGCATGTGCAGCACCGACGCCAAGCCTACTCACCGAGAGGCAGTAAGGTTTTGTAGCTCTTGGCCAGGAATGTGCAACACCGAGGCCAAGCCTACTCACCAAGAGGCAGTAGGGTTTTGCAGCTCTTGGCGGGGCATGTGCAGCACCAAGGCCAATCCTACTCACCGAGAGGCAGTAGGGTTTTGCAGCTCTTGGCCGGACATGTGCAGCACCGAGGCCAAGCCTACTCACCGAGAGGCAGTAGGATTTTGCAGCTCTTGGCTAGGCATGTGCAGCTCCGAGGCCAAGCATATTCACTGAGAGACAGTAGGGTTTTGCAGCTCTTGGCCGGGCATGTGCAGCACCGAGGCCAAGCCTACTCACCGAGAGGCAATAGTGTTTTACAGCTCTTGGACGGGCATGTGCAGCACCGAAGCCAACCCTACTCACTGAGAGGCAGTAGGGTTTTTGTAGCTCTTGGCCGGGCATGTGCAGCACCGAGGCCAAGCCTACTCACCGAGAGGCAGTAGGGTTTTGCAGCTGTTGGCCAGGCATGTGCTGCACCGAGGCCAAGCCTACTCACTGAGAGACAATAGGGTTTTTGCAGCTCTTGGTCGGGCCTATGCAGCACCAAGGCCAAGCCTACTCACAGATAGGTTGTAGGGTTTTGTAGCTCTTGGTCGGGCATGCGCAGCACCTAGGCCAAGCCTACTCACCGAGAGACAGTAGGGTTTTGTAGCTCTTGGCTGGGCTTGCGCAGCACCGAGGCCAAGCCTTCTCACCGAAAGGCAGTAGGGTTTTTGCAGCTCTTAGTCGGGCATGTGCAGCACCGAGGCCAAGCCTACTCACCGAGAGGCAGTAGGGTTTTTGTAGCTCTTGGTCGGGCGTGTGCAGCACCGAGGCCAAGCCTACTCACCGAGAGGCAGTAAAGTTTTGCAGCTCTTGGCCGAGCATGTGTAGCACTGAGGCCAAGCCTACTCACCGAGAGACAGTAGGGTTTTAGGAGGCTCTTTCCCAAGCACACTTAACTTCGGATTTCTGATGGAATCTGGTGTATTAGTGTTGGTATGATGGCACCCGATAAAGGGGGGATTTAATTGTTGCTGAGAGGACTCAAACCCGAGACCTCAGTCAACACATGTCTCCATGCTTACCTCTTAGGGTCGGCGAGATCCACCTGCAAGACTTCGTAGAATTCCGGTGAGACCCTGTAAGTGGGATCTAAGTTGATCATGAGGGTCTTCCTTCGATCCAAGGCCCCTCGTGGAGAATCGAAGGTTTCCCCTGGTGGACGCCAGAGCGTTTCTCATATAGTGGTAGCTCTTCGACGATCAAGTTCCTCGTTCGTCAAGGTCGTGGGTTCTCCCTCTGGCTGTGCCATCGGTGCTCCTTCGGGCGCTTTACTGTTTTCCCACAAACGATGCCAAACTTGTTCCGAAAGGAAGCTACATCGATGGTCAATCACCGAGGTTCAAGCCACGCGGATGCTGATGGGAGGGGAGGAACTCTGCGTCCTACGAGATCAACACGAGTGTTAGGGGAACACGCCGGAGATTGTTCGTCGGAGCTCACTCCGATGCTCAAGTCAATGCCTCGATGGAGAGGAGAAGTATAAAGTAGAAAATTGTATCAGTAGCAGAGAATGCATAACCCCCCTTATCGGAGGGGTTGGACTACCTTTTATACCTGCAGCGGCCATCCATGAGCCTCCATGATCCTCGCCATGTCCCCGTGATTATCGGTTGATGGTTCACCCTGGTAACGGTCGTCGTGATTCTGCCATCCTAGTCGTTGCGATAATTAAGGCCTTTATGGCCGCTAATCATGCGTAATAATTACTCGTCATAATGGATGAGGATGACTTCGCCGATCTGCGGGAAATGGTCCTCTGCCTGAGTGATTCTTTGGGCCCCACTACCCTGAGGTGATCCCGAGGTTCTTCGGCTTAGGGGTCCCGGGCATTCGTCTCTCCGAGGTTCTCTCGGGGTCTTAACCCCGAGGTGAGCTCGGGGGGGGGGGGGGTGTGTCTTCCTGATGTTAGCTCCGGGGTGATAACTACTCGGGTTGGTTTCCGGGTCCCCTTCCCCGAGAGGGTCTCTGATGTCGCAACAAGGGAGTTGTTCCTGCTCGGCGGAGTTTACCACACAGCTTCTTCAGCTCTCATGTCTATCACGGGGTATTCAACCCCATCAGCGACCAATAAAAATTTTATGTTGATTCCCTCCTATATTAATCGGAAAATAAGAATTGAATACACGGATTAAAAAAAAATTGTATGGATACCATTTTTTTCATAGTATTCCAATTTTTTTTTCATTTATGATAAGCCGCAACCATTGAAGTTCCTCCATCAATCATTCAAATCAATAGTTTCTATAATTAATCAACTATCAACCTTGTTGATGAGTCTTTTAGTAATGAGTCTTGTATCCTTATCGACGCATTAGAAGCTAAACTGATTTTTGTCCTGTGATTTCAGACTTTTAGTGCTCAAAAAAAAATACAAGGGAAAAAAATTTACGAGCCTGCTGGCTAGCTACTAACCCGTGGTTCTTTTAATGCTCTTCTGCTCCACACCTCACCCAGAGGCAAAAACAGAAACAAAAGAGAGAGATTTTAAGGGGCGTCTGATTTACTCCATTTTTATTTTTAAAAAATTATATTTTTTTATTTTTTTAGAAAAATGACTTTATTTAATTCTCTAATTTTCTAGAAAATGTTATATCTTTTTCTGAAAAATAAAGCTAAAAAATACAAACCAAATATGTTTTTCAAAAAATCGCATTTTCTATAGAAAATAAAAATGAAAAACAAACGTACCAAACGCAACCTAAATTTTTCTAGTTATAATCCTCTGGAATGTTTTCCCCAAATTTGTATATATATATGTGTGTGTTATTGAGCGTCATATTAAATTCATTTTGAGTGAGGGGTACACAAGGAGTAAGTTTTAGGTCATTTTTTAAAAATTATTTTTCGCATAGATAACTTATTTAAGTCCTTTACTTTTATAAATATAAAAGTAAAGACTTAAATAAGTTATCTATGAGAAAAATGATTTTTAAAAAATGACCTAAAACTTATTCCTTGTGTACCCCTCACTCAAAATGAATTTAATACGTCCCTGAATAACAACCTAAACTTTTATGGGTCCTTCTCGAATAATAAGTGAAAGAAGAACAAAAACAAATATAACTTCTTGGCAAGACAATATTATAGTGGGAAGATGAAATAGTATTTCTAATCATATATTAGAAGAATTAGTAGACACCAAGAAAGAGCTCACTCTCTTTTCCATTGTGCAACTTAGTACACTAAATCCTAGAAGATTGTATAATCAAGAAAGATTCTCTTTCGATACTTCACTATTTCCCAACCAGAGGACACAAGCACTTCACCTTCCTGATGGAGAAGAAGAACGTCTAACTCTTATGATTAAAGAGTCAGCACGAGTACTTTTCTACCGACGATATAATTACATTCATTTAGGGTTAATCATATTTACCCTTAGAGACTTGACTAGAAAAAGCATCGGAGGCAAGGTGTTACTTGTCTCATATGACTCTAGGTTCGTAGATAAAGAAAAGGTAATCATCAGGCTTATTGAAGTTGATATGAACAATAACATAGGAATCACATACTTTTATCCGAATTTTAATATGACAATTCAAGACTTCATTAAACATATTAAAATCATAATCAAGGCAAAAGGTTATGGAGACTTTATAAAAGATAATATACAAATTGATATCATTTACCTAGGAAAAACAATGACACAGATTAATAATAGTTTTATAGTACAAATTAATGATATCATTGAGGCTCTTACTTCTAGAGGAATATACTTCCTAAAATCAAGGGATTTTTCTTCTAAAACCCTAGCAGGATTAAAATGGAACATCACTTTAGATATACCATTCCAAACTTTATAACCAACCAATCAAAAATGTACAAAGACAAGAATGGAGACCTCGCCAGATTCAACAACTATATAAACCTTCTACTTCACATAATGAAGATAATAAAGAAGAAGATAAGTTAATCCTAATGTATATAGAAGATACTAATTATAACATTAGTCAGCAAAGCACATCTTCAATAGGTAACATGAATTTTATATTACACCAAGAATCACAATATGGATTTTTTGATGACTTAGATGAATTTTTGTATATGCATTCAAAAATGGCAACTTATCCGACCCCTCAAGAATTAACTGAACTTGAATACTTTGAAAAGAAATAATAAAAACTTGAGAATGATTGGGAATTATATTTTGATGAAGACCATAATATAGTTGCTAGGAAACAAAGTAAAAACTTAAATCTTCTAATCCCAACCGAATCTACTAACACATCTGCCACTTCTTGACCACCTATAATATAATATCCAAAAAGTTCTATGCAAACAACCGATTATGGACAAGGTCATCCACCAAGGACACCAATCCTTCCATATACCAATAATAATCCATTACATAGAACCATAGGAAAAAGATGTCCACTTGAGATTACTTATTTTGGGAAAAATTTTATACTTTTAAATATCGTTGAATGTGATGATCCCCAACTGTATAATACCTATTTAGAACAATGAATTATCTCTGTTAGAAGAGATTACCAAGACAAACATGAACTAGACATGGAAATAGATGAAGTCATGATTCATATAGGAGAAAATTACTTAAGTGGCATAGCTAGAGCCGCCTGGGAAGCCTACAAAGCAAAATTCCCAGAGGGAATAGCTCGTATAGAAGCCTAAGGCACTAGTAGACAAATGCTTTATAACCACGGGCGTTCACCATTGTCGTAGGCGAAAAATACTGTTGTTAAAGGCCATATTGTTAAAAGGGGTGATCTACATCAACAGTTACAAACCGTTGTCGTTTATACTCAATAACAACAGAATAGCAATGGATTTTCACCGTTGTCTTTTAATGTGATCAACAACAGGTTTACAATAGTATTAAACCGTTGTTTTTTGTGTGATTTAAGCAATAATTTAACAACAAATAAAAATCGTTGTCTTTTAGTTGAGACAACCAATAATTTACAACAAATACCATTTAAAAAATAAATTATTTAAATAATTAAATAATATTGAGCAAACACACTTCAAACTATCATACATCAAAATATCATCAAATATCTACATCATACTGTGCAAATATCATACATCAAGATATCCTCAGTATTAGTCCAAACTGAGATAACATCATCAAAATATCATATACATCAAGAACCAGAAACTGAGATAAACAAATAGATGAAGACAGCCGCACCCAAGTAGCTTCATCCAAGTGCAGTCAACCAGATGAAGACAGCCGCACCCCTTAGCTTTGCACCATAAGCTGATTCCTTCCCTTGGATATGAATTGTCACAACAAATAGAAATATAAAATGAGCATTCATGTACAACTAAAAATAGTAGACCAAAAGATTCTAGAAGATAATTATGATACAAAGTTACCCGTGACTTAGTCTAACAAAAGGATATGATAAATAGATAGAAGATGACTTTCAGTTTGAGCAATAAAAAAATTTGTGAAAGCAAGCCAAATTTGCTGGTTCGAAGCTTCAACAAAATAGCAGAATGGTAATGAAGTACATGTGTAGATTCTCCAAAATTTCAGTGAATGAGCAGTGCACTCATGGTATGGGAACATCCAAGTGTAAACGTGATGCCTATTTTTTAGCATGTGGAATGATAACCATGATATAAAGAACGATAACTAGAAATCGTAAATTAACTGGAGGAAAAAATAGAAGCATCTCACTGTTTCTCAGGCATGGTTACCCTTGTCCAGTGAGTCAAAAAATTACAGTTTCAAAACACTTGCATTTTGAATAAAGTTGTAGGAACTTAGCCTGGTCTAGAAAATGCATTTAAGGGAACATATGAGATGCAGTATACATAACTTGAATTGCAAAAAAGGAAGCATTTAGCATGTAGAACAAAATCTCTTGGGCAAACCTCATTTGTGTTGAGAAGTAATCCAGCCTTCATTTGGTCTTTCAGTTCACTAAATTTATCCTGCATTTATGTACATGAACCCTAGATTTAATTCTGTCATAGTGGCGCTGGAAATTTCTATGTGAACTGAAATGCATCAGTAAGGAAGCTATCTGCGATTTATCTGACTCTGACCTGAAAAAAAAGCGTCTCAATGAAGAGTTGGCAAAAAGCGAAAATCCAAAGTATCGACACAAGCTTGAAATGACACCTAAAACTGCTACTAACAAATCTGAGGACCATAATCCATCATTCAATCCAGCCTTCTGGTGGCCCTGAAATACTGAACAATGTTAGGCATATAGAAAATGATAGTTCTCAATCCCATGAAATTGAAGTTTCCAAACTTGGTTGCGTGATGCAGAGAACAAATGCTTCTCATAGGTCTGCTGCAATTATCAAGAGAAAGCGTTCAATTTTATCCTTCAACAAATCCAAGGAAAGAATTGGTTACCAAGATAGAGTGACAAAGGATGACGTTTTTGTCAAATACATGCCTATCCTCTTCCAAGAACAGATGAATTGAGCATAGCAAAGGCTTCCAGAAGAATAAACCTAAATCATGAGTTTCAAAAAGAAGATATATCATTTGAACCAAGTTATGAAACATTAATTTCAATTGTAATGTACATGATAATTTGGAGGAACTTGTTAGCTATGAACATTTGTTCTTGACGTTTTTGCAATTAGATAAAAACCATTAAATAACATTGCTCTAAAACATCATAATGTTTCATTGCATTAACGGATTCATTTTATTTCTGTTACGTATATACAAATAATATGTTTCATCTTCATAGCAAGGCTATGGCTAAAAAAAAGAGGAAGAAGTTACTAATAAACTAATTTTGAGTGCTCCAGTATTATACAGTGCATATACATACGAGACACTGAAAGTAATGCATTTGCCGATAAGGAAACAAATTTAACCACTTAGAACATTTTTGTTTAAAAGAAAAGTAAAAATTATGAATACAAACTAAATGTGGACCTGCCATCAACATTTTCTAATAGATTTAGCTAGTGCACTTATTCTACCAATTTATCACACGTTTCCTCCATCAAGTATGTATCCTCTTCAGTCTTCACACTTTTATTAAGCCATTCTTTCATAAGTTGCTAAACCCCATGGAATAGAAACTGAATCAGTTCAGAGCTATATGTCATTGGCACATCTTCGATTAGAATTATCATATTTAAATTTCAAATTGTCATATTAACTTGTTCACTATAAAAAAAATCATGGATATATAAATTTCTTCAGAATGAGATACTTATGTTTTGCTAAAAATAAGTAGATGCAGACTACCTATTTGACAACAGAAACTAATAATCATTGTTAATCATTGTTAAGCTTCATGAGTCGAGACATAAAATTCATCAGTAGCGCAAATCAGAATGAAGCCAAGCGAGACATAAAATTCTTCTCATTCACATTCCACATCACTTGTTGATGATGTTTGCCATCCCTATGAATAGTAAGCAACTAAGCTCTTGGTCATAACATGAAACCAAACTTCACCTCCAATAAGAGAATACCATACAGAAAGCTAACAATTTGAGCCAAACCAAACATCATGAAAAAAATTATTGTGACATTAAAGGCAGAACAATTCAATCACACATACACACACAAAAAAAACAAAAGAATATCACAAAAGAAAATGCCGTCGGCAGACATAATTCAAATCCTATCTACAGAATAGGATTTAAATCTCTTTCTCATAATTATATAAATTCTTCGCTTTATTTGAAAAAAAGGTTAGAGGGACAATTTTTTGACATATCCTTAAGATGCGAGAAATTATCATACTCATTGCTAGCAACTTCAAAACATTAAACATGTCATTCTCTTTATACATAATGCAAGTTTACTCATTTTACTGACAACAATATATCTTTTTTAACCTAGGCATTATGCATCACTTAGACAACTGGATCCAACGAAACCCCTCACCCATTCTAATCCAACCTAATTATTTTTGTAACCAAGTCTTTACATACTTTTATCCCCTCCGAACAATGATTCTAAAAAAGGTAAATGAAAACAATCCAGTATGTGTCAACTAACAAAACCACTAGTTATAGAAATGAAAAACTTCATACTGATAGCACAAGGTTCTGGGGCATATTCAAGAAGGGGCAACTGACAATGTTTTCTTGCAGGAGCAAAGTTGTAGATAAGAACTTGCCATCAAAAGTATTCCTATCGTCCCCATCCCGGTACCTCGAATCGTGGTTGATCTGGCCGGAGCCACGCCCGAACTTGAGCTTCTTTCACTGGTTGGCTGCCACATGAAACCCCATTTCGTTCATCCCGTCATCTTCTTGCCTCGATTCTCTTGCAAAACCTGTCGTCAGCGGTGGCTTAGGGGGTAGTTGCAACGAGGAGGAAGAAGAGAAAAAGAGGGAAAGTCGGCTTGTACTCGCTGCGATCGAGAGCAAGAGGAGGGCTTCGCGTGTGTTGCTAGAGCTCAGAGACGACGCTCTTATGGCTTGCTCCGCGTGCTCGAAGAGGGTGGCATCGGGCGGAGCTCAGGGGCGTCGGGCGAGAAGGAGAAAACGAAAGGAGGGGGAAAAGAGGAGAGGTCGAGTTCGGCGGAGGGTTAGGGCACCGGGTTTATACAATGTAAACTGGAAGTTTTCGTTTTCGTTTTCCCGCTCGCTGTTGTGTATTATCACGTAAGCAACACAGATAGACAACGGTTATTTAAAACCCGTTGTCGTAACCAACCGAATAGACATCGGTTTTTAAAAAACTGTTGCCATTGATATACATAAGACAACGGTTTTTTAACAACCGTTGTCTTTTTCCGCAAATTTTTTTTCAACAATAACGGTTTTGGAAAAAACCGTTGTTAAATAAAAAAAGACAACGGTTTTTTAAAAAATCGTTGTCTATTGGGTGTTGTTGAATCCAAAATTTCTTGTAGTGAGGCAATAATATACTAAACTTTTGTTATACCACCTATACTCTTTTAACTACTAGAGATGCCAATACAAGATTAGGCATATGGCAAACGGAAGCAATGAGAGACTTAGAACAGCTTCAACTATTCAGTTGGAATTGGATCAAACCTTTTTGCAATGACTTTCTATCACTTACAACTGTCTCCAAGAATTATTGTAACCTGGAATTAGGAGAAAGACTATTTAGTAAATTACTAGGAGACTTAGGCAAAGAAATTCACAAGGCATAGACAGACATAAAAGTGGCACCCTAATATGATAATATAGGGGTTAGAATTCAACATATCATCTCAATACTTAAAGAAAAATATACTTATATCTAAATATAGAGACAAATTAAAAACCAATAATATGGATTTTGCAACCAAATATATACCCTATAGCAATATGGATTAAACCAACATAGGCACAAACAATGAAGAAAATCAAGCAATCCAACTATACAGTCTCAACCCAAAATTAGACCTAGAAAAGGCTACTATTCGAGAAAAAGTAAAGAAAAAACCCGTATTTAAATAAGACCAAACATGTCTAAAAATTCAAATCAAAGAAAACATATGTCAATACTATAACTTGTTTTGCCTGTAATGAAGTAGGGCATTTATGTGATCTGCTTGCCCAAATAAGAAAAACCTATACACTAGGGAAGCCAAATTGGTCTTATGCACTAACCTGGACTAAATAGCAATCCAAGAGGTTGTAACCTCTTTCACAACTAAATCTTCACTTAATCCTAGGACTTAGTTATCTTATAGCTCAAGACAGAGCATTGTTACTTACGAAAGACTATGTTATCTTTCTCTCTACACCTATAGTATCTCTAATTGTGTCTGATTATCCTTCTGTTCCGAGTAAGAAACCCTATTCTACAACTCTGACTACTAAGGGCATAGCTTCGATAGACACTGATATAAACGACTGTCAATGTAAAGGTAAAACACCATGTAAAGGTTCTTGTCTATTAAACCAAAAATTTTCTTGTTCCTTAGCATATCAAGAATTAATTCAAGATGACCTTTTTCCAAAGGACTTAAATAACCTAGACTTAGGCATTCCAAAAGATTTACTCTCCCCTACATATTTACGGAACTTAATAAATACCCAACTTGACCTAGACTCTCTAATCTCCCTATTAGAAAAATTAAAAATTATAGGTGACAACCACACAAAGTATTGGGAAGATAATAAAACATATTGTCACTTAACAATAATCAATCCAGATCTTACTATAAAGGCCCAAGACTTAAAATATACTAACTAGGAAACCAAAGAATGCACAATGTACATCAACCAATTATTAGCTCTCGGAGTCATTCAACGCTCGACCTCTAGACATAGAAGTCCAGCCTTCATTGTAAACAAAAGATCAGAACATAAAAGGAGACAATCTAGAATGGTGTTTAACTACAAATGACTAAATGATAACTGTCAGGAAGATGGATATAAAATCCCTGATAAAGACCAACTATTTAAGAAAATTCAAGACTCTAAATGGTACTCAAAATTTGATATGAAATCTGGGTTTTGGCAAGTAAAGATGCATCCTAATTCTATACCAAATGGACTATTTTTTCTTGTCCAGAAGGTCACTTTGAATGGTTAGTCATGCCATTTGTGTAGCGACCCGCCTTCTCTACCTTAGACGGACCGTTACTTGTCTACTTCTTGACTCTAATGCACGACTAAGAATGCGGAACTTTCTTTTTTTTTTTGTATTTAAATCTATCTAAGAATGATATTCTAACTTTAATAGTCATGCATGATACAATGGCACACTTTCTTTCTCTAAAATTCGTAAAGAAAAACATTTTAGCCAATCAAAACAACTTCATAAACTTGAAATTAGGACTTTTGCGGAAGTAAATAAGTTATGAAAATCTATATGAACTTTAGACTAGAGTGTGGACCAAATTTTGTATCTATGCAAGGTTTAAACAATTCTAACCATTTAAACTCATCACACAAGGTTCTATAACATTACTAAAGCATTATGGAATATGAATGCAACTTTTCTAAGCATATTTAAAGCAATAAAACTTAATTCAAAAGGAGACTAACAACATCTTGACACATGCATCAAATAGCTCCATCAAAGTATCGATATTCGAAACTACTCACGCACATACTCATCCAATGCAATCATAAGGATATATATACTAAATAAAAAGACATGGAATCTTTACTCGTGGTTTTAAGACATGCAAAATATCTAAAACGCAAATACTTGGATAAATTCTATGTGATCTAACTTAAACTAAGAATCTGTAACAAATGCACTTTAAGTCTTTTATTCATCTTGTCCCAAGGACCTCTCCAAGGTCAGCCACCACACACACGTCGCTCAGCACCGCCTCGTCGCCTTCCTTCAGAATTACTTGCCTTTACCTTTACCTGCAGCAAGAGGAAATGCAACTAATAAGCATAAAGCTTAGCAAGTACTATCTAGCTCACAAAAATCTCGAAATGTGCAAGCATGCTTTTTAAACAATGTAAAATCACATGAGATACTTTTATGCTTAAAAGAAACACTAAAACATGTATAACTGAAAACATGCATACTCAAGCATTAATAAGTCTCAACTCACTTTTTCTTGGCTTAACTTGAAACTTTAGCAATTCTTTAACTTTAAATCTTTCTTTAACTTTTAGAAAACTTCCTTAAATTTTAGAAAAACTTTGCTAAAGCATATACTTGAAAATAATAACTCATTTGGATCCACTTAAGATGTAAGTACCATCTTATGCGCGTTCCCTAAAAGGTTGGGGTAGCGAGCCACCAATCCTAATAGAGCAGACCTTGGTCTACCAGGGCCAAGACCTTGGAATTGGACGCCTGGATTTCTTTAACGACGCCCTTGGACGCCGGGTACTGGCCTTAGAAAGTAAAATACTTACTTTTTCTTATCTTGAATGCCTTGGCATTTTAACGAGCACCTTGTGTGCCCAAATCCCTAAGTCTTGACTTTTGGGGATTTCTTAAGGCCTTGGCCTTTTCTTTTCTTATCTTTATCTTCTCTTTTCTTTTCTCATAACTTTTCTTAGCCCCTAACCTCATATAGGGTACTTAATCAAACTTATACAAGCATGGATTAAACTAGAGTTACATGCAAAATCATAAACTAAAGAAAAATTGCATTTTTAACTTTCTAACGGGAAAAACTTGTGGAAAACCGCCTCTTACTGCAGGTGAGCAGTACTTACCTCGATATCTTGGACTTACAACTAAGAACGGCGTCGGAGGTTCCGGAGAAACTCGGAGTCTCGGAGATTTCTTCGCGCTCACGCGTTCCTCTCGTCGCGGGGATTCCGAATATCAAAAAATCTCTCGGAGGAGAGCCTTGGCCGGCCTGTTGGACATTCTAGGCCGCAAAAACCGCTTTTTGCGTTGCGAAAACCCCAGAATCTCGGCCACGGATCCGTGCGAACTTATAAAACAAATACGAGTACGAGTTTAATATCTAGATCTACACTAGATCTACGTGATAAGGACATTACCCTTGACGCGTAGCCCTTCGCTTTCCCGCTTATCCAAGAGGCCGCCGGATCTCGTAGAGTATCAAAGTAGACACTCCTCTATATGTATCCACGCGAACAAAAGAAGATGGATCGAAACCTCGGTGTGCTAGCACCCCTATGGGTTTCGGCCAAGAGAGGGAGAGGAAGAAGAAAAATCCGGGAGGAGAAGAAGAACCACCAAAATGAAACAAAACCCGCCTTTTGTTTCCCTTGGGTGGCCGGCCACTTAATGGCCATTAATGGCCATTAGGTGGCCGGCCATAATGGCCATTAAGTGCCATTAGGTGGCCTTCCAAATCCCCTATCAATTTGAATTCGAAATTCAAATGGGGGGGGGGGGGGAAAACCAAGTCAAGTCTAACTTGAATTGGAACCAAGTCAAGTCAAACTTGATTTGGATTTAGGTCAAGTCAAACTTGCCTTTTATGGACTTTCCATATTTAGCCAAGTCAAACTTGACTTCATTTCTTCTCCCATGTTGAGTCTAACTCGAAGTGGAACCAAGTCAAGTCAAACTTGATTTGGATTTAGGTCAAGTCAAACTTGCCTTTTATGGACTTTCCATATTTAGCCAAGTCAAACTTGACTTCAATTTTTCTCCATCTATTTGTTCTTTGCGTGTGACCCTATAGGTTCTTGTAACGTTGGCAATGCTTCTAACGTCTTAGAAACATAAGCAATGAGCGGTATCTAGCAACACATCATTGCTACCCAAGTTACAAGAATGTTGAGATCCAACATCACCTTGTGACTAATAATTGTGACTCTCACAATATATGATAATGTCCCTCTATCCTTGATATCTAGATTGACTCAATTGAGGCATAGACCGTGTCATCCTCGAGTCAATCTATATCTTGAACTCCAAGTAGACTCACACTAATCAAGTGAGCTCAATATCTCATATTGACTCACTTGGGCATGGCCATGCACTTTGTGGTCTCACTCTATCAAGAATACGATATCGCTCCCGTCATATAGGAGGGATAGATCCCATCTACATCACTCACATCCCTCTCCATAATTTGTTACATACCCAGTAATCGCCTTTATAGTCCACCCATTTACGGGTGACGTTTGACGAAGCCAAAGTACGCAACTCCTTATGTAGGAATCCATGGTGACTTCAGGTCCAAGGACTAATAGTCATACTAATAGCCACATGAGAAAGTATATGACACTCATATAACGATCCATGATACTTTCTCATGGCGGGTCATTCAGTATACATTCTCCAATGCATACCCATGTGTCAACTTGATATCTCTATATCCATGACTTTTGAGATCAAGTCATCATGTTGACCTACATGCTAGTCTCTACGTATTAACATTGTCCCTGAATGTTAATACTTGACTAGGAATTATTTAGAGTAGTGTTCTCTATATCATCTCACTATCGATTCAACCAATCGATTGATATAGATAAGAAACTTCTACTCAAGGACATTATTATACTTAGCTAATTGGCACAAA